>OU443159.1:5950650-6550650 GCA_911622165.2 Bombus sylvestris | reverse complement strand
TAACGTACAACGTTATAGAGCATACCAGGATAACGGGTAAGGTTATATAAAATATCAGTATAGCGTATAACGTTATACAGCATATCAGTAAAACTTATAACGTTTTATAGCATATCAGTATAACGTCTAAAGTTATATAGCATATCAGTATAACTTATAGCGTTATATAGGATAGCAGTACAACGTATCACGTTATATAGTATAACGTTATAGCGTATAACGTTATATAGCATATCAGTATAACGTATAACGTTATATAGTATTACGTTATAGCGTGTTACGTTATATAGCATATCAGTATAACGTTCAACGTTATAGTGCATACCAGGATAACGGGTAAGGTTATATAAAATATCAGTATAGCGTATTACGTTATATAGCACATCAGTATAATGTCTAACGTTATGTACCATGTCAGGGTAACGTATAACCTTACATAGCGTATCAGTATAACGTATAACGTTATATAGGATAGCAGTACAACGTATGAGGTTATATAGTATTACGTTATAGCGTATTACGTTATATAGCATATCAGTATACCGTACAACGTTATAGAGCATATCAGGATAAAGGGTGAAGTTATATAACGTGTCAGTATAACGTATAACGTTATATAGCATATCAGTATAACGTATAACGTGATATAGCATATCAGTATAGCGTATAACGTTATATAGCATATCAGTATAACGTATAGCGTTATATAGGATAGCAGTATAACGTATAACGTTATATAGCATATCAGTATAACGTATAACGTTATATAGCATATCAGTATAACGTATCACGTTAGGTAGGATAGCAGTATAACGTATCACGTTATATAGTATTACGTTATAGCGTGTTACGTTATATAGCATATCAGTACAACGTACAACGTTATACAGCATACCAGGATAACGGGTAAGGTTATATAACATATCAGTATAACGTATAACGTTATATAGCATATCAGCAAAACGTATAACGTTATATGGGATGGCAGTATAACGTATCACGATATAGAGTATTACGTTATAGCGTATTACGTTATATAGCACATCAGTATAACGTATAACGTTATATAGCTTATCAGGATATCGCGTAAAGAGTATTTAGCATATCAGTATGACGTACAAGGTTATATAGCATATCAGTATAAAGTACAACGGTATATAGCATATCAGTATAACGTCTAAAGTTATATAGCATATCAGTATAACGTCTAAAGTTATATAGCATATCAGTATAACGTATACCGTTATATAGCATATCAGTATAACGTCTAAAGTTATATAGCATATCAGTATAACGTATAACGTTATATAGGATAGCAGTACAACGTATCACGTTATATAGTATAACGTTATAGCGTATTACGTTATTTAGCAGATCAGTATAACGTACAACGTTATAGAGCATACCAGGATAACGGGTAAAGTTATATAACAAATCAGTATAACATATAACGGTATATAGCATATCAGCATAACGTATAACGTTTAATAGCATATCTGTATAACGTACAACGTTATATAGCATATCAGTATAACGTATAACGTGATATAGCATATCAGTATAGCGTATAACGTTATATAGCATATCAGTATAACGTCTAACGTTATATAGGATAGCAGTATAACGTATAACGTTATATAGCATATCAGTATAACGTATCACGTTATGTAGGATAGCAGTATAACGTATCACGTTATATAGTATTACGTTATTGCGTGTTACGTTATATTGCATATCAGTATAACGTACAACGTTATAGAGCATACCAGGATAACGGGTATGGTTATATAACATATCAGTATAACGTATAACGTTATATAGCATATCAGCATAACGTATAACGTTATATGGGATAGCAGTATAACGTATCACGTTATATAGCATATCAGGATTTCGCGTAAAGCTATTTAGCATATCAGTATGACGTACAAGGTTATATAGCATATCAGTATAACGTACAACGGTATATAGCATATCAGTATAACGTATAACGTGATATAGCATATCAGTATAGCGTATAACGTTATATAGCATATCAGTATAACGTATAACGCTATATAGGATAGCAGTATAACGTATAACGTTATATAGCATATCAGTATAACGTATAACGTGATATACCATATCAGTATAGCGTATAACGTTATATAGCATATCAGTATAACGTATAACGTTATATAGGATAGCAGTATAACGTATAACGTTATATAGCATATCAGTATAACGTACAACGTTATAGAGCATACCAGGATAACGGGTAAAGTTATATAACATATCAGTATAACATATAACGTTATATAGCATATCAGTATAACGTATAACGTTATATAGCATATCAGTATAACGTATCACGTTATGTAGGATAGCAGTATAACGTATCACGTTATGTAGTATTACGTTATAGCGTGTTACGTTATATAGCATATCAGTATAACGTACAACGTTATAGAGCATACCAGGATAACGTATAACGTTTAATAGCATATCAGTATAACGTATAACGTGATATAGCATATCAGTATAACGTCTAACGTTATATAGGATAGCAGTATAACGTATAACGTTATATAGCATATCAGTATAACGTATCACGTTATGTAGGATAGCAGTATAACGTATCACGTTATATAGTATTACGTTATTGCGTGTTACGTTATATTGCATATCAGTATAACGTACAACGTTATAGAGCATACCAGGATAACGGGTATGGTTATATAACATATCAGTATAACGTATAACGTTATATAGCATATCAGCATAACGTATAACGTTATATGGGATAGCAGTATAACGTATCACGTTATATAGCATATCAGGATTTCGCGTAAAGCTATTTAGCATATCAGTATGACGTACAAGGTTATATAGCATATCAGTATAACGTACAACGGTATATAGCATATCAGTATAACGTATAACGTGATATAGCATATCAGTATAGCGTATAACGTTATATAGCATATCAGTATAACGTATAACGCTATATAGGATAGCAGTATAACGTATAACGTTATATAGCATATCAGTATAACGTATAACGTTATATAGCATATCAGTATAACGTATCACGTTAGGTAGGATAGCAGTATAACGTATCACGTTATATAGTATTACGTTATAGCGTGTTACGTTATATAGCATATCAGTATAACGTATAACGTGATATAGCATATCAGTATAGCGTATAACGTTATATAGCATATCAGTATAACGTATAACGTTATATAGGATAGCAGTATACCGTATCACGTTATATAGTATTACGTTATAGCGTATTACGTTATATAGCACATCAGTATAATGTCTAACGTTATGTACCATGTCAGGGTAACGTATAACCTTACACAGCGCATCAGTATAACGTATAACGTTATATAGGAAAGCAGTACAACGTATCACGTGATATAGCATATCAGTATAGCGTATAACGTTATATAGCATATCAGTATACCGTATAACGTTATATAGCATATCAGTATACCGTATAACGTTATATAGCATATCAGTATAACGTATAACGTGATATAGCATATCAGTATAGCGTATAGCGTCATATAGGATAGCAGTATAACGTATAACGTTATATAGCATATCAGTATAACGTATAACGTTATATAGCATATCAGTATAACGTATCACGTTAGGTAGGATAGCAGTATAACGTATCACGTTATATAGTATTACGTTATAGCGTGTTACGTTATATAGCATATCAGTACAACGTACAACGTTATACAGCATACCAGGATAACGGCTAAGGTTATATAACATATCAGTATAACGTATAACGTTATATAGCATATCAGCAAAACGTATAACGTTATATGGGATGGCAGTATAACGTATCACGATATAGAGTATTACGTTATAGCGTATTACGTTATATAGGACATCAGTATAACGTATAACGTTATATAGCTTATCAGGATATCGCGTAAAGAGTATTTAGCATATCAGTATGACGTACAAGGTTATATAGCATATCAGTATAAAGTACAACGGTATATAGCATATCAGTATAACGTCTAAAGTTATATAGCATATCAGTATAACGTCTAAAGTTATATAGCATATCAGTATAACGTCTAAAGTTATATAGCATATCAGTATAACGTATACCGTTATATAGCATATCAGTATAACGTCTAAAGTTATATAGCATATCAGTATAACGTATAACGTTATATAGGATAGCAGTACAACGTATCACGTTATATAGTATAACGTTATAGCGTATTACGTTATATAGCATATCAGTATAACGTTCAACGTTATAGAGCATACCAGGATAACGGGTAAGGTTATATAAAATATCAGTATAGCGTATAACGTTATACAGCATATCAGTAAAACTTATAACGTTTTATAGCATATCAGTATAACGTCTAAAGTTATATAGCATATCAGTATAACTTATAGCGTTATATAGGATAGCAGTACAACGTATCACGTTATATAGTATAACGTTATAGCGTACAACGTTATATAGCATATCAGTATAACGTACAACGTTATAGAGCATACCAGGATAACGGGTAAAGTTATGGAACATATCAGTATAACATATAACGTTATATAGCATATCAGTATAACGTATAACGTTTAATAGCATATCAGTATAACTTATAGCGTTATATAGGATAGCAGTACAACGTATCACGTTATATAGTATAACGTTATAGCGTACAACGTTATATAGCATATCAGTATAACGTACAACGTTATAGAGCATACCAGGATAACGGGTAAAGTTATGGAACATATCAGTATAACATATAACGTTATATAGCATATCAGTATAGCGTATAACGTTATATAGCATATCAGTATAACGTATAACGTTATATAGTATTACGTTATAGCGTGTTACGTTATATAGCATATCAGTATAACGTTCAACGTTATAGTGCATACCAGGATAACGGGTAAGGTTATATAAAATATCAGTATAGCGTATTACGTTATATAGCACATCAGTATAATGTCTAACGTTATGTACCATGTCAGGGTAACGTATAACCTTACATAGCGTATCAGTATAACGTATAACGTTATATAGGATAGCAGTACAACGTATGAGGTTATATAGTATTACGTTATAGCGTATTACGTTATATAGCATATCAGTATACCGTACAACGTTATAGAGCATATCAGGATAAAGGGTGAAATTATATAACGTGTCAGTATAACGTATAACGTTATATAGCATATCAGTATAACGTATAACGTTTCATAGCATATCAGTATAACGTCTAAAGTTATATAGCATGTTAGTATAACGTATAACGTTATATAGGATAGCAGTACAACGTATCACGTTATATAGTATTACGTTATAGCGTATTACGTTATGTAGCATATCAGTATAACGTACAACGTTATAGAGCATACCAGTATAACGGGTAAAGTTATATAACATATCAGTATAACATATAACGTTATATAGCATATCAGTATAACGTACAACGTTTAATGGCATATCAGTATAACGTATAACGTTATATAGCATATCAGTATAACGTATAACGTGATATTGCATATCAGTATAGCGTATAACGTTATATAGCATATCAGTATAACGTATAACGTTATATAGGATAGCAGTATAACGTATAACGTTATATAACATATCAGTATAACGTATCACGTTATGTAGGATAGCAGTATAACGTATCACGTTTAATAGCATATCAGTATAACGTATAACGTGATATAGCATATCAGTATAGCGTATAACGTTATATAGCATATCAGTATACCGTATAACGTGATATAGCATGTCAGTATAACGTATAACGTTATATAGGATAGCAGTATAACGTATAACGTTATATAGCATATCAGTATAACGTATCACGTTATGTAGCATAGCAGTATAACGTATCACGTTATATAGTATTACGTTATAGCGTGTTACGTTATATAGCATATCAGTATAACGTATAACGTGATATAGCATATCAGTATAGCGTATAACGTTATATAGCATATCAGTATAACGTATAACGTTATATAGGATAGCAGTATACCGTATCACGTTATATAGTATTACGTTATAGCGTATTACGTTATATAGCACATCAGTATAATGTCTAACGTTATGTACCATGTCAGGGTAACGTATAACCTTACACAGCGTATCAGTATAACGTATAACGTTATATAGGAAAGCAGTACAACGTATCACGTGATATAGCATATCAGTATAGCGTATAACGTTATATAGCATATCAGTATACCGTATAACGTTATATAGCATATCAGTATAACGTATAACGTGATATAGCATATCAGTATAGCGTATAGCGTTATATAGGATAGCAGTATAACGTATAACGTTATATAGCATATCAGTATAACGTATAATGTTATATAGCATATCAGTATAACGTATCACGTTAGGTAGGATAGCAGTATAACGTATCACGTTATATAGTATTACGTTATAGCGTGTTACGTTATATAGCATATCAGTACAACGTACAACGTTATACAGCATACCAGGATAACGGGTAAGGTTATATAACATATCAGTATAACGTATAACGTTATATAGCATATCAGCAAAACGTATAACGTTATATGGGATGGCAGTATAACGTATCACGATATAGAGTATTACGTTATAGCGTATTACGTTATATAGCACATCAGTATAACGTATAACGTTATATAGCTTATCAGGATATCGCGTAAAGAGTATTTAGCATATCAGTATGACGTACAAGGTTATATAGCATATCAGTATAAAGTACAACGGTATATAGCATATCAGTATAACGTCTAAAGTTATATAGCATATCAGTATAACGTCTAAAGTTATATAGCATATCAGTATAACGCATAACGTTATATAGGATAGCAGTACAACGTATCACGTTATATAGTATAACGTTATAGCGTATTACGTTATTTAGCAGATCAGTATAACGTACAACGTTATAGAGCATACCAGGATAACGGGTAAAGTTATATAACAAATCAGTATAACATATAACGGTATATAGCATATCAGTATAACGTATAACGTTTAATAGCATATCTGTATAACGTACAACGTTATATAGCATATCAGTATAACGTATAACGTGATATAGCATATCAGTATAGCGTATAACGTTATATAGCATATCAGTATAACGTCTAACGTTATATAGGATAGCAGTATAACGTATAACGTTATATAGCATATCAGTATAACGTATCACGTTATGTAGGATAGCAGTATATCGTATCACGTTATATAGTATTACGTTATTGCGTGTTACGTTATATTGCATATCAGTATAACGTACAACGTTATAGAGCATACCAGGATAACGGGTAAAGTTATATAACAAATCAGTATAACATATAACGGTATATAGCATATCAGTATAACGTATAACGTTTAATAGCATATCTGTATAACGTATAACGTTATATAGCATATCAGCATAAGGTATAACGTTATATGGGATAGCAGTATAACGTATCACGTTATATAGCATATCAGGATTTCGCGTAAAGCTATTTAGCATATCAGTATGACGTACAAGGTTATATAGCATATCAGTATAACGTACAACGGTATATAGCATATCAGTATAACGTATAACGTGATATAGCATATCAGTATAGCGTATAACGTTATATAGCATATCAGTATAACGTATAACGCTATATAGGATAGCAGTATAACGTATAACGTTATATAGCATATCAGTATAACGTATAACGTGATATACCATATCAGCAAAACGTATAACGTTATATGGGATGGCAGTATAACGTATCACGATATAGAGTATTACGTTATAGCGTATTACGTTATACAGCACATCAGTATAACGTATAACGTTATATAGCTTATCAGGATATCGCGTAAAGAGTATTTAGCATATCAGTATGACGTACAAGGTTATATAGCATATCAGTATAAAGTACAACGGTATATAGCATATCAGTATAACGTCTAAAGTTATATAGCATATCAGTATAACGTCTAAAGTTATATAGCATATCAGTATAACGTATACCGTTATATAGCATATCAGTATAACGTCTAAAGTTATATAGCATATCAGTATAACGTATAACGTTATATAGGATAGCAGTACAACGTATCACGTTATATAGTATAACGTTATAGCGTATTACGTTATATAGCATATCAGTATAACGTTCAACGTTATAGAGCATACCAGGATAACGGGTAAGGTTATATAAAATATCAGTATAGCGTATAACGTTATACAGCATATCAGTAAAACTTATAACGTTTTATAGCATATCAGTATAACGTCTAAAGTTATATAGCATATCAGTATAACGTATAACGTTATATAGCATATCAGTATAACGTATAACGTGATATAGCATATCAGTATAGCGTATAACGTTATATAGCATATCAGTATAACGTATAACGTTATATAGTATTACGTTATAGCGTGTTACGTTATATAGCATATCAGTATAACGTTCAACGTTATAGTGCATACCAGGATAACGGGTAAGGTTATATAAAATATCAGTATAGCGTATTACGTTATATAGCACATCAGTATAATGTCTAACGTTATGTACCATGTCAGGGTAACGTATAACCTTACATAGCGTATCAGTATAACGTATAACGTTATATAGGATAGCAGTACAACGTATGAGGTTATATAGTATTACGTTATAGCGTATTACGTTATATAGCATATCAGTATAACGTTCAACGTTATAGTGCATACCAGGATAAAGGGTGAAGTTATATAACGTGTCAGTATAACGTATAACGTTATATAGCACATCAGTATAATGTCTAACGTTATGTACCATGTCAGGGTAACGTATAACCTTACATAGCGTATCAGTATAACGTATAACGTTATATAGGATAGCAGTACAACGTATCACGTTATATAGTATTACGTTATAGCGTATTACGTTATGTAGCATATCAGTATAACGTACAACGTTATAGAGCATACCAGTATAACGGGTAAAGTTATATAACATATCAGTATAACATATAACGTTATATAGCATATCAGTATAACGTACAACGTTTAATAGCATATCAGTATAACGTATAACGTTATATAGCATATCAGTATAATGTATAACGTGATATTGCATATCAGTATAGCGTATAACGTTATATAGCATATCAGTATAACGTATAACGTTATATGGGATAGCAGTATAACGTATAACGTTATATAGCATATCAGTATAACGTATCACGTTATGTAGGATAGCAGTATAACGTATCACGTTTAATAGCATATCAGTATAACGTATAACGTGATATAGCATATCAGTATAGCGTATAACGTTATATAGCATATCAGTATACCGTATATCGTTATATAGCATATCAGTATAACGTATAACGTGATATAGCATGTCAGTATAACGTATAACGTTATATAGGATAGCAGTATAACGTATAACGTTATATAGCATATCAGTATAACGTATCACGTTATGTAGCATAGCAGTATAACGTATCACGTTATATAGTATTACGTTATAGCGTGTTACGTTATATAGCATATCAGTATAACGTATAACGTGATATAGCATATCAGTATAGCGTATAACGTTATATAGCATATCAGTATAACGTATAACGTTATATAGGATAGCAGTATACCGTATCACGTTATATAGTATTACGTTATAGCGTATTACGTTATATAGCACATCAGTATAATGTCTAACGTTATGTACCATGTCAGGGTAACGTATAACCTTACACAGCGTATCAGTATAACGTATAACGTTATATAGGAAAGCAGTACAACGTATCACGTGATATAGCATATCAGTATAGCGTATAACGTTATATAGCATATCAGTATACCGTATAACGTTATATAGCATATCAGTATAACGTATAACGTGATATAGCATATCAGTATAGCGTATAGCGTTATATAGGATAGCAGTATAACGTATAACGTTATATAGCATATCAGTATAACGTATAACGTTATATAGCATATCAGTATAACGTATCACGTTAGGTAGGATAGCAGTATAACGTATCACGTTATATAGTATTACGTTATAGCGTGTTACGTTATATAGCATATCAGTACAACGTACAACGTTATACAGCCTACCAGGATAACGGGTAAGGTTATATAACATATCAGTATAACGTATAACGTTATATAGCATATCAGCAAAACGTATAACGTTATATGGGATGGCAGTATAACGTATCACGATATAGAGTATTACGTTATAGCGTATTACGTTATATAGCACATCAGTATAACGTATAACGTTATATAGCTTATCAGGATATCGCGTAAAGAGTATTTAGCATATCAGTATGACGTACAAGGTTATATAGCATATCAGTATAAAGTACAACGGTATATAGCATACCAGTATAACGTCTAAAGTTATACAGCATATCAGTATAACGTCTAAAGTTATATAGCATATCAGTATAACGTATACCGTTATATAGCATATCAGTATAACGTCTAAAGTTATATAGCATATCAGTATAACGTATAACGTTATATAGGATAGCAGTACAACGTATCACGTTATATAGTATAACGTTATAGCGTATTACGTTATTTAGCAGATCAGTATAACGTACAACGTTATAGAGCATACCAGGATAACGGGTAAAGTTATATAACAAATCAGTATAACATATAACGGTATATAGCATATCAGTATAACGTATAACGTTTAATAGCATATCTGTATAACGTACAACGTTATATAGCATATCAGTATAACGTATAACGTGATATAGCATATCAGTATAGCGTATAACGTTATATAGCATATCAGTATAACGTCTAACATTATATAGGATAGCAGTATAACGTATAACGTTATATAGCATATCAGTATAACGTATCACGTTATGTAGGATAGCAGTATAACGTATCCCGTTATAAAGTATTACGTTATTGCGTGTTACGTTATATTGCATATCAGTATAACGTACAACGTTATAGAGCATACCAGGATAACGGGTATGGTTATATAACATATCAGTATAACGTATAACGTTATATAGCATATCAGCATAACGTATAACGTTATATGGGATAGCAGTATAACGTATCACGTTATATAGCATATCAGGATTTCGCGTAAAGCTATTTAGCATATCAGTATGACGTACAAGGTTATATAGCATATCACTATAACGTACAACGGTATATAGCATATCAGTATAACGTATAACGTGATATAGCATATCAGTATAGCGTATAACGTTATATAGCATATCAGTATAACGTATAACGCTATATAGGATAGCAGTATAACGTATAACGTTATATAGCATATCAGTATAACGTATAACGTGATATACCATATCAGTATAGCGTATAACGTTATATAGCATATCAGTATAACGTATAACGTTATATAGCATATCAGTATAACGTATAACGTTTAATAGCATATCTGTATAACGTACAACGTTATATAGCATATCAGTATAACGTATAACGTGATATAGCATATCAGTATAACGTATAACGTTATATAGCATATCAGTATAACGTATCACGTTATGCAGGATAGCAGTATAACGTATCACGTTATATAGTATTACGTTATAGCGTGTTACGTTATATAGCATATCAGTATAACGTACAACGTTATAGAGCATACCAGGATAACGGGTATGGTTATATAACATATCAGTATAACGTATAACGTTATATAGCATATCAGCATAACGTATAACGTTATATGGGATAGCAGTATAACGTATCACGTTATATAGCATATCAGGATATCGCGTAAAGCTATTTAGCATATCAGTATGACGTACAAGGTTATATAGCATATCAGTATAACGTATCGCGTTATGTAGGATAGCAGTATAACGTATAACGTTATATAGTATTACGTTATTGCGTGTTACGTTATATTGCATATCAGTATAACGTACAACGTTATAGAGCATACCAGGATAACGTATAACGTTTAATAGCATATCAGTATAACGTATAACGTGATATAGCATATCAGTATAGCGTATAACGTTATATAGCATATCAGTATAACGTATAACGTTATACAGCATATCAGTATAACGTATAACGTGATATAGCATATCAGTATAGCGTATAACGTTATATAGCATATCAGTATAACGTATAACGTTATATAGGATAGCAGTATAACGTATAACGTTATATAGCATATCAGTATAACGTACAACGTTATAGAGCATACCAGGCTAACGGGTAAAGTTATATAACATATCAGTATAACATATAACGTTATATAGCATATCAGTATAACGTATAACGTTATATAGCATATCAGTATAACGTATCACGTTATGTAGGATAGCAGTATAACGTATCACGTTATGTAGTATTACGTTATAGCGTGTTACGTTATATAGCATATCAGTATAACGTACAACGTTATAGAGCATACCAGGATAACGTATAACGTTTAATAGCATATCAGTATAACGTATAACGTGATATAGCATATCAGTGTAGCATATAACGTGATATAGCATATCAGTATAGCGTATAACGTTATATAGCATATCAGTATAACGTATAACGTTATATAGGATAGCAGTATAACGCATAACGTTATATAGTATAGCAGTATAACGTATAACGTTATATAGCATATCAGTGTAACGTATTACGTTATGTGGGATAGCAGTATAACATATCACGTTATATATTATTACGTTATAGCGTGTTACGTTATATAGCATATCAGTATAACGTACAACGTTATAGAGCATACCAGGATAACGGGTAAGGTTATATAACATATCAGTATAACGTATAACGTTATATAGCATATCAGCAGAACGTATAACGTTATATGGGATAGCAGTATAACGTATCACGTTATATAGCATATCTGTATAACATAAAACGCTATATAGCATATCAGGACATCGGGTAAAGCTATTTAGCATATCAGTACAACGTACAAGGTTATATAGCATATCAGTATAACGTCTAAAGTTATATATAATATCAGTATAACGTATAACGTTATACAGCATATCAGTAAAACTTATAACGTTTTATAGCATATCAGTATAACGTCTAAAGTTATATAGCATATCAGTATAGCGTATCACGTTATATAGCATATCAGTATAACGTATCATGTTATATAGTATTACGTTATAGCGTGTTACGTTATATAGCATATCAGTATAACGTACAACGTTATAGAGCATACCAGGATAACGGGTAAGGTTATATAACTTATCAGTATAACGTACAACGTTATAGAGCATAACAGGATAACGGGTAAAGTTATATAACATATCAGTATAACGTATAACGTTGTATAGCATATAACTATACCGTATAACGTTATATAGCATATCAGTATAACGTATAACGTGATATAGCATATCAGTATAGCGTATAACGTTATAGAGCATATCAGTATAACGTATAGCGTTATATAGTATACCAGTATAACGTATCACGTTATATTGCAAATCAGTATAACGAATAACGATATATAGGATAGCAGTATAACGTATCACGATATAGAGTATTACGTTATAGCGTATTACGTTATATTGCACATCAGTATAACGCATAACGTTATATAGCATATCAGGATATCGCGTAAAGCTATTTAGCATATCACTATGACGTACAAGGTTATATAGCATATCAGCATAAAGTACAACGGTATATAGCATATCAGTATAACGTCTAAAGTTATATAGCATATCATTATTACGACTAAAGTTATATAGCATATCAGTATAACGTATAACGTTATATAGGATAGCAGTATACCGTATCACGTTATATAGTATTAAGTTATAGCGTATTACGTTATATAGCACATCAGTATAACGTATAACGTTATATAGGATAGCAGTACAACGTATCACGTTATATAGTATTACGTTATAGCGTATTACGTTATATAGCATATCAGTATATCGTACAACGTTATAGAGCAAATCAGGATAACGGGTGAAGTTATATAACATATCAGTATAACGTATAACGTTATACAGCATATCAGTTAAACCTATAACGTTTTATAGCATGTCAGTATAACGCCTAAAGTTATATAGCATATCAGTATGGCGTATCACGTTATATAGCATATCAGTATAACGTATTATGTTATATAGCATATCAGTACAGCGTATCACGTTATATAGCATATCAGTATAACGTATCATGTTATATAGTATTACGTTATAGCGTGTTACGTTATATAGCATATCAGTATAGCGTACAACGTTATAGAGCATACCAGGAAAACGGGTAAGGTTATATAACTTATCAGTATAGCGTATAATGTTATATAGCATATCAGTATAACGTTTAACGTTATATAGGATAGCAGTATAACGTATAACGTTATATAGCATATCAGTATATCGTATAACGTTTTATAGCATATCAGTATAACGTATCACGTTATGTAGGAAAGCAGTATAACGTAACACGTTATATAGTATTACGTTATAGCGTGTTACTTTATATAGCATATCAGTATAACGTACAACGTTATAGAGCATATCAGTATAACGTATAACGTTATATAGCATATCAGTATAACGTATCACGTTATGTAGGATAGCAGTATAACGTATCACGTTACATAGTATTACGTTATAGCGTATTACGTTATATAGCATATCAGTATAACGTATAACGTTATATAGGATAGCAGTACAACGTATCACGTTATCTAGTATTACGTTATAGCGTATTACGTTATATAGCACATCAGTATAACGTACAACGTTATAGAGCATATCAGGATAACGGGTGAAGTTATATAACATATCAGTTTAACGTATAACGTTATATAGCATATCAGTAAAACGTATAACGTTTTATAGCATATCAGTATAAAGTCTAAAGTTATATGGCATATCAGTATAACGTATAACGTTATATAGGATAGCAGTACAACGTATCACGTTATATAGTATAACGTTATAGCGTATTACGTTATGTAGCATATCAGTATAACGTACAACGTTATAGAGCATACCAGGATAACGGGTAAAGTTATATAACATATCAGTAAAACGTATAACGTTTTATAGCATATCAGTATAAAGTCTAAAGTTATATGGCATATCAGTATAACGTATAACGTTATATAGGATAGCAGTACAACGTATCACGTTATATAGTATTACGTTATAGCGTATTACGTTATATAGCACATCATTATAACGTATAACGTTATATAGCATATCAGGATATCGCCTAAAGCTATTTAGCATATCAGTATGACATACAAGGTTATATAGAATATCAGTATAAAGTACAACGGTATATAGCATATCAGTATTACGTCTAAAGTTATATAGCATATCAGTATAACGTATCATGTTATATAGTATTACGTTATAGCGTGTTACGTTATATAGCATATCAGTATAACGTACAACGTTATAGAGCATACCAGGATAACGGGTAAGGTTATATAACATATCAGTATAGCGTATAACGTTATATAGCATATCAGTATAACGTATAACGTGATATAGCGTATCAGTATAGCGTATAACGTTATATAGCATATCAGTATAACGTATAGCGTTATATAGTATACCAGTATAACGTATCACGTTATATTGCAAATCAGTATAACGAGTAACGATATATAGGATAGCAGTATAACGTATCACGATATAGAGTATTACGTTATAGCGTATTACGTTATATACCACATCAGTATAACGCATAACGTTATATAGCATATCAGGATATCGCGTAAAGCTATTTAGCATATCACTATGACGTACAAGGTTATATAGCATATCAGTATAAAGTACAACGGTATATAGCATATCAGTATAACGTCTAAAGTTATATAGCATATCATTATTACGACTAAAGTTATATAGCATATCAGTATAACGTATAACGTTATATAGGATAGCAGTATACCGTATCACGTTATATAGTATTACGTTATAGCGTATTACGTTATATAGCACATCAGTATAACGTATAACGTTATATAGGATAGCAGTACAACGTATCACGTTATATAGTATTACGTTATAGCGTATTACGTTATATAGCATATCAGTATATCGTACAACGTTATAGAGCAAATCAGGATAACGGGTGAAGTTATATAACATATCAGTATAACGTATAACGTTATACAGCATATCAGTAAAACTTATAACGTTTTATAGCATATCAGTATAACGTCTAAAGTTATATAGCATATCAGTATGGCGTATCACGTTATATAGCATATCAGTATAACGTATCATGTTATATAGTATTACGTTATAGCGTGTTACGTTATATAGCATATCAGTATAACGTACAACGTTATAGAGCATACCAGGATAACGGGTAAGGTTATATAACTTATCAGTATAGCGTATAACGTTATATAGCATATCAGTATAGCGTATAACGTTATGTAGCATATCAGTATACCGTATAACGTTATACAGCATATCAGTAAAACTTATAACGTTTTATAGCATATCAGTATAACGTCTAAAGTTATATAGCATATCAGTATGGCGTATCACGTTATATAGCATATCAGTATAACGTATCATGTTATATAGTATTACGTTATAGCGTGTTACGTTATATAGCATATCAGTATAACGTACAACGTTTTATAGCATATCAGTATAACGTCTAAAGTTATATAGCATATCAGTATGGCGTATCACGTTATATAGCATATCAGTATAACGTATCATGTTATATAGTATTACGTTATAGCGTGTTACGTTATATAGCATATCAGTATAACGTACAACGTTATAGAGCATACCAGGATAACGGGTAAGGTTATATAACTTATCAGTATAGCGTATAACGTTATATAGCATATCAGTATAGCGTATAACGTTATGTAGCATATCAGTATACCGTATCACGTTATACAGCATATCAGTAAAACTTATAACGTTTTATAGCATATCAGTATAACGTCTAAAGTTATATAGCATATCAGTATGGCGTATCACGTTATATAGCATATCAGTATAACGTATCATGTTATATAGTATTACGTTATAGCGTGTTACGTTATATAGCATATCAGTATAACGTACAACGTTTTATAGCATATCAGTATAACGTCTAAAGTTATATAGCATATCAGTATGGCGTATCACGTTATATAGCATATCAGTATAACGTATCATGTTATATAGTATTACGTTATAGCGTGTTACGTTATATAGCATATCAGTATAACGTACAACGTTATAGAGCATACCAGGATAACGGGTAAGGTTATATAACTTATCAGTATAGCGTATAACGTTATATAGCATATCAGTATAGCGTATAACGTTATGTAGCATATCAGTATACCGTATCACGTTATATAGCATATCAGTATAACGTATAACGTGATATAGCGTATCAGTATAGCGTATAACGTTATATAGCATATCAGTATAGCGTATCACGTTATATAGCATATCAGTATAACGTATCATGTTATATAGTACTACGTTATAGCGTGTTACGTTATATAGCATATCAGTATAGCGTACAACGTTATAGAGCATACCAGGAAAACGGGTAAGGTTATATAACTTATCAGTATAGCGTATAACGTTATATAGCATATCAGTATAACGTTTAACGTTATATAGGATAGCAGTATAACGTTTAACGTTATATAGCATATCAGTATATCGTATAACGTTATATAGCATATCAGTATAACGTATCACGTTATGTAGGAAAGCAGTATAACGTAACACGTTATATAGTATTACGTTATAGCGTGTTACTTTATATAGCATGTCAGTATAACGTACAACGTTATAGAGCATATCAGTATAACGTATAACGTTATATAGCATATCAGTATAACGTATAACGTTGTATAGCATATCAGTATAACGTATAACGTTTTATAGCATATCAGTATAACGTCTAAAGTTATATAGCATATCACTATAACGTATAACGTTATATAGGATAGCAGTACAACGTATCACGTTATCTAGTATTACGTTATAGCGTATTACGTTATATAGCACATCAGTATAACGTACAACGTTATAGAGCATATCAGGATAACGGGTGAAGTTATATAACATATCAGTTTAACGTATAACGTTATATAGCATATCAGTAAAACGTATAACGTTTTATAGCATATCAGTATAAAGTCTAAAGTTATATAGCATATCAGTATAACGTATAACGTTATATAGGATAGCAGTACAACGTATCACGTTATATAGTATAACGTTATAGCGTATTACGTTATGTAGCATATCAGTATAACGTACAACGTTATAGAGCATACCAGGATAACGGGTAAAGTTATATAACATATCAGTATAACATATAACGTTATATGGCATATCAGTATAACGTATAACGTTTAATAGCATATCAGTATAACGTATAACGTTATATAGGATAGCAGTACAACGTATCACGTTATCTAGTATTACGTTATAGCGTATTATGTTATGTAGCATATCAGTATAACGTACAACGTTATAGAGCATACCAGGATAACGGGTAAAGTTATATAACATATCAGTATAACATATAACGTTATATAGCATATCAGTATAACGTATAACGTTTAATAGCATATCAGTATAACGTATAACGTTATATAGCATATCAGTATAACGTATAACGTGATATTGCATATGAGTATAGCGTATAACGTTATACAGCATATCAGTATAACGTATAACGTTATATAGGATAGCAGTATAACGTATACCGTTATATAGCATATCAGTACAACGTACAACGTTATAGAGCATATCAGTATAACGTATAACGTTATATAGCATATGAGTATAACGTATAACGTTTTATAGCATATCAGCAAAACGTATAACGTTATATGGGATGGCAGTATAACGTATCACGTTATATAGTATTACGGGATAGCGTATTACGTTATATAGCATATCAGTATACCGTATAACGTTATAGAGCATATCAGTATAACGTATAGCGTTATATAGTATACCAGTATAACGTATCACGTTATATTGCAAATCAGTATAACGAATAACGATATATAGGATGGCAGTATAACGTATCACGATATAGAGTATTACGGTATAGCGTATTACGTTATATAGCACATCATTATAACGTATAACGTTATATAGCATATCAGGATATCGCCTAAAGCTATTTAGCATATCAGTATGACATACAAGGTTATATAGAATATCAGTATAAAGTACAACGGTATATAGCATATCAGTATTACGTCTAAAGTTATATAGCATATCAGTATAACGTATCATGTTATATAGTATTACGTTATAGCGTGTTACGTTATATAGCATATCAGTATAACGTACAACGTTATAGAGCATACCAGGATAACGGGTAAGGTTATATAACATATCAGTATAACATATAACGTTATATGGCATATCAGTATAACGTATAACGTTTAATAGCATATCAGTATAACGTATAACGTTATATAGGATAGCAGTACAACGTATCACGTTATCTAGTATTACGTTATAGCGTATTATGTTATGTAGCATATCAGTATAACGTACAACGTTATAGAGCATACCAGGATAACGGGTAAAGTTATATAACATATCAGTACAACATATAACGTTATATAGCATATCAGTATAACGTATAACGTTTAATAGCATATCAGTATAACGTATAACGTTATATAGCATATCAGTATAACGTATAACGTGATATTGCATATGAGTATAGCGTATAACGTTATACAGCATATCAGTATAACGTATAACGTTATATAGCATATCAGTATAACGTATAACGTGATATTGCATATGAGTATAGCGTATAACGTTATACAGCATATCAGTATAACGTATAACGTTATATAGGATAGCAGTATAACGTATACCGTTATATAGCATATCAGTACAACGTACAACGTTATAGAGCATATCAGTATAACGTATAACGTTATATAGCATATGAGTATAACGTATAACGTTATATAGCATATCAGTATAACGTATAACGTGATATAGCGTATCAGTATAGCGTATAACGTTATATAGCATATCAGTATAGCGTATCACGTTATATAGCATATCAGTATAGCGTATCATGTTATATAGTATTACGTTATAGCGTGTTACGTTATATAGCATATCAGTATAACGTACAACGTTATAGAGCACACCAGGATAACGGGTAAGGTTATATAACTTATCAGTATAGCGTATAACGTTATATAGCATATCAGTATAACGTTTAACCTTATATAGGATAGCAGTATAACGTATAACGTTATATAGCATATCAGTATATCGTATAACGTTATATAGCATATCAGTATAACGTATCACGTTATGTAGGAAAGCAGTATAACGTAACACGTTATATAGTATTACGTTATAGCGTGTTACTTTATATAGCATATCAGTATAACGTACAACGCTATAGAGCATATGAGTATAACGTATAACTTTATATAGCATATCAGTATAACGTATCACGTTATGTAGGATAGCAGTATAACGTATCACGTTACATAGTATTACGTTATAGCGTATTTCGTTATATAGCATATCAGTATAACGTACAACGTTATAGAGCATAACAGGATAACGGGTGAAGTTATATAACATATCAGTATAACGTATAACGTTGTATAGCATATCAGTATAACGTATAACGTTTTATAGCATATCAGTATAACGTCTAAAGTTATATAGCATATCAGTATAACGTATAACGTTATATAGGATAGCAGTAAAACGTATCACGTTATCTAGTATTACGTTATAGCGTATTACGTTATATAGCACATCAGTATAACGTACAACGTTATAGAGCATATCAGGATAACGGGTGAAGTTACATAACATATCAGTTTAACGTATAACGTTATATAGCATATCAGAAAAACGTATAACGTTTTATAGCATATCAGTATAAAGTCTAAAGTTATATAGCATATCAGTATAACGTATAACGTTATATAGGATAGCAGTACAACGTATCACGTTATATAGTATAACGTTATAGCGTATTACGTTATGTAGCATATCAGTATAACGTACAACGTTATAGAGCATACCAGGATAACGGGTAAAGTTATATAACATATCAGTATAACATATAACGTTATATGGCATATCAGTATAACGTATAACGTTTAATAGCATATCAGTATAACGTATAACGTTATATAGGATAGCAGTACAACGTATCACGTTATCTAGTATTACGTTATAGCGTATTACGTTATGTAGCATATCAGTATAACGTACAACGTTATAGAGCATACCAGGATAACGGGTAAAGTTATATAACATATCAGTATAACATATAACGTTATATAGCATAACAGTATAACGTATAACGTTATATAGCATATCAGGATATCGCGTAAAGCTATTTAGCATATCAGTATGACGTACAAGGTTATATAGCATATCAGTATAAAGTACAACGGTATATAGCATATCAGTATAACGTCTAAAGTTATATAGCATATCATTATAACGTCTAAAGTTATATAGCATATCAGTATAACGTACAACGTTATAGAGCATATCAGGATAACGGGTGAAGTTATATAACATATCAGTATAACGTATAACGTTATATAGCATATCAGTAAAACTTATAACGTTTTATAGCATCTCAGTATAACGTCTAAAGATATATAGCATATCAGTATAACTTATAACGTTATATAGGATAGCAGTACAACGTATCACGTTATATAGTATAACGTTATAGCGTACAACGTTATATAGCATATCAGTATAACGAACAACGTTATAGAGCATACCAGGATAACGGGTAAAGTTATGTAACATATCAGTATAACATATAACGTTATATAGCATATCAGTATAACGTATAACGTTTAATAGCATATCAGTATAACGTATAACGTTATATAGCATATCAGTATAACGTATAACGTGATATGGCATATCAGTATAGCGTATAACGTTATATAGCATATCAGTATAACGTATAACGTTATATAGTATTACGTTATAGCGTGTTACGTTATATAGCATATCAGTATAACGTTCAACGTTATAGAGCATACCAGGATAACGGGTAAGGTTATATAACATATCAGTATAACGTATTACGTTATATAGCACATCAGTATAATGTCTAACGTTATGTACCATGTCAGGGTAACGTATAACCTTACATAGCGTGTCAGTATAACGTATAACGTTATATAGGATAGCAGTACAACGTATCACGTTATATAGTATTACGTTATAGTGTATTACGTTATATAGCATATCAGTATACCGTACAACGTTATAGAGCATATCAGGATAAAGGGTGAAGTTATATAACATGGCAGTGTAACGTATAACGTTATATAGCATATCAGTAAAGCTTATAACGTTTTATAGCATATCAGTATAACGTCTAAAGTTATATAGCATATCAGTATAACTTATAACGTTATATAGGATAGCAGTACAACGTATCACGTTATATAGTATAACGTTATAGCGTATTACGTTATATAGCATATCAGTATAACGTACAACGTTATAGAGCATACCAGGATAACGGGTAAAGTTATATAACATATCAGTACAACATATAACGTTATATAGCATATCAGTATAACGTATAACGTTTAATAGCATATCAGTATAACGTATAACGTTATATAGCATATCAGTATAACGTATAACGTGATATTGCATATGAGTATAGCGTATAACGTTATACAGCATATCAGTATAACGTATAACGTTATATAGCATATCAGTATAACGTATAACGTGATATTGCATATGAGTATAGCGTATAACGTTATACAGCATATCAGTATAACGTATAACGTTATATAGGATAGCAGTATAACGTATACCGTTATATAGCATATCAGTACAACGTACAACGTTATAGAGCATATCAGTATAACGTATAACGTTATATAGCATATGAGTATAACGTATAACGTTATATAGCATATCAGTATAACGTATAACGTGATATAGCGTATCAGTATAGCGTATAACGTTATATAGCATATCAGTATAGCGTATCACGTTATATAGCATATCAGTATAGCGTATCATGTTATATAGTATTACGTTATAGCGTGTTACGTTATATAGCATATCAGTATAACGTACAACGTTATAGAGCACACCAGGATAACGGGTAAGGTTATATAACTTATCAGTATAGCGTATAACGTTATATAGCATATCAGTATAACGTTTAACCTTATATAGGATAGCAGTATAACGTATAACGTTATATAGCATATCAGTATATCGTATAACGTTATATAGCATATCAGTATAACGTATCACGTTATGTAGGAAAGCAGTATAACGTAACACGTTATATAGTATTACGTTATAGCGTGTTACTTTATATAGCATATCAGTATAACGTACAACGCTATAGAGCATATGAGTATAACGTATAACTTTATATAGCATATCAGTATAACGTATCACGTTATGTAGGATAGCAGTATAACGTATCACGTTACATAGTATTACGTTATAGCGTATTTCGTTATATAGCATATCAGTATAACGTACAACGTTATAGAGCATAACAGGATAACGGGTGAAGTTATATAACATATCAGTATAACGTATAACGTTGTATAGCATATCAGTATAACGTATAACGTTTTATAGCATATCAGTATAACGTCTAAAGTTATATAGCATATCAGTATAACGTATAACGTTATATAGGATAGCAGTAAAACGTATCACGTTATCTAGTATTACGTTATAGCGTATTACGTTATATAGCACATCAGTATAACGTACAACGTTATAGAGCATATCAGGATAACGGGTGAAGTTACATAACATATCAGTTTAACGTATAACGTTATATAGCATATCAGAAAAACGTATAACGTTTTATAGCATATCAGTATAAAGTCTAAAGTTATATAGCATATCAGTATAACGTATAACGTTATATAGGATAGCAGTACAACGTATCACGTTATATAGTATAACGTTATAGCGTATTACGTTATGTAGCATATCAGTATAACGTACAACGTTATAGAGCATACCAGGATAACGGGTAAAGTTATATAACATATCAGTATAACATATAACGTTATATGGCATATCAGTATAACGTATAACGTTTAATAGCATATCAGTATAACGTATAACGTTATATAGGATAGCAGTACAACGTATCACGTTATCTAGTATTACGTTATAGCGTATTACGTTATGTAGCATATCAGTATAACGTACAACGTTATAGAGCATACCAGGATAACGGGTAAAGTTATATAACATATCAGTATAACATATAACGTTATATAGCATAACAGTATAACGTATAACGTTATATAGCATATCAGGATATCGCGTAAAGCTATTTAGCATATCAGTATGACGTACAAGGTTATATAGCATATCAGTATAAAGTACAACGGTATATAGCATATCAGTATAACGTCTAAAGTTATATAGCATATCATTATAACGTCTAAAGTTATATAGCATATCAGTATAACGTACAACGTTATAGAGCATATCAGGATAACGGGTGAAGTTATATAACATATCAGTATAACGTATAACGTTATATAGCATATCAGTAAAACTTATAACGTTTTATAGCATCTCAGTATAACGTCTAAAGATATATAGCATATCAGTATAACTTATAACGTTATATAGGATAGCAGTACAACGTATCACGTTATATAGTATAACGTTATAGCGTACAACGTTATATAGCATATCAGTATAACGAACAACGTTATAGAGCATACCAGGATAACGGGTAAAGTTATGTAACATATCAGTATAACATATAACGTTATATAGCATATCAGTATAACGTATAACGTTTAATAGCATATCAGTATAACGTATAACGTTATATAGCATATCAGTATAACGTATAACGTGATATGGCATATCAGTATAGCGTATAACGTTATATAGCATATCAGTATAACGTATAACGTTATATAGTATTACGTTATAGCGTGTTACGTTATATAGCATATCAGTATAACGTTCAACGTTATAGAGCATACCAGGATAACGGGTAAGGTTATATAACATATCAGTATAACGTATTACGTTATATAGCACATCAGTATAATGTCTAACGTTATGTACCATGTCAGGGTAACGTATAACCTTACATAGCGTGTCAGTATAACGTATAACGTTATATAGGATAGCAGTACAACGTATCACGTTATATAGTATTACGTTATAGTGTATTACGTTATATAGCATATCAGTATACCGTACAACGTTATAGAGCATATCAGGATAAAGGGTGAAGTTATATAACATGGCAGTGTAACGTATAACGTTATATAGCATATCAGTAAAGCTTATAACGTTTTATAGCATATCAGTATAACGTCTAAAGTTATATAGCATATCAGTATAACTTATAACGTTATATAGGATAGCAGTACAACGTATCACGTTATATAGTATAACGTTATAGCGTATTACGTTATATAGCATATCAGTATAACGTACAACGTTATAGAGCATACCAGGATAACGGGTAAAGTTATATAACATATCAGTATAACAAATAACGTTATATAGCATATCAGTATAACGTATAACGTTTAATAGCATATCAGTATAACGTATAACGTTATATAGCATATCAGTATAACGTATAACGTGATATAGCATATCAGTATAGCGTATAACGTTATATAGCATATCAGTATAACGTATAACGTTATATAGTATTACGTTATAACGTGTTACGTTATATAGCATATCAGTATACCGTACAACGTTATAGAGCATATCAGGATAAAGGGTGAAGTTATATAACATGTCAGTATAACGTATAACGTTATATAGCATATCAGTATAACGTATAACGTTTTATAGCATATCAGTATAACGTCTAAAGTTATATAGCATATCAGTATAGCGTATTACGTTATATAGCATATCAGTATAACGTACAACGTTATAGAGCATATCAGTATAACGTATAACGTGATATAGCATATCAGTATAACGTATAACGTTATATAGGATAGCAGTATAACGTATAACGTTATATAGCACATCAGTATAACGTATCACGTTATGTAGGATAGCAGTATAACGTATAACGTTATATAGCATATCAGTATAACGTATCACGTTATGTAGGATAAAAGTATAACGTATCACGTTTAATAGCATATCAGTATAAGGTCTAAAGTTATATAGCATATCAGTATAACGTATAACGTTATATAGGATAGCAGTACAACGTATAACGTTATATAGCATATCAGTATAACGTATCACGTTATGTAGGATAGCAGTATAACATATCACGTTTAATAGCATATCAGTATAACGTATAACGTGATATAGCATATCAGTATAGCGTATAACGTTATATAGCATACCAGTATACCGTATAACGTTATATAGCATATCAGTATAACGTATAACGTGATATAGCATATCAGTATAACGTATAACGTTATATAGGATAGCAGTATAACGTATAACGTTATATAGCATATCAGTATAACGTATCACGTTATGTAGGATAGCAGTATAACGTATCGCGTTATATAGTATTACGTTATAGCGTATTGCGTTATATAGCACATCAGTATAATGTCTATCGTTATGTAGTATATCAGGATATCTCGTAACGCTATTTAGCATATCAGTATGACGTACAAGGTTATATAGCATATCAGTATAAAGTACAACGGTATATAGCATATCAGTATAACGTCTAAAGTTATATAGCATATCAGTATAACGTCTAAAGTTATATAGCATATCAGTATAACGTATACCGTTATATAGCATATCAGTACAACGTACAACGTTATAGAGCATACCAGGAAAGCGGGTAAGGTTATATAACATATCAGTATAACGTATAACGTTATATAGCATATCAGCAAAACGTATAACGTTATATGGGATGGCAGTATAACGTATCACGTTATATAGTATTACGGGATAGCGTATTACGTTATATAGCATATCAGTATACCGTATAACGTTATATAGCATATCAGTATAACGTATAACGTGATATAGCATATCAGTATAGCGTATAACGTTATAGAGCATATCAGTATAACGTATAGCGTTATATAGTATACCAGTATAACGTATCACGTTATATTGCAAATCAGTATAACGAATAACGATATATAGGATAGCAGTATAACGTATCACGATATAGAGTATTACGTTATAGCGTATTACGTTATATAGCACATCAGTATAACGCATAACGTTATATAGCATATCAGGATATCGCGTAAAGCTATTTAGCATATCACTATGACGTACAAGGTTATATAGCATATCAGTATAACGTACAACGCTATAGAGCATATGAGTATAACGTATAACTTTATATAGCATATCAGTATAACGTATCACGTTATGTAGGATAGCAGTATAACGTATCACGTTACATAGTATTACGTTATAGCGTATTTCGTTATATAGCATATCAGTATAACGTACAACGTTATAGAGCATAACAGGATAACGGGTGAAGTTATATAACATATCAGTATAACGTATAACGTTGTATAGCATATCAGTATAACGTATAACGTTTTATAGCATATCAGTATAACGTCTAAAGTTATATAGCATATCAGTATAACGTATAACGTTATATAGGATAGCAGTAAAACGTATCACGTTATCTAGTATTACGTTATAGCGTATTACGTTATATAGCACATCAGTATAACGTACAACGTTATAGAGCATATCAGGATAACGGGTGAAGTTACATAACATATCAGTTTAACGTATAACGTTATATAGCATATCAGAAAAACGTATAACGTTTTATAGCATATCAGTATAAAGTCTAAAGTTATATAGCATATCAGTATAACGTATAACGTTATATAGGATAGCAGTACAACGTATCACGTTATATAGTATAACGTTATAGCGTATTACGTTATGTAGCATATCAGTATAACGTACAACGTTATAGAGCATACCAGGATAACGGGTAAAGTTATATAACATATCAGTATAACATATAACGTTATATGGCATATCAGTATAACGTATAACGTTTAATAGCATATCAGTATAACGTATAACGTTATATAGGATAGCAGTACAACGTATCACGTTATCTAGTATTACGTTATAGCGTATTACGTTATGTAGCATATCAGTATAACGTACAACGTTATAGAGCATACCAGGATAACGGGTAAAGTTATATAACATATCAGTATAACATATAACGTTATATAGCATAACAGTATAACGTATAACGTTATATAGCATATCAGGATATCGCGTAAAGCTATTTAGCATATCAGTATGACGTACAAGGTTATATAGCATATCAGTATAAAGTACAACGGTATATAGCATATCAGTATAACGTCTAAAGTTATATAGCATATCATTATAACGTCTAAAGTTATATAGCATATCAGTATAACGTACAACGTTATAGAGCATATCAGGATAACGGGTGAAGTTATATAACATATCAGTATAACGTATAACGTTATATAGCATATCAGTAAAACTTATAACGTTTTATAGCATCTCAGTATAACGTCTAAAGATATATAGCATATCAGTATAACTTATAACGTTATATAGGATAGCAGTACAACGTATCACGTTATATAGTATAACGTTATAGCGTACAACGTTATATAGCATATCAGTATAACGAACAACGTTATAGAGCATACCAGGATAACGGGTAAAGTTATGTAACATATCAGTATAACATATAACGTTATATAGCATATCAGTATAACGTATAACGTTTAATAGCATATCAGTATAACGTATAACGTTATATAGCATATCAGTATAACGTATAACGTGATATGGCATATCAGTATAGCGTATAACGTTATATAGCATATCAGTATAACGTATAACGTTATATAGTATTACGTTATAGCGTGTTACGTTATATAGCATATCAGTATAACGTTCAACGTTATAGAGCATACCAGGATAACGGGTAAGGTTATATAACATATCAGTATAACGTATTACGTTATATAGCACATCAGTATAATGTCTAACGTTATGTACCATGTCAGGGTAACGTATAACCTTACATAGCGTGTCAGTATAACGTATAACGTTATATAGGATAGCAGTACAACGTATCACGTTATATAGTATTACGTTATAGTGTATTACGTTATATAGCATATCAGTATACCGTACAACGTTATAGAGCATATCAGGATAAAGGGTGAAGTTATATAACATGGCAGTGTAACGTATAACGTTATATAGCATATCAGTAAAGCTTATAACGTTTTATAGCATATCAGTATAACGTCTAAAGTTATATAGCATATCAGTATAACTTATAACGTTATATAGGATAGCAGTACAACGTATCACGTTATATAGTATAACGTTATAGCGTATTACGTTATATAGCATATCAGTATAACGTACAACGTTATAGAGCATACCAGGATAACGGGTAAAGTTATATAACATATCAGTATAACAAATAACGTTATATAGCATATCAGTATAACGTATAACGTTTAATAGCATATCAGTATAACGTATAACGTTATATAGCATATCAGTATAACGTATAACGTGATATAGCATATCAGTATAGCGTATAACGTTATATAGCATATCAGTATAACGTATAACGTTATATAGTATTACGTTATAACGTGTTACGTTATATAGCATATCAGTATACCGTACAACGTTATAGAGCATATCAGGATAAAGGGTGAAGTTATATAACATGTCAGTATAACGTATAACGTTATATAGCATATCAGTATAACGTATAACGTTTTATAGCATATCAGTATAACGTCTAAAGTTATATAGCATATCAGTATAGCGTATTACGTTATATAGCATATCAGTATAACGTACAACGTTATAGAGCATATCAGTATAACGTATAACGTGATATAGCATATCAGTATAACGTATAACGTTATATAGGATAGCAGTATAACGTATAACGTTATATAGCACATCAGTATAACGTATCACGTTATGTAGGATAGCAGTATAACGTATAACGTTATATAGCATATCAGTATAACGTATCACGTTATGTAGGATAAAAGTATAACGTATCACGTTTAATAGCATATCAGTATAAGGTCTAAAGTTATATAGCATATCAGTATAACGTATAACGTTATATAGGATAGCAGTACAACGTATAACGTTATATAGCATATCAGTATAACGTATCACGTTATGTAGGATAGCAGTATAACATATCACGTTTAATAGCATATCAGTATAACGTATAACGTGATATAGCATATCAGTATAGCGTATAACGTTATATAGCATACCAGTATACCGTATAACGTTATATAGCATATCAGTATAACGTATAACGTGATATAGCATATCAGTATAACGTATAACGTTATATAGGATAGCAGTATAACGTATAACGTTATATAGCCTATCAGTATAACGTATCACGTTATGTAGGATAGCAGTATAACGTATCGCGTTATATAGTATTACGTTACAGCGTATTGCGTTATATAGCACATCAGTATAATGTCTATCGTTATGTAGTATATCAGGATATCTCGTAACGCTATTTAGCATATCAGTATGACGTACAAGGTTATATAGCATATCAGTATAAATTACAACGGTATATAGCATATCAGTATAACGTCTAAAGTTATATAGCATATCAGTATAACGTCTAAAGTTATATAGCATATCAGTATAACGTATACCGTTATATAGCATATCAGTACAACGTACAACGTTATAGAGCATACCAGGAAAGCGGGTAAGGTTATATAACATATCAGTATAACGTATAACGTTATATAGCATATCAGCAAAACGTATAACGTTATATGGGATGGCAGTATAACGTATCACGTTATATAGTATTACGGGATAGCGTATTACGTTATATAGCATATCAGTATACCGTATAACGTTATATAGCATATCAGTATAACGTATAACGTGATATAGCATATCAGTATAGCGTATAACGTTATAGAGCATATCAGTATAACGTATAGCGTTATATAGTATACCAGTATAACGTATCACGTTATATTGCAAATCAGTATAACGAATAACGATATATAGGATAGCAGTATAACGTATCACGATATAGAGTATTACGTTATAGCGTATTACGTTATATAGCACATCAGTATAACGCATAACGTTATATAGCATATCAGGATATCGCGTAAAGCTATTTAGCATATCACTATGACGTACAAGGTTATATAGCATATCAGTATAAAGTACAACGGTATATAGCATATCAGTATAACGTCTAAAGTTATATAGCATATCATTATAACGACTAAAGTTATATAGCATATCAGTATAACGTATACCGTTATATAGCATATCAGTATAACGTATAACGTTATATAGCATATCAGTATAACTTATAACGTTATATAGGATAGCAGTACAACGTATCACGTTATATAGTATTACGTTATAGCGTATTACGTTATATAGCATATCAGTATAACGTACAACGTTATAGAGCATATCAGGATAACGGGTGAAGTTATATAATATATCAGTATAACTTATAACGTTATATAGCATATCAGTAAAACGTATAACGTTATATAGCATATCAGTATAACGTATAACGTGATATAGCATATCAGTATAGCGTATAGCGTTATATAGGATAGCAGTATAACGTATAACGTTATATAGCATATCAGTATAACGTATAACGTTATATAGTATTACGTTATAGCGTGTTACGTTATATAGCATATCAGTATAACGTTCAACGTTATAGATCATACCAGGATAACGGGTAAGGTTATATAAAATATCAGTATAGCGTATAACGTTATACAGCATATCAGTAAAACTTATAACGCTTTATAGCATATCAGTATAACGTCTAAAGTTATATAGCATATCAGTATAACTTATAACGTTATATAGGATAGCAGTACAACGTATCACGTTATATAGTATAACGTTATAGCGTACAACGTTATATAGCATATCAGTATAACGTACAACGTTATAGAGCATACCAGGATAACGGGTAAAGTTATGTAACATATCAGTATAACATATAACGTTATATAGCATATCAGTATAACGTATAACGTTTAATAGCATATCAGTATAACGTATAACGTTATATAGCATATCAGTATAACGTATAACGTGATATAGCATATCAGTATAGCGTATAACGTTATATAGCATATCAGTATAACGTATAACGTTATATGGTATTACGTTATAGCGTGTTACGTTATATAGCATATCAGTATAACGTTCAACGTTATAGAGAATACCAGGATAACGGGTAAGGTTATATAAAATATCAGTATAGCGTATTACGTTATATAGCACATCAGTATAATGTCTAACGTTATGTACCATGTCAGGGTAACGTATAACCTTACATAGCGTATCAGTATAACGTATAACGTTATATAGGATAGCAGTACAACGTATCAGGTTATATAGTATTACGTTATAGCGTATTACGTTATATAGCATATCAGTATACCGTACAACGTTATAGAGCATATCAGGATAAAGGGTGAAGTTATATAACATGTCAGTATAACGCATAACGTTATATAGCATATCAGTATAACGTATAACGTTTCATAGCATATCAGTATAACGTCTAAAGTTATATAGCATATTAGTATAACGTATAACGTTATATAGGATAGCAGTACAACGTATCACGTTATATAGTATTACGTTATAGCGTATTACGTTATATAGCATATCAGTATAACGTACAACGTTATAGAGCATATCAGGATAACGGGTGAAGTTATATAATATATCAGAATAACTTATAACGTTATATAGCATATCAGTAAAACGTATAACGTTTTATAGCATATCAGTATAAGGTCTAAAGTTATATAGCATATCAGTATAACGTATAACGTTATATAGGATAGCAGTACAACGTATCACGTTATATAGTATTACGTTATAGCGTATTACGTTATGTAGCATATCAGTATAACGTACAACGCTATAGAGCATACCAGGATAACGGGTAAAGTTATATAACATATCAGTATAACATATAACGTTATATAGCATATCAGTATAACGTACAACGTTTAATAGCATATCAGTATAACGTATAACGTTATATAGCATATCAGTATAACGTATAACGTGATATTGCATATCAGTATAGCGTATAACGTTATATAGCATATCAGTATAACGTATAACGTTATATAGGATAGCAGTATAACTTAAAACGTTATATAGCATATCAGTATAACGTATCACGTTATGTAGGATAGCAGTATAACGTATCACGTTTAATAGCATATCAGTATAACGTATAACGTGATATAGCATATCAGTATAGCGGATAACGTTATATAGCATATCAGTATACCGTATAACGTTATATAGCATATCAGTATAACGTATAACGTGATATAGCATGTCAGTATAACGTATAACGTTATATAGGATAGCAGTATAACGTATAACGTTATATAGCATATCAGTATAACGTATCACGTTATGTAGCATAGCACTATAACGCATCACGTTATATAGTATTACATTATAGCGTGTTACGTTATATAGCATATCAGTATAACGTATAACGTTATATAGCATATCAGTATAGCGTATAGCGTTATATAGGATAGCAGTATAACGTATAACGTTATATAGCATATCAGTATAACGTATAACGTTATATAGCATATCAGTATAACGTATCACGTTAGGTAGGATAGCAGTATAACGTATCACGTTATATAGTATTACGTTATAGCGTGTTACGTTATATAGCATATCAGTACAACGTACAACGTTATACAGCATACCAGGATAACGGGTAAGGTTATATAACATATCAGTATAACGTATAACGTTATATAGCATATCAGCAAAACGTATAACGTTATATGGGATGGCAGTATAACGTATCACGATATAGAGTATTACGTTATAGCGTATTACGTTATATAGCACATCATTATAACGTATAACGTTATATAGCTTATCAGGATATCGCGTAAAGAGTATTTAGCATATCAGTATGACGTACAAGGTTATATAGCATATCAGTATAAAGTACAACGGTATATAGCATATCAGTATAACGTCTAAAGTTATATAGCATATCAGTATAACGTATCACGTTATGTAGGATAGCAGTATAACGTATCACGTTACATAGTATTACGTTATAGCGTATTACGTTATATAGCATATCAGTATAACGTACAACGTTATAGAGCATATCAGGATAACGGCTGAAGTTACATAACATATCAGTTTAACGTATAACGTTATATAGCATATCAGTAAAACGTATAACGTTTTATAGCATATCAGTATAAAGTCTAAAGTTATATAGCATATCAGTATAACGTATAACGTTATATAGGATAGCAGTACAACGTATCACGTTATATAGTATAACGTTATAGCGTACAACGTTATATAGCATATCAGTATAACGTACAACGTTATAGAGCATACCAGGATAACGGGTAAAGTTATATAAAATATCAGTATAGCGTATAACGTTATACAGCATATCAGTAAAACTTATAACGTTTTATAGCATATCAGTATAACGTCTAAAGTTATATAGCATATCAGTATAACTTATAACGTTATATAGGATAGCAGTACAACGTATCACGTTATATAGTATAACGTTATAGCGTACAACGTTATATAGCATATCAGTATAACGTACAACGTTATAGAGCATACCAGGATAACGGGTAAAGTTATGTAACATATCAGTATAACATATAACGTTATATAGCATATCAGTATAACGTATAACGTTTAATAGCATATCAGTATAACGTATAACGTTATATAGCATATCAGTATAACGTATAACGTGATATAGCATATCAGTATAGCGTATAACGTTATATAGCATATCAGTATAACGTATAACGTTATATAGTATTACGTTATAGTGTGTTACGTTATATAGCATATCAGTATAACGTTCAACGTTATAGAGCATACCAGGATAACGGGTAAGGTTATATAAAATATCAGTATAGCGTATTACGTTATATAGCATATCAGTATAATGTCTAACGTTATGTACCATGTCAGGGTAACGTATAACCTTACATAGCGTATCAGTATAACGTATAACGTTATATAGGATAGCAGTACAACGTATCAGGTTATATAGTATTACGTTGTAGCGTATTACGTTATATAGCATATCATTATACCGTACAACGTTATAGAGCATATCAGGATAAAGGGTGAAGTTATATAACATGTCAGTATAACGTATAACGTTATATAGCATATCAGTATAACGTATAACGTTTCATAGCATATCAGTATAACGTCTAAAGTTATATAGCATATTAGTATAACGTATAACGTTATATAGGATAGCAGTACAACGTATCACGTTATATAGTATTACGTTATAGCGTATTACGTTATGTAGCATATCAGTATAACGTACAACGTTATAGAGCATACCAGGATAACGGGTAAAGTTATATAACATATCAGTATAACGTATAACGTGATATTGCATATCAGTATAGCGTATAACGTTATATAGCATATCAGTATAACGTATAACGTTATATAGGATAGCAGTATAACGTATAACGTTATATAGCATATCAGTATAACGTATCACGTTATGTAGGATAGCAGTATAACGTATCACGTTTAATAGCATATCAGTATAACGTATAACGTGATATAGCATATCAGTATAGCGTATAACGTTATATAGCATATCAGTATACCGTATAACGTTATATAGCATATCAGTATAACGTATAACGTGATATAGCATGTCAGTATAACGTATAACGTTATATAGGATAGCAGTATAACGTATAACGTTATATAGCATATCAGTATAACGTATCACGTTATGTAGCATAGCAGTATAACGTATCACGTTTTATAGTAGTACGTTATAGCGTGTTACGTTATATAGCATATCAGTATAACGTATAACGTGATATAGCATATCAGTATAGCGTATAACGTTATATAGCATATCAGTATAACGTATAACGTTATATAGGATAGCAGTATACCGTATCACGTTATATAGTATTACGTTATAGCGTATTACGTTATATAGCACATCAGTATAATGTCTAACGTTATGTACCATGTCAGGGTAACGTATAACCTTACACAGCGTATCAGTATAACGTATAACGTTATATAGGAAAGCAGTACAACGTATCACGTGATATAGCATATCAGTATAGCGTATAACGTTATATAGCATATCAGTATACCGTATAACGTTATATAGCATATCAGTATAACGTATAACGTGATATAGCATATCAGTATAGCGTATAGCGTTATATAGGATAGCAGTATAACGTATAACGTTACATAGCATATCAGTATAACGTATAACGTTATATAGCATATCAGTATAACGTATCACGTTAGGTAGGATAGCAGTATAACGTATCACGTTATATAGTATTACGTTATAGCCTGTTACGTTATATAGCATATCAGTACAACGTACAACGTTATACAGCATACCAGGATAACGGGTAAGGTTATATAACATATCAGTATAACGTATAACGTTATATAGCATATCAGCAAAACGTATAACGTTATATGGGATGGCAGTATAACGTATCACGATATAGAGAATTACGTTATAGCGTATTACGTTATATAGCACATCAGTATAACGTATAACGTTATATAGCTTATCAGGATATCGCGTAAAGAGTATTTAGCATATCAGTATGACGTACAAGGTTATATAGCATATCAGTATAAAGTACAACGGTATATAGCATACCAGTATAACGTCTAAAGTTATATAGCATATCAGTATAACGTCTAAAGTTATATAGCATATCAGTATAACGTATACCGTTATATAGCATATCAGTATAACGTCTAAAGTTATATAGCATATCAGTATAACGTATAACGTTATATAGGATAGCAGTACAACGTATCACGTTATATAGTATAACGTTATAGCGTATTACGTTATATAGCAGATCAGTATAACGTACAACGTTATAGAGCATACCAGGATAACGGGTAAAGTTATATAACAAATCAGTATAACATATAACGGTATATAGCATATCAGTATAACGTATAATGTTTAATAGCATATCAGTATAACGTACAACGTTATATAGCATATCAGTATAACGTATAACGTGATATAGCATATCAGTATAGCGTATAACGTTATATAGCATATCAGTATAACGTCTAACGTTATATAGGATAGCAGTATAACGTATAACGTTATATAGCATATCAGTATAACGTATCACGTTATGTAGGATAGCAGTATAACGTATCACGTTATATAGTATTACGTTATTGCGTGTTACGTTATATTGCATATCAGTATAACGTACAACGTTATAGAGCATACCAGGATAACGGGTATGGTTATATAACATATCAGTATAACGTATAACGTTATATAGCATATCAGCATAACGTATAACGTTATATGGGATAGCAGTATAACGTATCACGTTATATAGCATATCAGGATTTCGCGTAAAGCTATTTAGCATATCAGTATGACGTACAAGGTTATATAGCATATCAGTATAACGTACAACGGTATATAGCATATCAGTATAACGTATAACGTGATATAGCATATCAGTATAGCGTATAACGTTATATAGCATATCAGTATAACGTATAACGTTATATAGGATAGCAGTATAACGTATCACGTTATGTAGTATTACGTTATAGCGTGTTACGTTATATAGCATATCAGTATAACGTACAACGTTATAGAGCATACCAGGATAACGGGTAAGGTTATATAACATATCAGTATAACGTATAACGTTATATAGCATATCAGCATAACGTATAACGTTATATGGGATAGCAGTATAACGTATCACGTTATATAGCATATCTGTATAACATAAAACGCTATATAGCATATCAGGACATCGGGTAAAGCTATTTAGCATATCAGTACGACGTACAAGGTTATATAGCATATTAGTATAACGTCTAAAGTTATATATAATATCAGTATAACGTATACCGTTATATAGCATATCAGTATAACGTACAACGGTATACAGCATATCAGTATAACGTCTAAAGTTATATAGCATATCAGTATAACGTCTAAAGTTATATATAATATCAGTATAACGTATACCGTTATATAGCATATCAGTATAACGTATACCGTTATATAGCATATCAGTATAACGTATAACGTTATATAGGATAACAGTATAAGGTAAAACGTTATATGGCACATCAGTGTAACGTATCACGTTATGTAGGATAGCAGTATAACGTATCACGTTATATAGTATTACGTTATAGCGTGTTACGTTATATAGCATATCAGCATAACGTATAACGTTATATGGGATACCAGTATAACGTATCACGTTATATAGTATTACGGTATAGCGTATTACGTTATATAGCACATGAGCATAACGTATAACGTGATATAGCATATCAGTATAGCGTATAACGTTATATAGGATAGCAGTATACCGTATCACATTATATAGTATTACGTTATAGCGTATTACGTTATATAGCACATCAGTATAATGTCTAACGTTATGTACCATGTCAGGGTAACGTATAACCTTGCATAGCGTATCAGTATAACGGATAACGTTATATAGGATAGCAGTATACCGTATCACATCATATAGTATTACGTTATAGCGTATTACGTTATATAGCACATCAGTATAACGTATAACGAGATATAGCATATCAGTATAGCGTATAACGTTATATAGCTTATCAGTATAACGTATAACGTTTTATAGGATATCAGTAGAACGTATAACGTGATATAGCAAATCAGTATAGCGTATAACGTTATATAGCATATCAGGATATCGCGCAAAGCTATTTAGCATATCAGTATGACGTACAAGGTTATATAGCATATCAGTATAAAGTACAACGGTATGTAGCATATCAGTATAACGTATAACGTTATATAGCATATCAGTATAACGTATAACATTATATACGATAGCAGTATAACGTATAACGTTATATAGCATATTAGTATAACGTATAACGTTATATAGGATAGCAGTATACCGTATCACGTTATATAATATTTCGTTATAGCGTATTACGTTATATAGCACATCAGTATAACGTATAACGTGATATAGCATATCAGTATAGCGTATAACATTATATAGCATATCAGTATAACGTATCACATTATATAGTATTACGTTATATCGTATTACGTTATATAGCACATCAGTATAATGTCTAACGTTATCTACCATGTCAGGGTAACGTATAACCTTACATGGCGTATCAGTATAACGTATAACGTTATATAGGATAGCAGTACGACGTATAACATTATATAGGATAGCAGTATAACGTATAACGTTATATAGCATATCAGTATAACGTATCACGTTATATAGGATAGCAGTATAACGTATCACGTTATATAGTATTACGTTATAGCGTGTTACGTTATATAGCATATCAGTATTACGTACAACGTTATAGAGCATACCAGGATAACGTATAACGTTTAATAGCATATCAGTATAACGTATAACGTGATATAGCATATCAGTATAGCATATAACGTGATATAGCATATCAGTATAGCGAATAACGTTATATAGCATATCAGTATAACGTATAACGTTATATAGGATAGCAGTATAACGCATAACGTTATATAGGATAGCAGTATAACGTATAACGTTATATAGCATATCAGTGTAACGTATCACGTTATGTGGGATAGCAGTATAACGTATCACGTTATATAGTATTACGTTATAGCGTGTTACGTTATATAGCATATCAGTATAACGTACAACGTTATAGAGCATACCAGGATAACGGGTAAGGTTATATAACATATCAGTATAACGTATAACGTTATATAGCATATCAGCATAACGTATAACGTTATATGGGATAGCAGTATAACGTATCACGTTATATAGCATATCTGTATAACATAAAACGCTATATAGCATATCAGGACATCGGGTAAAGCTATTTAGCATATCAGTACGACGTACAAGGTTATATAGCATATCAGTATAACGTCTAAAGTTATATATAATATCAGTATAACGTATACCGTTATATAGCAAATCAGTATAACGTACAACGGTATACAGCATATCAGTATAACGTCTAAAGTTATATGGCATATCAGTATAACGTCTAAAGTTATAGATAATATCAGTATAACGTATACCGTTATATAGCATATCAGTATAACGTATACCGTTATATAGCGTATCAGTATAACGTATAACGTTATATAGGATAACAGTATAAGGTATAACGTTATATGGCACATCAGTGTAACGTATCACGTTATGTAGGATAGCAGTATAACGTATCACGTTATATTGTATTACGTTATAGCGTGTTACGTTATATAGCATATCAGCATAACGTATAACGTTATATGGGATAGCAGTATAACGTATCACGTTATATAGTATTACGGTATAGCGTATTACGTTATATAGCACATCAGTATAACGTATAACGTGATATAGCATATCAGTATAGCGTATAACGTTATATAGGATAGCAGTATACCGTATCACATTATATAGTATTACGTTATAGCGTATTACGTTATATAGCACATCAGTATAATGTCTAACGTTATGTACCATGTCAGGGTAACGTATAACCTTACATAGCGTATCAGTATAACGGATAACGTTATATAGGATAGCAGTATACCGTATCACATCATATAGTATTACGTTATAGCGTATTACGTTATATAGCACATCAGTATAACGTATAACGAGATATAGCATATCAGTATAGCGTATAACGTTATATAGCTTATCAGTATAACGTATAACGTTTTATAGGATATCAGTATAACGTATAACGTGATATAGCAAATCAGTATAGCGTATAACGTTATATAGCATATCAGGATATCGCGCAAAGCTATTTAGCATATCAGTATGACGTACAAGGTTATATAGCATATCAGTATAAAGTACAACGGTATGTAGCATATCAGTATAACGTCTAAAGTTATATAGCGTATCAGTATAACGTCTAAAGTTATATAGCATATCAGTATAACGTATACCGTTATATAGCATATCAGTATAACGTATAACGTTATATAGGATAGCAGTATAACGTATAACGTTATATAGCATATCAGTATAACGTATAACATTATATACGATAGCAGTATAACGTATAACGTTATATAGCATATTAGTATAACGTATAACGTTATATAGGATAGCAGTATACCGTATCACGTTATATAATATATCGTTATAGCGTATTACGTTATATAGCACATCAGTATACCGTATAACGTTGTATAGCATATCAGTATAACGTATAACGTGATATAGCATATCAGTATAACGTATAACGTTATATAGGATAGCAGTATAACGTATCACGTTATGTAGGATAGCAGTATAACGTATAACGTTATATAGCATATCAGTATAACGTATCACGTTATATAGGATAGCAGTATAACGTATCACGTTATGTAGGATAGCAGTATAACGTATCACGTTATGTAGTATTACGTTATAGCGTGTTACGTTATATAGCATATCAGTATAACGTACAACGTTATAGAGCATACCAGGATAACGGGTAAGGTTATATAACATATCAGTATAACGTATAACGTTATATAGCATATCAGCATAACGTATAACGTTATATGGGATAGCAGTATAACGTATCACGTTATATAGCATATCTGTATAACATAAAACGCTATATAGCATATCAGGACATCGGGTAAAGCTATTTAGCATATCAGTACGACGTACAAGGTTATATAGCATATTAGTATAACGTCTAAAGTTATATATAATATCAGTATAACGTATACCGTTATATAGCATATCAGTATAACGCACAACGGTATACAGCATATCAGTATAACGTCTAAAGTTATATAGCATATCAGTATAACGTCTAAAGTTATATATAATATCAGTATAACGTATACCGTTATATAGCATATCAGTATAACGTATAACGTTATATAGGATAACAGTATAAGGTATAACGTTATATGGCACATCAGTGTAACGTATCACGTTATGTAGGATAGCAGTATAACGTATCACGTTATATAGTATTACGTTATAGCGTGTTACGTTATATAGCATATCAGCATAACGTATAACGTTATATGGGATACCAGTATAACGTATCACGTTATATAGTATTACGGTATAGCGTATTACGTTATATAGCACATGAGCATAACGTATAACGTGATATAGCATATCAGTAGAGCGTATAACGTTATATAGGATAGCAGTATACCGTATCACATTATATAGTATTACGTTATAGCGTATTACGTTATATAGCACATCAGTATAATGTCTAACGTTATGTACCATGTCAGGGTAACGTATAACCTTGAATAGCGTATCAGTATAACGGATAACGTTATATAGGATAGCAGTATACCGTATCACATCATATAGTATTACGTTATGGCGTATTACGTTATATAGCACATCAGTATAACGTATAACGAGATATAGCATATCAGTATAGCGTATAACGTTATATAGCTTATCAGTATAACGTATAACGTTTTATAGGATATCAGTAGAACGTATAACGTGATATAGCAAATCAGTATAGCGTATAACGTTATATAGCATATCAGGATATCGCGCAAAGCTATTTAGCATATCAGTATGACGTACAAGGTTATATAGCATATCAGTATAAAGTACAACGGTATGTAGCATATCAGTATAACGTATAACGTTATATAGCATATCAGTATAACGTATAACATTATATACGATAGCAGTATAACGTATAACGTTATATAGCATATTAGTATAACGTATAACGTTATATAGGATAGCAGTATACCGTATCACGTTATATAATATTTCGTTATAGCGTATTACGTTATATAGCACATCAGTATAACGTATAACGTGATATAGCATATCAGTATAGCGTATAACATTATATAGCATATCAGTATAACGTATCACATTATATAGTATTACGTTATATCGTATTACGTTATATAGCACATCAGTATAATGTCTAACGTTATCTACCATGTCAGGGTAACGTATAACCTTACATGGCGTATCAGTATAACGTATAACGTTATATAGGATAGCAGTACGACGTATAACGTTATATAGGATAGCAGTATAACGTATAACGTTATATAGCATATCAGTATAACGTATCACGTTATATAGGATAGCAGTATAACGTATCACGTTATATAGTATTACGTTATAGCGTGTTACGTTATATAGCATATCAGTATTACGTACAACGTTATAGAGCATACCAGGATAACGTATAACGTTTAATAGCATATCAGTATAACGTATAACGTGATATAGCATATCAGTATAGCATATAACGTGATATAGCATATCAGTATAGCGAATAACGTTATATAGCATATCAGTATAACGTATAACGTTATATAGGATAGCAGTATAACGCATAACATTATATAGGATAGCAGTATAACGTATAACGTTATATAGCATATCAGTGTAACGTATCACGTTATGTGGGATAGCAGTATAACGTATCACGTTATATAGTATTACGTTATAGCGTGTTACGTTATATAGCATATCAGTATAACGTACAACGTTATAGAGCATACCAGGATAACGGGTAAGGTTATATAACATATCAGTATAACGTATAACGTTATATAGCATATCAGCATAACGTATAACGTTATATGGGATAGCAGTATAACGTATCACGTTATATAGCATATCTGTATAACATAAAACGCTATATAGCATATCAGGACATCGGGTAAAGCTATTTAGCATATCAGTACGACGTACAAGGTTATATAGCATATCAGTATAACGTCTAAAGTTATATATAATATCAGTATAACGTATACCGTTATATAGCAAATCAGTATAACGTACAACGGTATACAGCATATCAGTATAACGTCTAAAGTTATATAGCATATCAGTATAACGTCTAAAGTTATAGATAATATCAGTATAACGTATACCGTTATATAGCATATCAGTATAACGTATACCGTTATATAGCATATCAGTATAACGTATAACGTTATATAGGATAACAGTATAAGGTATAACGTTATATGGCACATCAGTGTAACGTATCACGTTATGTAGGATAGCAGTATAACGTATCACGTTATATTGTATTACGTTATAGCGTGTTACGTTATATAGCATATCAGCATAACGTATAACGTTATATGGGATAGCAGTATAACGTATCACGTTATATAGTATTACGGTATAGCGTATTACGTTATATAGCACATCAGAATAACGTATAACGTGATATAGCATATCAGTATAGCGTATAACGTTATATAGGATAGCAGTATACCGTATCACATTATATAGTATTACGTTATAGCGTATTACGTTATATAGCACATCAGTATAATGTCTAACGTTATGTACCATGTCAGGGTAACGTATAACCTTACATAGCGTATCAGTATAACGGATAACGTTATATAGGATAGCAGTATACCGTATCACATCATATAGTATTACGTTATAGCGTATTACGTTATATAGCACATCAGTATAACGTATAACGAGATATAGCATATCAGTATAGCGCATAACGTTATATAGCTTATCAGTATAACGTATAACGTTTTATAGGATATCAGTATAACGTATAACGTGATATAGCAAATCAGTATAGCGTATAACGTTATATAGCATATCAGGATATCGCGCAAAGCTATTTAGCATATCAGTATGACGTACAAGGTTATATAGCATATCAGTATAAAGTACAACGGTATGTAGCATATCAGTATAACGTCTAAAGTTATATAGCGTATCAGTATAACGTCTAAAGTTATATAGCATATCAGTATAACGTATACCGTTATATAGCATATCAGTATAACGTATAACGTTATATAGGATAGCAGTATAACGTATAACGTTATATAGCATATCAGTATAACGTATAACATTATATACGATAGCAGTATAACGTATAACGTTATATAGCATATTAGTATAACGTATAACGTTATATAGGATAGCAGTATACCGTATCACGTTATATAATATATCGTTATAGCGTATTACGTTATATAGCACATCAGTATACCGTATAACGTTGTATAGCATATCAGTATAACGTATAACGTGATATAGCATATCAGTATAACGTATAACGTTATATAGGATAGCAGTATAACGTATCACGTTATGTAGGATAGCAGTATAACGTATCACGTTATATAGTATTACGTTATAGCGTGTTACGTTATATAGCATATCAGTATTACGTACAACGTTATAGAGCATACCAGGATAACGTATAACGTTTAATAGCATATCAGTATAACGTATAACGTGATATAGCATATCAGTATAGCATATAACGTGATATAGCATATCAGTATAGCGTATAACGTTATATAGCATATCAGTATAACGTATAACGTTGTATAGCATATCAGTATAACGTATAACGTGATATAGCATATCAGTATAACGTATAACGTTATATAGGATAGCAGTATAACGTATCACGTTATGTAGGATAGCAGTATAACGTATCACGTTATATAGTATTACGTTATAGCGTGTTACGTTATATAGCATATCAGTATAACGTACAACGTTATAGAGCATACCAGGATAACGGGTAAGGTTATATAACATATCAGTATAACGTATAACGTTATATAGCATATCAGCATAACGTATAACGTTATATGGGATAGCAGTATAACGTATCACGTTATATAGCATATCTGTATAACATAAAACGCTATATAGCATATCAGGACATCGGGTAAAGCTATTTAGCATATCAGTACGACGTACAAGGTTATATAGCATATCAGTATAACGTCTAAAGTTATGTATAATATCAGTATAACGTATACCGTTATATAGCAAATCAGTATAACGTACAACGGTATACAGCATATCAGTATAACGTCTAAAGTTATATAGCATATCAGTATAACGTCTAAAGTTATATATAATATCAGTACAACGTATACCGTTATATAGCATATCAGTATAACGTATACCGTTATATAGCATATCAGTATAACGTATAACGTTATATAGGATAACAGTATAAGGTATAACGTTATATGGCACATCAGTGTAACGTATCACGTTATGTAGGATAGCAGTATAACGTATCACGTTATATAGTATTACGTTATAGCGTGTTACGTTATATAGCATATCAGCATAACGTATAACGTTATATGGGATAGCAGTATAACGTATCACGTTATATAGTATTACGGTATAGCGTATTACGTTATATAGCACATCAGTATAACGTATAACGTGATATAGCATATCAGTATAGCGTATAACGTTATATAGCTTATCAGTATAACGTATAACGTTTTATAGGATATCAGTATAACGTATAACGTGATATAGCAAATCAGTATAGCGTATAACGTTATATAGCATATCAGGATATCGCGCAAAGCTATTTAGCATATCAGTATGACGTACAAGGTTATATAGCATATCAGTATAAAGTACAACGGTATGTAGCATATCAGTATAACGTCTAAAGTTATATAGCGTATCAGTATAACGTCTAAAGTTATATAGTATATCAGTATAACGTATACCGTTATATAGCATATCAGTATAACGTATAACGTTATATAGGATAGCAGTATAACGTATAACGTTATATAGCATATCAGTATAACGTATAACATTATATACGATAGCAGTATAACGTATAACGTTATATAGCATATTAGTATAACGTATAACGTTATATAGGATAGCAGTATACCGTATCACGTTATATAATATTTCGTTATAGCGTATTACGTTATATAGCACATCAGTATAACGTATAACGTGATATAGCATATCAGTATAGCGTATAACATTATATAGCATATCAGTATAACGTATCACATTATATAGTATTACGTTATATCGTATTACGTTATATAGCACATCAGTATAATGTCTAACGTTATCTACCATGTCAGGGTAACGTATAACCTTACATGGCGTATCAGTATAAAGTATAACGTTATATAGGATAGCAGTACGACGTATAACGTTATATAGGATAGCAGTATAACGTATAACGTTATATAGCATATCAGTATAACGTATCACGTTATATAGGATAGCAGTATAACGTATCACGTTATATAGTATTACGTTATAGCGTGTTACGTTATATAGCATATCAGTATTACGTACAACGTTATAGAGCATACCAGGATAACGGGTAAGGTTATATAACATATCAGTATAGCGTATTGCGTTATATAGCACATCAGTATAATGTCTAACGTTATGTAGGATAGCAGTACAACGTATCACGTTATATAGTATAAAGTTATAGCGTATTACGTTATGTAGCAAATCAGTATAACGTACAACGTTATAGAGCATATCAGTGTAGCGAATAACGTTATATAGCTTATCAGTATAACGTATAACGTTTTATAGGATATCAGTATAACGTATAACGTGATATAGCAAATCAGTATAGCGTATAACGTTATATAGCATATCAGGATATCGGGTAAAGCTATTTAGCATATCAGTACGACGTACAAGGTTATATAGCATATCAGTACGACGTACAAGGTTATATAGCATATCAGTATAACGTCTAAAGTTATATAGCATATCAGAATAGCGTATAACGTTATATAGCATATCAGTATAACGTCTAAAGTTATATAGCATATCAGTATAACGTCTAAAGTTATATATAATATCAGTACAACGTATACCGTTATATAGCATATCAGTATAACGTACAACGGTATATAGCATATCAGTATAACGTCTAAAGTTATATAGCATATCAGTATAACGTCTAAAGTTATATATAATATCAGTATATCGTATACCGTTATATAGCATATCAGTATAACGTATACCGTTATATAGCATATCAGTATAACGTATAACGTTACATAGGATAACAGTATAAGGTATAACGTTATATGGCACATCAGTGTAACGTATCACGTTATGTAGGATAGCAGTATAACGTATCACGTTATATAGTATTACGTTATAGCGTGTTACGTTATATAGCATATCAGCATAACGTATAACGTTATATAGGATAGCAGTATACCGTATCACATTATATAGTATTACGTTATAGCGTATTACGTTATATAGCACATCAGTATAATGTCTAACGTTATGTACCATGTCAGGGTAACGTATAACCTTACATAGCGTATCAGTATAACGGATAACGTTATATAGGATGGCAGTACACCGTATCACATCATATAGTATTACGTTATAGCGTATTACGTTATATAGCACATCAGTATAACGTATAACGAGATATAGCATATCAGTATAGCGTATAACGTTATATAGCTTATCAGTATCACGTATAACGTTTTATAGGATATCAGTATAACGTATAACGTGATATAGGAAATCAGAATAGCGTATAACGTTATATAGCATATCAGGATATCGCGCAAAGCTATTTAGCATATCAGTATGACGTACAAGGTTATATAGCATATCAGTATAAAGTACAACGGTATGTAGCATATCAGTATAACGTCTAAAGTTATATAGCGTATCAGTATAACGTCTAAAGTTATATAGCATATCAGTATAACGTATACCGTTATATAGCATATCAGTATAACGTATAACGTTATATAGGATAGCAGTATAACGTATAACGTTATATAGCATATCAGTATAACGTATAACGTTATATAGGATAGCAGTATAACGTCTAAAGTTATATAGCATATCAGTATAACGTATACCGTTATATAGCATATCAGTATAACGAATAACATTATATACGATAGCAGTATAACGTATAACGTTATATAGCATATTAGTATAACGTGTAACGTTATATAGGATAGCAGTATAACGTATCACGTTATATAGTATTACGTTATAGCGTGTTACGTTATATAGCATATCAGTATTACGTACAACGTTATAGAGCATACCATGATAACGGGTAAGGTTATATAACATATCAGTATAGCGTATTACGTTATATAGCACATCAGTATAATGTCTAACGTTATATACCATGTCAGGGTAACGTATAACCTTACATGGCGTATCAGTATAACGTATAACGTTATATAGGATAGCAGTACGATGTATAACGTTATATAGGATTGCAGTATAACGTATAACGTTATATAGCATATCAGTATAACGTATCACGTTATGTAGGATAGCAGTATAACGTATCACGTTATATAGTATTACGTTATAGTGTGTTACGTTATATAGCATATCAGTATTGCGTACAACGTTATAGAGCATACTAGGATAACGGGTAAGGTTATATAACATATCAGTATAGCGTATTGCGTTATATAGAACATCAGTATAATGTCTAACGTTATATACCATGTTAGGGTAACGTATAACCTTACATAGCGTATCAGTATAACGTATAACGTTATATAGGATAGCAGTATAACGTAACACGTTATATAGTATTACGTTATAGCGTGTTACGTTATATAGCATATCAGTATAACGTGCAACGTTATAGAGCATATCAGTATAACGTATAACGTTATATAGGATAGCAGTATAACGTATAACGTTATATAGCATATCAGTATAACGTATCACGTTATGTAGGATAGCAGTATAACGTATCACGTTATATAGTATTACATTATAGCGTGTTACGTTACATAGCATATCCGTATTACGTACAACGTTATAGAGCATACCAGGATAACGGGTAAGGTTATATAACATATCAGTATAGCGTATTACGTTAATAGCACATCAGTATAATGTCTAACGTTATATACCATGTCAGGGTAACGTATAACCTTACATAGCGTATCAGTATAACGTAGAACGTTATATAGGATAGCAGTACGACGTATCACGTTATATAGTATTACGTTATAGCGTGTTACGTTATATAGCATATCAGTATAACGTACAACGTTATAGAGCATACCAGGATAACGTATAACCTTACACAGCGTATCAGTATAACGTATAACGTTATATAGGAAAGCAGTACAACGTATCACGTGATATAGCATATCAGTATAACGTCTAAAGTTATATAGCATATCAGTATAACGTATGCCGTTATATAGCATATCAGTATAACGAATAACGTTATATAGGATAGCAGTATAACGTATAACGTTATATAGCATATCAGTATAACGTATAACGTTATATAGGATAGCAGTACACCGTATCACGTTATATAGTATTTCGTTATAGCGTATTACGCTATATAGCACATCAGTATAACGTATAACGTGATATAGCATGTCAGTATAGCGTATAACGTTTTATAGCATATCAGTATAACGTATAACGTTATATAGGATAGCAGTATACCGTATCACGTTATATAGTATTACGTTATAGCGTATTACGTTATATAGAACATCAGTATAATGTCTAACGTTATGTACCATGTCAGGGTAACGTATAACCTTACACAGCGTATCAGTATAACGTATAACGTTATTTAGGAAAGCAGTACAACGTATCACGTGATATAGCATATCAGTATAGCGTATAACGTTATATAGCATATCAGTATACCGTATAACGTTATACAGCATATCAGTATAACGTATAACGTTATATGGGATGGCAGTATAACGTATCACGATATAGAGTATTACGTTATAGCGTATTACGTTATATAGCACATCAGTATAACGTATAACGTTATGTAGCATATCAGGATATGGCGTAAAGCTATTTAGCATATCAGTATGACGTACAAGGTTATATAGCATATCAGTATAAAGTACAACGGTATATAGTATATCAGTATAACGTCTAAAGTTATATAGCATATCAGTATAACGTCTAAAGTTATATAGCATATCAGTATAACGTATAACGTGATATAGCATATCAGTATAGCGTATAACGTTATATAGCATATCAGTATACCGTATAACGTTATATAGCATATCAGTATAACGTATAACGTGATATAGCATATCAGTATAGCGTATAACGTTATATAGCATATCAGTATACCGTATAACGTTATATAGCATATCAGTATAACGTATAACGTGATATAGCATATCAGTATAACGTATAACGTTATATAGGGTAGCAGTATAACGTATAACTTTATATAGCATATCAGTATAACGTATCACGTTATGTAGGATAGCAGTATAACGTATCACGTTATATAGTATTACGTTATAGCGTGTTACGTTATATAGCATATCAGTATTACGTACAACGTTATAGAGCATACCAGGATAACGGGTAAGGTTATATAACATATCAGTATAGCGTATTACGTTATATAGCACATCAGTATAATGTCTAACGTTATATACCATGTCAGGGTAACGCATAACCTTACATAGCGTATCAGTATAACGTATAACGTTATATATCTTATCAGTATAACGTATACCGTTTTATAGGATATCAGTATAACGTATAACGTGATATAGCAAATCAGTATAGCGTATAACGTTATATAGCATATCAGGATATCGCGCAAAGCTATTTAGCATATCAGTATGACATACAAGGTTATATAGCATATCAGTATAAAGTACAACGGTATGTAGCATATCAGTATAACGTCTAAAGTTATATAGCATATCAGTATAACGTCTAAAGTTATATAGCATATCAGTATAACGAATAACATTATATACGATAGCAGTATAACGTATAACGTTATATAGCATATTAGTATAACGTATAACGTTATATAGGATAGCAGTATACCGTATCACGTTATATAATATTTCGTTATAGCGTATTACGTTATATAGCACATCAGTATAACGTATAACGTGATATAGCATATCAGTATAGCGTATAACGTTATATAGCATATCAGTATAACGTATCACATTATATAGTATTACGTTATATCGTATTACGTTATATAGCACATCAGTATAATGTCTAACGATATGTACCATGTCAGGGTAACGTATAACCTTACATGGCGTATCAGTATAACGTATAACGTTATATAGGATAGCAGTACGATGTATAACGTTATATAGGATTGCAGTATAACGTATAACGTTATATAGCATATCAGTATAACGTATCACGTTATGTAGGATAGCAGTATAACGTATCACGTTATATAGTATTACGTTATAGTGTGTTACGTTATATAGCATATCAGTATTACGCACAACGTTATAGAGCATACCAGGATAACGGGTAAGGTTATATAACATATCAGTATAGCGTATTGCGTTATATAGCACATCAGTATAATGTCTAACGTTATATACCATGTCAGGGTAACGTATAACCTTACATAGCGTATCAGTATAACGTATAACTTTATATAGGATAGCAGTACGACGTATCACGTTATATAGTATTACGTTATAGCGTGTTACGTTATATAGCATATCAGTATAACGTACAACGTTATAGAGCATACCAGGATAACGTATAACCTTACACAGCGTATCAGTATAACGTATAACGTTATATAGGAAAGCAGTACAACGTATCACGTGATATAGCATATCAGTATAACGTCTAAAGTTATATAGCATATCAGTATAACGTATGCCGTTATATAGCATATCAGTATAACGAATAACGTTTTATAGCATATCAGTATAACGTATAACGTTATATAGCATATCAGTATAACGTATCACGTTATGTAGGATAGCAGTATAACGTATCACGTTATATAGTATTACGTTATAGTGTGTTACGTTATATAGCATATCAGTATTACGCACAACGTTATAGAGCATACCAGGATAACGGGTAAGGTTATATAACATATCAGTATAGCGTATTGCGTTATATAGCACATCAGTATAATGTCTAACGTTATATACCATATCAGGGTAACGTATAACCTTACATAGCGTATCAGTATAACGTATAACGTTATATAGGATAGCAGTACGACGTATCACGTTATATAGTATTACGTTATAGCGTGTTACGTTATATAGCATATCAGTATAACGTACAACGTTATAGAGCATACCAGGATAACGTATAACCTTACACAGCGTATCAGTATAACGTATAACGTTATATAGGAAAGCAGTACAACGTATCACGTGATATAGCATATCAGTATAACGTCTAAAGTTATATAGCATATCAGTATAACGTATGCCGTTATATAGCATATCAGTATAACGAATAACGTTTTATAGCATATCAGTATAACGTATAACGTTATATAGGATAGCAGTATACCGTATCACGTTATATAGTATTTCGTTATAGCGTATTACGTTATATAGCACATCAGTATAACGTATAACGTGATATAGCATGTCAGTATAGCGTATAACGTTTTATAGCATATCAGTATAACGTATAACGTTACATAGGATAGCAGTATACCGTATCACGTTATATAGTATTACGTTATAGCGTATTACGTTATATAGAACATCAGTATAATGTCTAACGTTATGTACCATGTCAGGGTAACGTATAACCTTACACAGCGTATCAGTATAACGTATAACGTTATATAGGAAAGCAGTACAACGTATCACGTGATATAGCATATCAGTATAGCGTATAACGTTATATAGCATATCAGTATACCGTATAACGTTATATAGCATATCAGTATAACGTATAACGTTATATAGGATAGCAGTATAACGTATAACGTTTTATAGCATATCAGTATAACGTATCACGTTATGTAGGATAGCAGTATAACGTATCACGTTATATGGTATTACGTTATTGCGTGTTACGTTATATTGCATATCAGTATAACGTACAACGTTATAGAGCATACCAGGATAACGTATAACGTTTAATAGCATATCAGTATAACGTATAACGTGATATAGCATATCAGTATAGCGTATATCGTTATATAGCAAATCAGTATACCGTATAACGTTATGTAGCATATCAGTATAACGTATAACGTGATATAGCATATCAGTATAACGTATAACGTTATATAGGATAGCAGTATAACGTACAACTTTATATAGCATATCAGTAAAACGTATCACGTTATGTAGGATAGCAGTATAACGTATCACGTTATATAGTATTACGTTATAGCGTGTTACGTTATATAGCATATCAGTATTACGTACAACGTTATAGAGCATACCAGGATAACGGGTAAGGTTATATAACATATCAGTATAGCGTATAACGTTATATAGCATATCAGGATATCGCGCAAAGCTATTTAGCATATCAGTATGACATACAAGGTTATATAGCATATCAGTATAAAGTACAACGGTATGTAGCATATCAGTATAACGTCTAAAGTTATATAGCATATCAGTATAACGTCTAAAGTTATATAGCATATCAGTATAACGTATACCGTTATATAGCATATCAGTATAACGTATAACGTTATATAGGATAGCAGTATAACGTATAACGTTATATAGCATATCAGTATAACGTATAACGTTATATAGGATAGCAGTATAACGTCTAAAGTTATATAGCATATCAGTATAACGAATAACATTATATACGATAGCAGTATAACGTATAACGTTATATAGCATATTAGTATAACGTATAACGTTATATAGGATAGCAGTATACCGTATCACGTTATATAATATTTCGTTATAGCGTATTACGTTATATAGCACATCAGTATAACGTATAACGTGATATAGCATATCAGTATAGCGTATAACGTTATAAAGCATATCAGTATAATGTACCACATTATATAGAATTACGTTATATCGTATTACGTTATATAGCACATCAGTATAATGTCTAACGATATGTACCATGTCAGGGTAACGTATAACCTTACATGGCGTAATAGTATAACGTATAACGTTATATAGGATAGCAGTACGATGTATAACGTTATATAGGATTGCAGTATAACGTATAACGTTATATAGCATATCAGTATAACGTATCACGTTATGTAGGATAGCAGTATAACGTATCACGTTATATAGTATTACGTTATAGTGTGTTACGTTATATAGCACATCAGTATAACGTATAACGTTATGTAGCATATCAGTATAACGTCTAAAGTTATATATCATATCAGTATAACGTATACCGTTATATAGCATATCAGTATAACGTCTAAAGTTATATAGCATATCAGTATAACGAATAACGTTATATAGGATAGCAGTATAACGTATAACGTTATATAGCATATCAGTATAACGTATCATGTTATGTAGGATAGCAGTATAACGTATCACGTTATATAGTATTACGTTATTGCGTGTTACGTTATATTGCATATCAGTATAACGTACAACGTTATAGAGCATACCAGGATAACGGGTAAAGTTATATAACAAATCAGTATAACATATAACGTTATATAGCATATCAGTACAACGTATAACGTTTAATAGCATATCAGTATAACGTATAACGTTATATAGCATATCAGTATAACGTATAACGTGATATAGCATATCAGTATAGCGTATAACGTTATATAGCATATCAGTATAGCGTATAACGTTATATAGGATAGCAGTATAACGTATAACGTTATATAGCATATCAGTATAACGTATCACGTTATGTAGGATAGCAGTATAACGTATCACGTTATATAGTATTACGTTATTGCGTGTTACGTTATATTGCATATCAGTATAACGTACAACGTTATAGAGCATACCAGGATAACGTATAACGTTTAATAGCATATCAGTATAACGTATAACGTGATATAGCATATCAGTATAGCGTATAACGTTATATAGCATATCAGTATACCGTATAACGTTATATAGCATATCAGTATAACGTATAACGTGATATAGCATATCAGTATAACGTATAACGTTATGTAGGATAGCAGTATAACGTATAACTTTATATAGCATATCAGTATAACGTATCACGTTATGTAGGATAGCAGTATAACGTATCACGTTATATAGTATTACGTTATTGCGTGTTACGTTATATTGCATATCAGTATAACGTACAACGTTATAGAGCATACCAGGATAACGTATAACGTTTAATAGCATATCAGTATAACGTATAACGTGATATAGCATATCAGTATAGCGTATAACGTTATATAGCATATCAGTATACCGTATAACGTTATATAGCGTATCAGTATAACGTATAACGTGATATAGCATATCAGTATAGCGTATAACGTTATATAGCATATCAGTATAACGTATAACGTTATATAGGATAGCAGTATAACGTATAACGTTATATAGCATATCAGTATAACGTAGAACGTTATAGAGCATACCAGGATAACGGGTAAAGTTAAATAACATATCAGTATAACATATAACGTTATATAGCATATCAGTATAACGTATAACGTTTAAGAGCATATCAGTATAACGTCTAACGTTATATAGCATATCAGCAAACGTATAACGTTATATAGCATATCAGTATAACGTATAACGGTATGTAGCATATCAGTATACCGTATAACGTTATATAACGTATCAGTATAACGTATAACGTGATATAGCATATCAGTATAGCGTATAACGTTATATAGCATATCAGTATAACGTATACCGTTATATAGGATAGCAGTATAACGTATAACGTTATATAGCATATCAGTATAACGTACAACGTTATAGAGCATACCAGGATAACGGGTAAAGTTAAATAACATATCAGTATAGCGTATAACGTTATATAGCATATCAGCAAACGTATAACGTTATATAGCATATCAGTATAACGTATAACGTTATATAGCATATCAGTATAACGTACAACGTTATAGAGCATACCAGGAAAACGGGTAAAGTTAAATAACATATCAGTATAACATATAACGTTATATAGCGTATCAGTATAACGTATAACGTTTAAGAGCATATCAGTATAACGTCTAACGTTATATAGCATATCAGCAAACGTATAACGTTATATAGCATATCAGTATAACGTATAACGGTATGTAGCATATCAGTATAACGTCTAACGTTATATAGCATATCAGCAAACGTATAACGTTATATAGCATATCAGTATAACGTCTAAAGTTATATAGCATATCAGTATAACGTATCACGTTATGTAGGATAGCAGTATAACGTATCTCGCTATATAGTATTACGTTATTGCGTGTTACGTTATATTGCATATCAGAATAACGTACAACGTTATAGAGCATATCAGCAAACGTATAACGTTATATAGCATATCAGTATAACGTATAACGGTATGTAGCATATCAGTATAACGTCTAACGTTATATAGCATATCAGCAAACGTATAACGTTATATAGCATATCAGTATAACGTATAACGGTATGTAGCATATCAGTATAACGTCTAAAGTTATATAGCATATCAGTATAACGTCTAAAGTTATATAGCATATCAGTATAACGTATACCGTTATATAGCATATCAGTATAACGTCTAAAGTTATATAGCATATCAGTATAACGTATAACGTTATATAGGATAGCAGTATAACGTATAACGTTATATAGCATATCAGTATAACGTATCACGTTATGTAGGATAGCAGTATAACGTATCTCGCTATATAGTATTACGTTATTGCGTGTTACGTTATATTGCATATCAGAATAACGTACAACGTTATAGAGCATATCAGCAAACGTATAACGTTATATAGCATATCAGTATAACGTATAACGGTATGTAGCATATCAGTATAACGTCTAACGTTATATAGCATATCAGCAAACGTATAACGTTATATAGCATATCAGTATAACGTATAACGGTATGTAGCATATCAGTATAACGTATAACGTTATATAGGAAAGCAGTACAACGTATCACGTGATATAGCATATCAGTATAACGTCTAAAGTTATATAGCATATCAGTATAACGTATGCCGTTATATAGCATATCAGTATAACGAATAACGTTATATAGGATAGCAGTATAACGTATAACGTTATATAGCTTATCAGTATAACGTATAACGTTATATAGCTTATCAGTATAACGTATAACGTTATATAGGATAGCAGTATACCGTATCACGTTATATAGTATTTCGTTATAGCGTATTACGTTATATAGCACATCAGTATAACGTATAACGTGATATAGCATATCAGTATAGCGTATAACGTTATATAGCATATCAGTATAACGTATAACGTTATATAGGATAGCAGTATACCGTATCACGTTATATAGTATTACGTTATAGCGTATTACGTTATATAGCACATCAGTATAATGTCTAACGTTATGAACCATGTCAGGGTAACGTATAACCTTACACAGCGTATCAGTATATCGTATAACGTTATATAGGAAAGCAGTACAACGTATCACGTGATATAGCATATCAGTATAGCGTATAACGTTATATAGCATATCAGTATACCGTATAACGTTATATAGCATATCAGTATAACGTATAACGTGATATAGCATATCAGTATAGCGTATAGCGTTATATAGGATAGCAGTATAACGTATAACGTTATATACCATATCAGTATAACGTATAACGTTATATAGCATATCAGTATAACGTATCACGTTAGGTAGGATAGCAGTATAACGTATCACGTTATATAGTATTACGTTATAGCGTGTTACGATATATACCATATCAGTACAACGTACAACGTTATAGAGCATACCAGGATAACGGGTAAGGTTATATAACATATCAGTATAACGTATAACGTTATATGGGATGGCAGTATAACGTATCACGATATGGAGTATTACGTTATAGCGTATTACGTTATATAGCACATCAGTATAACGTATAACGTTATATAGCATATCAGGATATCGCGTAAAGCTATTTAGCATATCAGTATGACGTACAAGGTTATATAGCATATCAGTATAAAGTACAACGGTATATAGCATATCAGTATAACGTCTAAAGTTATATAGCATATCAGTATAACGTATAACGTTATATAGGATAGCAGTATAACGTATAACGTTATATAGCATATCAGTATAACGTATCACGTTATGTAGGATAGCAGTATAACGTATCACGCTATATAGTATTACGTTATTGCGTGTTACGTTATATTGCATATCAGTATAACGTACAACGTTATAGAGCATACCAGGATAACGTATAACGTTTAATAGCATATCAGTATAACGTATAACGTGATATAGCATATCAGTATAGCGTATAACGTTATATAGCATATCAGTATACCGTATAACGTTATATAGCATATCAGTATAACGTATAACGTGATATAGCATATCAGTATAGCGTATAGCGTTATATAGGATAGCAGTATAACGTATAACGTTATATAGCATATCAGTATAACGTATAACGTTATATAGCATATCAGTATAACGTATCACGTTAGGTAGGATAGCAGTATAACGTATCACGTTATATAGTATTACGTTATAGCGTGTTACGATATATACCATATCAGTACAACGTACAACGTTATAGAGCATACCAGGATAACGGGTAAGGTTATATAACATATCAGTATAACGTATAACGTTATATGGGATGGCAGTATAACGTATCACGATATGGAGTATTACGTTATAGCGTATTACGTTATATAGCACATCAGTATAACGTATAACGTTATATAGCATATCAGGATATCGCGTAAAGCTATTTAGCATATCAGTATGACGTACAAGGTTATATAGCATATCAGTATAAAGTACAACGGTATATAGCATATCAGTATAACGTCTAAAGTTATATAGCATATCAGTATAACGTATAACGTTATATAGGATAGCAGTATAACGTATAACGTTATATAGCATATCAGTATAACGTATCACGATATGTAGGATAGCAGTATAACGTATCACGCTATATAGTATTACGTTATTGCGTGTTACGTTATATTGCATATCAGTATAACGTACAACGTTATAGAGCATACCAGGATAACGTATAACGTTTAATAGCATATCAGTATAACGTATAACGTGATATAGCATATCAGTATAGCGTATAACGTTATATAGCATATCAGTATACCGTATAACGTTATATAGCATATCAGTATAACGTATAACGTGATATAGCATATCAGTATAACGTATAACGTTATATAGGATAGCAGTATAACGTATAACTTTATATGGCATATCAGTATAACGTATCACGTTATATAGTATTACGTTATTGCGTGTTACGTTATATTGCATATCAGTATAACGTACAACGTTATAGAGCATACCAGGATAACGTATAACGTTTAATAGCATATCAGTATAACGTATAACGTTATATAGGAAAGCAGTACAACGTATCACGTGATATAGCATATCAGTATAACGTCTAAAGTCATATAGCATATCAGTATAACGTATGCCGTTATATAGCATATCAGTATAACGAATAACGTTATATAGGATAGCAGTATAACGTCTAAAGTTATATAGCATATCAGTATAACGTATGCCGTTATATAGCATATCAGTATAACGAATAACGTTATATAGGATAGCAGTATAACGTATAACGTTATATAGCTTATCAGTATAACGTATAACGTTATATAGCTTATCAGTATAACGTATAACGTTATATAGGATAGCAGTATACCGTATCACGTTATATAGTATTTCGTTATAGCGTATTACGTTATATAGCACATCAGTATAACGTATAACGTGATATAGCATATCAGTATAGCGTATAACGTTATATAGCATATCAGTATAACGTATAACGTTATATAGGATAGCAGTATACCGTATCACGTTATATAGTATTACGTTATAGCGTATTACGTTATATAGCACATCAGTATAATGTCTAACGTTATGAACCATGTCAGGGTAACGTATAACCTTACACAGCGTATCAGTATATCGTATAACGTTATATAGGAAAGCAGTACAACGTATCACGTGATATAGCATATCAGTATAGCGTATAACGTTATATAGCATATCAGTATACCGTATAACGTTATATAGCATATCAGTATAACGTATAACGTGATATAGCATATCAGTATAGCGTATAGCGTTATATAGGATAGCAGTATAACGTATAACGTTATATAGCATATCAGTATAACGTATAACGTTATATAGCATATCAGTATAACGTATCACGTTAGGTAGGATAGCAGTATAACGTATCACGTTATATAGTATTACGTTATAGCGTGTTACGATATATACCATATCAGTACAACGTACAACGTTATAGAGCATACCAGGATAACGGGTAAGGTTATATAACATATCAGTATAACGTATAACGTTATATGGGATGGCAGTATAACGTATCACGATATGGAGTATTACGTTATAGCGTATTACGTTATATAGCACATCAGTATAACGTATAACGTTATATAGCATATCAGGATATCGCGTAAAGCTATTTAGCATATCAGTATGACGTACAAGGTTATATAGCATATCAGTATAAAGTACAACGGTATATAGCATATCAGTATAACGTCTAAAGTTATATAGCATATCAGTATAACGTATAACGTTATATAGGATAGCAGTATAACGTATAACGTTATATAGCATATCAGTATAACGTATCACGTTATGTAGGATAGCAGTATAACGTATCACGCTATATAGTATTACGTTATTGCGTGTTACGTTATATTGCATATCAGTATAACGTACAACGTTATAGAGCATACCAGGATAACGTATAACGTTTAATAGCATATCAGTATAACGTATAACGTGATATAGCATATCAGTATAGCGTATAACGTTATATAGCATATCAGTATACCGTATAACGTTATATAGCATATCAGTATAACGTATAACGTGATATAGCATATCAGTATAACGTATAACGTTATATAGGATAGCAGTATAACGTATAACTTTATATGGCATATCAGTATAACGTATCACGTTATATAGTATTACGTTATTGCGTGTTACGTTATATTGCATATCAGTATAACGTACAACGTTATAGAGCATACCAGGATAACGTATAACGTTTAATAGCATATCAGTATAACGTATAACGTTATATAGGAAAGCAGTACAACGTATCACGTGATATAGCATATCAGTATAACGTCTAAAGTTATATAGCATATCAGTATAACGTATGCCGTTATATAGCATATCAGTATAACGAATAACGTTATATAGGATAGCAGTATAACGTATAACGTTATATAGCTTATCAGTATAACGTATAACGTTATATAGCTTATCAGTATAACGTATAACGTTATATAGGATAGCAGTATACCGTATCACGTTATATAGTATTTCGTTATAGCGTATTACGTTATATAGCACATCAGTATAACGTATAACGTGATATAGCATATCAGTATAGCGTATAACGTTATCTAGCATATCAGTATAACGTATAACGTTATATAGGATAGCAGTATACCGTATCACGTTATATAGTATTACGTTATAGCGTATTACGTTATATAGCACATCAGTATAATGTCTAACGTTATGAACCATGTCAGGGTAACGTATAACCTTACACAGCGTATCAGTATATCGTATAACGTTATATAGGAAAGCAGTACAACGTATCACGTGATATAGCATATCAGTATAGCGTATAACGTTATATAGCATATCAGTATACCGTATAACGTTATATAGCATATCAGTATAACGTATAACGTGATATAGCATATCAGTATAGCGTATAGCGTTATATAGGATAGCAGTATAACGTATAACGTTATATAGCATATCAGTATAACGTATAACGTTATATAGCATATCAGTATAACGTATCACGTTAGGTAGGATAGCAGTATAACGTATCACGTTATATAGTATTACGTTATAGCGTGTTACGATATATACCATATCAGTACAACGTACAACGTTATAGAGCATACCAGGATAACGGGTAAGGTTATATAACATATCAGTATAACGTATAACGTTATATGGGATGGCAGTATAACGTATCACGATATGGAGTATTACGTTATAGCGTATTACGTTATATAGCACATCAGTATAACGTATAACGTTATATAGCATATCAGGATATCGCGTAAAGCTATTTAGCATATCAGTATGACGTACAAGGTTATATAGCATATCAGTATAAAGTACAACGGTATATAGCATATCAGTATAACGTCTAAAGTTATATAGCATATCAGTATAACGTATAACGTTATATAGGATAGCAGTATAACGTATAACGTTATATAGCATATCAGTATAACGTATCACGTTATGTAGGATAGCAGTATAACGTATCACGCTATATAGTATTACGTTATTGCGTGTTACGTTATATTGCATATCAGTATAACGTACAACGTTATAGAGCATACCAGGATAACGTATAACGTTTAATAGCATATCAGTATAACGTATAACGTGATATAGCATATCAGTATAGCGTATAACGTTATATAGCATATCAGTATACCGTATAACGTTATATAGCATATCAGTATAACGTATAACGTGATATAGCATATCAGTATAGCGTATAGCGTTATATAGGATAGCAGTATAACGTATAACGTTATATAGCATATCAGTATAACGTATAACGTTATATAGCATATCAGTATAACGTATCACGTTAGGTAGGATAGCAGTATAACGTATCACGTTATATAGTATTACGTTATAGCGTGTTACGATATATACCATATCAGTACAACGTACAACGTTATAGAGCATACCAGGATAACGGGTAAGGTTATATAACATATCAGTATAACGTATAACGTTATATGGGATGGCAGTATAACGTATCACGATATGGAGTATTACGTTATAGCGTATTACGTTATATAGCACATCAGTATAACGTATAACGTTATATAGCATATCAGGATATCGCGTAAAGCTATTTAGCATATCAGTATGACGTACAAGGTTATATAGCATATCAGTATAAAGTACAACGGTATATAGCATATCAGTATAACGTCTAAAGTTATATAGCATATCAGTATAACGTATAACGTTATATAGGATAGCAGTATAACGTATAACGTTATATAGCATATCAGTATAACGTATCACGTTATGTAGGATAGCAGTATAACGTATCACGCTATATAGTATTACGTTATTGCGTGTTACGTTATATTGCATATCAGTATAACGTACAACGTTATAGAGCATACCAGGATAACGTATAACGTTTAATAGCATATCAGTATAACGTATAACGTGATATAGCATATCAGTATAGCGTATAACGTTATATAGCATATCAGTATACCGTATAACGTTATATAGCATATCAGTATAACGTATAACGTGATATAGCATATCAGTATAACGTATAACGTTATATAGGATAGCAGTATAACGTATAACTTTATATGGCATATCAGTATAACGTATCACGTTATATAGTATTACGTTATTGCGTGTTACGTTATATTGCATATCAGTATAACGTACAACGTTATAGAGCATACCAGGATAACGTATAACGTTTAATAGCATATCAGTATAACGTATAACGTTATATAGGAAAGCAGTACAACGTATCACGTGATATAGCATATCAGTATAACGTCTAAAGTTATATAGCATATCAGTATAACGTATGCCGTTATATAGCATATCAGTATAACGAATAACGTTATATAGGATAGCAGTATAACGTCTAAAGTTATATAGCATATCAGTATAACGTATGCCGTTATATAGCATATCAGTATAACGAATAACGTTATATAGGATAGCAGTATAACGTATAACGTTATATAGCTTATCAGTATAACGTATAACGTTATATAGCTTATCAGTATAACGTATAACGTTATATAGGATAGCAGTATACCGTATCACGTTATATAGTATTTCGTTATAGCGTATTACGTTATATAGCACATCAGTATAACGTATAACGTGATATAGCATATCAGTATAGCGTATAACGTTATATAGCATATCAGTATAACGTATAACGTTATATAGGATAGCAGTATACCGTATCACGTTATATAGTATTACGTTATAGCGTATTACGTTATATAGCACATCAGTATAATGTCTAACGTTATGAACCATGTCAGGGTAACGTATAACCTTACACAGCGTATCAGTATATCGTATAACGTTATATAGGAAAGCAGTACAACGTATCACGTGATATAGCATATCAGTATAGCGTATAACGTTATATAGCATATCAGTATACCGTATAACGTTATATAGCATATCAGTATAACGTATAACGTGATATAGCATATCAGTATAGCGTATAGCGTTATATAGGATAGCAGTATAACGTATAACGTTATATAGCATATCAGTATAACGTATAACGTTATATAGCATATCAGTATAACGTATCACGTTAGGTAGGATAGCAGTATAACGTATCACGTTATATAGTATTACGTTATAGCGTGTTACGATATATACCATATCAGTACAACGTACAACGTTATAGAGCATACCAGGATAACGGGTAAGGTTATATAACATATCAGTATAACGTATAACGTTATATGGGATGGCAGTATAACGTATCACGATATGGAGTATTACGTTATAGCGTATTACGTTATATAGCACATCAGTATAACGTATAACGTTATATAGCATATCAGGATATCGCGTAAAGCTATTTAGCATATCAGTATGACGTACAAGGTTATATAGCATATCAGTATAAAGTACAACGGTATATAGCATATCAGTATAACGTATAAAGTTATATAGCATATCAGTATAACGTATAACGTTATATAGGATAGCAGTATAACGTATAACGTTATATAGCATATCAGTATAACGTATCACGTTATGTAGGATAGCAGTATAACGTATCACGCTATATAGTATTACGTTATTGCGTGTTACGTTATATTGCATATCAGTATAACGTACAACGTTATAGAGCATACCAGGATAACGTATAACGTTTAATAGCATATCAGTATAACGTATAACGTGATATAGCATATCAGTATAGCGTATAACGTTATATAGCATATCAGTATACCGTATAACGTTATATAGCATATCAGTATAACGTATAACGTGATATAGCATATCAGTATAACGTATAACGTTATATAGGATAGCAGTATAACGTATAACTTTATATGGCATATCAGTATAACGTATCACGTTATATAGTATTACGTTATTGCGTGTTACGTTATATTGCATATCAGTATAACGTACAACGTTATAGAGCATACCAGGATAACGTATAACGTTTAATAGCATATCAGTATAACGTATAACGTTATATAGGAAAGCAGTACAACGTATCACGTGATATAGCATATCAGTATAACGTCTAAAGTTATATAGCATATCAGTATAACGTATGCCGTTATATAGCATATCAGTATAACGAATAACGTTATATAGGATAGCAGTATAACGTATAACGTTATATAGCTTATCAGTATAACGTATAACGTTATATAGCTTATCAGTATAACGTATAACGTTATATAGGATAGCAGTATACCGTATCACGTTATATAGTATTTCGTTATAGCGTATTACGTTATATAGCACATCAGTATAACGTATAACGTGATATAGCATATCAGTATAGCGTATAACGTTATATAGCATATCAGTATAACGTATAACGTTATATAGGATAGCAGTATACCGTATCACGTTATATAGTATTACGTTATAGCGTATTACGTTATATAGCACATCAGTATAATGTCTAACGTTATGAACCATGTCAGGGTAACGTATAACCTTACACAGCGTATCAGTATATCGTATAACGTTATATAGGAAAGCAGTACAACGTATCACGTGATATAGCATATCAGTATAGCGTATAACGTTATATAGCATATCAGTATACCGTATAACGTTATATAGCATATCAGTATAACGTATAACGTGATATAGCATATCAGTATAGCGTATAGCGTTATATAGGATAGCAGTATAACGTATAACGTTATATAGCATATCAGTATAACGTATAACGTTATATAGCATATCAGTATAACGTATCACGTTAGGTAGGATAGCAGTATAACGTATCACGTTATATAGTATTACGTTATAGCGTGTTACGATATATACCATATCAGTACAACGTACAACGTTATAGAGCATACCAGGATAACGGGTAAGGTTATATAACATATCAGTATAACGTATAACGTTATATGGGATGGCAGTATAACGTATCACGATATGGAGTATTACGTTATAGCGTATTACGTTATATAGCACATCAGTATAACGTATAACGTTATATAGCATATCAGGATATCGCGTAAAGCTATTTAGCATATCAGTATGACGTACAAGGTTATATAGCATATCAGTATAAAGTACAACGGTATATAGCATATCAGTATAACGTCTAAAGTTATATAGCATATCAGTATAACGTATAACGTTATATAGGATAGCAGTATAACGTATAACGTTATATAGCATATCAGTATAACGTATCACGTTATGTAGGATAGCAGTATAACGTATCACGCTATATAGTATTACGTTATTGCGTGTTACGTTATATTGCATATCAGTATAACGTACAACGTTATAGAGCATACCAGGATAACGTATAACGTTTAATAGCATATCAGTATAACGTATAACGTGATATAGCATATCAGTATAGCGTATAACGTTATATAGCATATCAGTATACCGTATAACGTTATATAGCATATCAGTATAACGTATAACGTGATATAGCATATCAGTATAACGTATAACGTTATATAGGATAGCAGTATAACGTATAACTTTATATGGCATATCAGTATAACGTATCACGTTATATAGTATTACGTTATTGCGTGTTACGTTATATTGCATATCAGTATAACGTATAACGTGATATAGCATATCAGTATAGCGTATAACGTTATATAGCATATGAGTATACCGTATAACGTTATATAGCGTATCAGTATAACTTATAACGTGATATAGCATATCAGGATAGCGTATAACGTTATATAGCGTATCAGTATAACTTATAACGTGATATAGCATATCAGGATAGCGTATAACGTTATATAGCATAGCAGTACAACGTATCACGTTATATAGTATAACGTTATAGCGTATTACGTTATATAGCATATCAGTATAACGTACAACGTTATAGAGCATACCAGGATAACGGGTAAAGTTATATAACAAATCAGTATAACATATAACGTTATATAGCATATCAGTATAACGTATAACGTTTAATAGCATATCAGTATAACGTATAACGTTATATAGCATATCAGTATAACGTATAACGTGATATAGCATATCAGTATAGCGTATAACGTTATATAGGATAGCAGTATAACGTATAACGTTATATAGCATATTAGTATAACGTATCACGTTATGTAGGATAGCAGTATAACGTATCACGTTATATAGTATTACGTTATTGCGTGTTACGTTATAATGCATATCAGTATAACGTACAACGTTATAGAGCATACCAGGATAACGTATAACGTTTAATAGCATATCAGTATAACGTATAACGTGATATAGCATATCAGTATAGCGTATAACGTTATATAGCATATCAGTATACCGTATAACGTTATATAGCATATCAGTATACCGTATAACGTTGTATAGCATATCATTATAACGTATAACGTGATATAGCATATCAGTATAACGTATAACGTTATATAGGATAGCAGTATAACGTATCACGTTATGTAGGATAGCAGTATAACGTATCACGTTATATAGTATTACGTTATTGCGTGTTATGTTATATTGCATATCAGTATAACGTACAACGTTATAGAGCATACCAGGATAACGTATAACGTTTAATAGCATATGAGTATAACGTATAACGTGATATAGCATATCAGTATAACGTATAACGTTTAAGAGCATATCAGTATAACGTCTAACGTTATATAGCATATCAGTATAACGTCTAACGTTATATAGCATATCAGCAAACGTATAACGTTATATAGCATATCAGTATAACGTATAACGGTATGTAGCATATCAGTATAACGTCTAACGTTATATAGCATATCAGCAAACGTATAACGTTATATAGCATATCATTATAACGTATAACGGTATGTAGCATATCAGTATAACGTATGCCGTTATATAGCATATCAGTATAACGAATAACGTTATATAGGATAGCAGTATAACGTATAACGTTATGTAGCGTATCAGTATAACGTACAACATTATAGAGCATACCAGGATAACGGGTGAAGTTAAATAACATATCAGTATAACATATAACGTTATATAGCATATCAGTATAACGTATAACGTTTAAGAGCATATCAGTATAACGTATAACGTTATATAGCATATCAGTATAACGTATAACGTTATATAGCATATCAGTATAGCGTATAACGTTATATAGCATATCGGTATAGCGTATAACGTGTTATAGCATATCAGTATAACGTATAACGTTATATAGGATAGCAGTATAACGTATAACGTTATATAGCATATCAGTATAACGTATCACGTTATGTAGGATAGCAGTATAACGTATCACGTTATATAGTATTACGTTATAGCGTGTTACGTTATATAGCATATCAGTATAACGTACAACGTTATAGAGCATACCAGGATAACGGGTAAGGTTATATAACATATCGGTATAACGTATAACGTTATATAGCATATCAGCATAACGTATAACGTTATATGAGATAGCAGTATAACGTATCACGTTATATAGCATATCAGGATATCGCGTAAAGCTATTTAGCATATCAGTACGATGTACAAGGTTATATAGCATATCAGTATAACGTCTAAAGTTATATAGCATATCAGTATAGCGTATAACGTTATATAGCATATCAGTATAACGTCTAAAGTTATATATAATATCAGTATAACGTATACCGTTATATAGCATATCAGGATATCGCGCAAAGCTATTTAGCATATCAGTATGACGTACAAGGTTATATAGCATATCAGTATAACGTACAACGGTATATAGCATATCAGTATAACGTATAACGTGATATAGCATATCAGTATAACGTATAACGTTATATAGCATATCAGTATAACGTATCACGTTAGGTAGGAAAGCAGTATAACGTATCACGTTATATAGTATTACGTTATAGCGTGTTACGTTATATAGCATATCAGTACAACGTACAACGTTATAGTGCATACCAGGATAACGGGTAAGGTTATATAACATATCAGTATAACGTATAACGTTATATAGCATATCAGCAAAACGTATAACGTTATATGGGATGGCAGTATAACGTATCACGATATAGAGTATTACGTTATAGCGTATTACGTTATATAGCACATCAGTATAACGTATAACGTTATATCGCATATCAGGATATCGCGTAAAGCTATTTAGCATATCAGTATGACGTACAAGATTATATGGCATATAAGTATAAAGTACAACGGTATATAGCATATCAGTATAACGTCTAAAGTTATATAGCATATCAGTATAACGTCCAAAGTTATATAGCACATCAGTATAACGTATACCGTTATATAGCATATCAGTATAACGTCTAAAGTTATATAGCATATCAGTATAACGTATAACGTTATATAGGATAGCAGTACAACGTATCACGTTATATAGTATAACGTTATAGCGTATTACGTTATATAGCATATCAGTATAACGTACAACGTTATAGAGCATACCAGGATAACGGGTAAAGTTATATAACAAATCAGTATAACATATAACGTTATATAGCATATCAGTATAACGTATAACGTTTAATAGCATATCAGTATAACGTATAACGTTATATAGCATATCAGTATAACGTATAACGTGATATAGCATATCAGTATAGCGTATAACGTTATATAGCATATCAGTATAACGTATAACGTTATATAGGATAGCAGTATAACGTATAACGTTATATAGCATATCAGCATAACGTATCACGTTATGTAGGATAGCAGTATAACGTATCACGTTATATAGTATTACGTTATTGCGTGTCACGTTATATTGCATATCAGTATAACGTACAACGTTATAGAGCATACCAGGATAACGTATAACGTTTAATAGCATATCAGTATAACGTATAACGTGATATAGCGTATCAGTATAGCGTATAACGTTATATAGCATATCAGTATAACGTATAACGTTATATAGGATAGCAGTATAACGTATAACGTTATGTAGCATATCAGTATAACGTATCACGTTATGTAGGATAGCAGTATAACGTATCACGTTTTATAGTATTACGTTATAGCGTGTTACGTTATATAGCATATCAGTATAACGTACAACGTTATAGAGCATACCAGGATAACGGGTAAGGTTATATAACATATCAGTATAACGTATAACGTTATATAGCATATCAGCATAACGTATAACGTTATATGGGATAGCAGTATAACGTATCACGTTATATAGCATATCAGGATATCGCGTAAAGCTATTTAGCATATCAGTACGACGTACAAGGTTATATAGCACATCAGTATAACGTCTAAAGAAATATAGCATATCAGTATAGCGTATAACGTTATATAGCATATCAGTATAACGACTAAAGTTATATATAATATCAGTATAACGTATACCGTTATATAGCATATCAGGATATCGCGCAAAGCTATTTAGCATATCAGTATGACGTACAAGGTTATATAGCATATCAGTATAACGTACAACGGTATATAGCATATCAGTATAACGTATAACGTGATAGAGCATATCAGTATAACGTCTAACGTTATATAGCATATCAGCAAACGTATAACGTTATATAGCATATCAGTATAACGTATAACGGTATGTAGCATATCAGTATAACATATAACGTTATATAGGAAAGCAGTACAACGTATCACGTGATATAGCATATCAGTATAACGTCTAAAGTTATATAGCATATCAGTATAACGTATGCCGTTATATAGCATATCAGTATAACGAATAACGTTATATAGGATAGCAGTATAACGTATAACGTTATATAGCTTATCAGTATAACGTATAACGTTATATAGCTTATCAGTATAACGTATAACGTTATATAGGATAGCAGTATACCGTATCACGTTATATAGTATTTCGTTATAGCGTATTACGTTACATAGCACATCAGTATAACGTATAACGTGATATAGCATATCAGTATAGCGTATAACGTTATATAGCATATCAGTATAACGTATAACGTTATATAGGATAGCAGTATACCGTATCACGTTATATAGTATTACGTTATAGCGTATTACGTTATATAGCACATCAGTATAATGTCTAACGTTATGAACCATGTCAGGGTAACGTATAACCTTACACAGCGTATCAGTATATCGTATAACGTTATATAGGAAAGCAGTACAACGTATCACGTGATATAGCATATCAGTATAGCGTATAACGTTATATAGCATATCAGTATACCGTATAACGTTATATAGCATATCAGTATAACGTATAACGTGATATAGCATATCAGTATAGCGTATAGCGTTATATAGGATAGGAGTATAACGTATAACGTTATATAGCATATCAGTATAACGTATAACGTTATATAGCATATCAGTATAACGTATCACGTTAGGTAGGATGGCAGTATAACGTATCACGTTATATAGTATTACGTTATAGCGTGTTACGATATATACCATATCAGTACAACGTACAACGTTATAGAGCATACCAGGATAACGGGTAAGGTTATATAACATATCAGTATAACGTATAACGTTATATAGCATATCAGCAAAACGTATAACGTTATATGGGATGGCAGTATAACGTATCACGATATGGAGTATTACGTTATAGCGTATTACGTTATATAGCACATCAGTATAACGTATAACGTTATATAGCATATCAGGATATCGCGTAAAGCTATTTAGCATATCAGTATGACGTACAAGGTTATATAGCATATCAGTATAAAGTACAACGGTATATAGCATATCAGTATAACGTCTAAAGTTATATAGCATATCAGTATAACGTCTAAAGTTATATAGCATATCAGTATAACGTATACCGTTATATAGCATATCAGTATAACGTCTAAAGTTATATAGCATATCAGTATAACGTATAACGTTATATAGGATAGCAGTATAACGTATAACGTTATATAGCATATCAGTATAACGTATCACGTTATGTAGGATAGCAGTATAACGTATCACGCTATATAGTATTACGTTATTGCGTGTTACGTTATATTGCATATCAGTATAACGTACAACGTTATAGAGCATACCAGGATAACGTATAACGTTTAATAGCATATCAGCATAACGTACAACGTGATATAGCATATCAGTATAGCGTATAACGTTATATAGCATATCAGTATACCGTATAACGTTATATAGCATATCAGTATAACGTATAACGTGATATAGCATATCAGTATAACGTATAACGTTATATAGGATAGCAGTATAACGTATAACTTTATATGGCATATCAGTATAACGTATCACGTTATATAGTATTACGTTATTGCGTGTTACGTTATATTGCATATCAGTATAACGTACAACGTTATAGAGCATACCAGGATAACGTATAACGTTTAATAGCATATCAGTATAACGTATAACGTGATATAGCATATCAGTATAGCGTATAACGTTATATAGCATATGAGTATACCGTATAACGTTATATAGCGTACCAGTATAACGTATAACGTGATATAGCATATCAGGATAGCGTATAACGTTATATAGCATAGCAGTACAACGTATCACGTTATATAGTATAACGTTATAGCGTATTACGTTATATAGCATATCAGTATAACGTACAACGTTATAGAGCATACCAGGATAACGGGTAAAGTTATATAGGATAGCAGTATAACGTATCACGTTATGTAGGATAGCAGTATAACGTATCACGTTATATAGTATTACGTTATTGCGTGTTATGTTATATTGCATATCAGTATAACGTACAACGTTATAGAGCATACCAGGATAACGTATAACGTTTAATAGCATATGAGTATAACGTATAACGTGATATAGCATATCAGTATAACGTATAACGTTTAAGAGCATATCAGTATAACGTCTAACGTTATATAGCATATCAGTATAACGTCTAACGTTATATAGCATATCAGCAAACGTATAACGTTATATAGCATATCAGTATAACGTATAACGGTATGTAGCATATCAGTATAACGTCTAACGTTATATAGCATATCAGCAAACGTATAACGTTATATAGCATATCATTATAACGTATAACGGTATGTAGCATATCAGTATAACGTATGCCGTTATATAGCATATCAGTATAACGAATAACGTTATATAGGATAGCAGTATAACGTATAACGTTATGTAGCGTATCAGTATAACGTACAACATTATAGAGCATACCAGGATAACGGGTGAAGTTAAATAACATATCAGTATAACATATAACGTTATATAGCATATCAGTATAACGTATAACGTTTAAGAGCATATCAGTATAACGTATAACGTTATATAGCATATCAGTATAACGTATAACGTTATATAGCATATCAGTATAGCGTATAACGTTATATAGCATATCGGTATAGCGTATAACGTGTTATAGCATATCAGTATAACGTATAACGTTATATAGGATAGCAGTATAACGTATAACGTTATATAGCATATCAGTATAACGTATCACGTTATGTAGGATAGCAGTATAACGTATCACGTTATATAGTATTACGTTATAGCGTGTTACGTTATATAGCATATCAGTATAACGTACAACGTTATAGAGCATACCAGGATAACGGGTAAGGTTATATAACATATCGGTATAACGTATAACGTTATATAGCATATCAGCATAACGTATAACGTTATATGAGATAGCAGTATAACGTATCACGTTATATAGCATATCAGGATATCGCGTAAAGCTATTTAGCATATCAGTACGATGTACAAGGTTATATAGCATATCAGTATAACGTCTAAAGTTATATAGCATATCAGTATAGCGTATAACGTTATATAGCATATCAGTATAACGTCTAAAGTTATATATAATATCAGTATAACGTATACCGTTATATAGCATATCAGGATATCGCGCAAAGCTATTTAGCATATCAGTATGACGTACAAGGTTATATAGCATATCAGTATAACGTACAACGGTATATAGCATATCAGTATAACGTATAACGTGATATAGCATATCAGTATAACGTATAACGTTATATAGCATATCAGTATAACGTATCACGTTAGGTAGGAAAGCAGTATAACGTATCACGTTATATAGTATTACGTTATAGCGTGTTACGTTATATAGCATATCAGTACAACGTACAACGTTATAGTGCATACCAGGATAACGGGTAAGGTTATATAACATATCAGTATAACGTATAACGTTATATAGCATATCAGCAAAACGTATAACGTTATATGGGATGGCAGTATAACGTATCACGATATAGAGTATTACGTTATAGCGTATTACGTTATATAGCACATCAGTATAACGTATAACGTTATATCGCATATCAGGATATCGCGTAAAGCTATTTAGCATATCAGTATGACGTACAAGATTATATGGCATATAAGTATAAAGTACAACGGTATATAGCATATCAGTATAACGTCTAAAGTTATATAGCATATCAGTATAACGTCCAAAGTTATATAGCACATCAGTATAACGTATACCGTTATATAGCATATCAGTATAACGTCTAAAGTTATATAGCATATCAGTATAACGTATAACGTTATATAGGATAGCAGTACAACGTATCACGTTATATAGTATAACGTTATAGCGTATTACGTTATATAGCATATCAGTATAACGTACAACGTTATAGAGCATACCAGGATAACGGGTAAAGTTATATAACAAATCAGTATAACATATAACGTTATATAGCATATCAGTATAACGTATAACGTTTAATAGCATATCAGTATAACGTATAACGTTATATAGCATATCAGTATAACGTATAACGTGATATAGCATATCAGTATAGCGTATAACGTTATATAGCATATCAGTATAACGTATAACGTTATATAGGATAGCAGTATAACGTATAACGTTATATAGCATATCAGCATAACGTATCACGTTATGTAGGATAGCAGTATAACGTATCACGTTATATAGTATTACGTTATTGCGTGTCACGTTATATTGCATATCAGTATAACGTACAACGTTATAGAGCATACCAGGATAACGTATAACGTTTAATAGCATATCAGTATAACGTATAACGTGATATAGCGTATCAGTATAGCGTATAACGTTATATAGCATATCAGTATAACGTATAACGTTATATAGGATAGCAGTATAACGTATAACGTTATGTAGCATATCAGTATAACGTATCACGTTATGTAGGATAGCAGTATAACGTATCACGTTTTATAGTATTACGTTATAGCGTGTTACGTTATATAGCATATCAGTATAACGTACAACGTTATAGAGCATACCAGGATAACGGGTAAGGTTATATAACATATCAGTATAACGTATAACGTTATATAGCATATCAGCATAACGTATAACGTTATATGGGATAGCAGTATAACGTATCACGTTATATAGCATATCAGGATATCGCGTAAAGCTATTTAGCATATCAGTACGACGTACAAGGTTATATAGCATATCAGTATAACGTCTAAAGAAATATAGCATATCAGTATAGCGTATAACGTTATATAGCATATCAGTATAACGACTAAAGTTATATATAATATCAGTATAACGTATACCGTTATATAGCATATCAGGATATCGCGCAAAGCTATTTAGCATATCAGTATGACGTACAAGGTTATATAGCATATCAGTATAACGTACAACGGTATATAGCATATCAGTATAACGTATAACGTGATAGAGCATATCAGTATAACGTCTAACGTTATATAGCATATCAGCAAACGTATAACGTTATATAGCATATCAGTATAACGTATAACGGTATGTAGCATATCAGTATAACATATAACGTTATATAGGAAAGCAGTACAACGTATCACGTGATATAGCATATCAGTATAACGTCTAAAGTTATATAGCATATCAGTATAACGTATGCCGTTATATAGCATATCAGTATAACGAATAACGTTATATAGGATAGCAGTATAACGTATAACGTTATATAGCTTATCAGTATAACGTATAACGTTATATAGCTTATCAGTATAACGTATAACGTTATATAGGATAGCAGTATACCGTATCACGTTATATAGTATTTCGTTATAGCGTATTACGTTACATAGCACATCAGTATAACGTATAACGTGATATAGCATATCAGTATAGCGTATAACGTTATATAGCATATCAGTATAACGTATAACGTTATATAGGATATCAGTATACCGTATCACGTTATATAGTATTACGTTATAGCGTATTACGTTATATAGCACATCAGTATAATGTCTAACGTTATGAACCATGTCAGGGTAACGTATAACCTTACACAGCGTATCAGTATATCGTATAACGTTATATAGGAAAGCAGTACAACGTATCACGTGATATAGCATATCAGTATAGCGTATAACGTTATATAGCATATCAGTATACCGTATAACGTTATATAGCATATCAGTATAACGTATAACGTGATATAGCATATCAGTATAGCGTATAGCGTTATATAGGATAGGAGTATAACGTATAACGTTATATAGCATATCAGTATAACGTATAACGTTATATAGCATATCAGTATAACGTATCACGTTAGGTAGGATGGCAGTATAACGTATCACGTTATATAGTATTACGTTATAGCGTGTTACGATATATACCATATCAGTACAACGTACAACGTTATAGAGCATACCAGGATAACGGGTAAGGTTATATAACATATCAGTATAACGTATAACGTTATATAGCATATCAGCAAAACGTATAACGTTATATGGGATGGCAGTATAACGTATCACGATATGGAGTATTACGTTATAGCGTATTACGTTATATAGCACATCAGTATAACGTATAACGTTATATAGCATATCAGGATATCGCGTAAAGCTATTTAGCATATCAGTATGACGTACAAGGTTATATAGCATATCAGTATAAAGTACAACGGTATATAGCATATCAGTATAACGTCTAAAGTTATATAGCATATCAGTATAACGTCTAAAGTTATATAGCATATCAGTATAACGTATACCGTTATATAGCATATCAGTATAACGTCTAAAGTTATATAGCATATCAGTATAACGTATAACGTTATATAGGATAGCAGTATAACGTATAACGTTATATAGCATATCAGTATAACGTATCACGTTATGTAGGATAGCAGTATAACGTATCACGCTATATAGTATTACGTTATTGCGTGTTACGTTATATTGCATATCAGTATAACGTACAACGTTATAGAGCATACCAGGATAACGTATAACGTTTAATAGCATATCAGCATAACGTACAACGTGATATAGCATATCAGTATAGCGTATAACGTTATATAGCATATCAGTATACCGTATAACGTTATATAGCATATCAGTATAACGTATAACGTGATATAGCATATCAGTATAACGTATAACGTTATATAGGATAGCAGTATAACGTATAACTTTATATGGCATATCAGTATAACGTATCACGTTATATAGTATTACGTTATTGCGTGTTACGTTATATTGCATATCAGTATAACGTACAACGTTATAGAGCATACCAGGATAACGTATAACGTTTAATAGCATATCAGTATAACGTATAACGTGATATAGCATATCAGTATAGCGTATAACGTTATATAGCATATGAGTATACCGTATAACGTTATATAGCGTACCAGTATAACGTATAACGTGATATAGCATATCAGGATAGCGTATAACGTTATATAGCATAGCAGTACAACGTATCACGTTATATAGTATAACGTTATAGCGTATTACGTTATATAGCATATCAGTATAACGTACAACGTTATAGAGCATACCAGGATAACGGGTAAAGTTATATAACAAATCAGTATAACGTATAACGTGATATAGCATATCAGTATAACGTATAACGTTATATAGGATAGCAGTATAACGTATCACGTTATGTAGGATAGCAGTATAACGTATCACGTTATATAGTATTACGTTATTGCGTGTTATGTTATATTGCATATCAGTATAACGTACAACGTTTTAGAGCATACCAGGATAACGTATAACGTTTAATAGCATATGAGTATAACGTATAACGTGATATAGCATATCAGTATAACGTATAACGTTTAAGAGCATATCAGTATAACGTCTAACGTTATATAGCATATCAGTATAACGTCTAACGTTATATAGCATATCAGCAAACGTATAACGTTATATAGCATATCAGTATAACGTATAACGGTATGTAGCATATCAGTATAACGTCTAACGTTATATAGCATATCAGCAAACGTATAACGTTATATAGCATATCATTATAACGTATAACGGTATGTAGCATATCAGTATAACGTATGCCGTTATATAGCATATCAGTATAACGAATAACGTTATATAGGACAGCAGTATAACGTATAACGTTATATAGCGTATCAGTATAACGTACAACGTTATAGAGCATACCAGGATAACGGGTGAAGTTAAATAACATATCAGTATAACATATAACGTTATATAGCATATCAGTATAACGTATAACGTTTAAGAGCATATCAGTATAACGTATAACGTTATATAGCATATCAGTATAACGTATAACGTTATATAGCATATCAGTATAGCGTATAACGTTATATAGCATATCAGTATAGCGTATAACGTGATATAGCATATCAGCATAACGTATAACGTTATATAGGATAGCAGTATAACGTATAACGTTATATAGCATATCAGTATAACGTATCACGTTATGTAGGATAGCAGTATAACGTATCACGTTATATAGTATTACGTTATAGCGTGTTACGTTATATAGCATATCAGTATAACGTACAACGTTATAGAGCATACCAGGATAACGGGTAAGGTTATATAACATATCAGTATAACGTATAACGTTATATAGCATATCAGTACAACGTACAACGTTATAGTGCATACCAGGATAACGGGTAAGGTTATATAACATATCAGTATAACGTATAACGTTATATAGCATATCAGCAAAACGTATAACGTTATATGGGATAGCAGTATAACGTATCACGTTATATAGCATATCAGGATATCGCGCAAAGCTATTTGCATATCAGTATGACGTACAAGGTTATATAGCATATCAGTATAATGTACAACGGTATATAGCATATCAGTATAACGTATAACGTGATATAGCATATCAGTATAACGTATATCGTTATATAGCATATCAGTATAACGTATCACGTTATATAGTATTACGTTATAGCGTGTTACGTTATATAGCATATCAGTATAACGTACAACGGTATATAGCATATCAGTATAACGTATAACGTGATATAGCATATCAGTATAGCGTATAACGTTATATAGCATATCAGTATAACGTATAACGTTATATAGGATAGCAGTATAACGTATAACGTTATATAGCATATCAGTATAACGTATCACGTTATATGGGATGGCAGTATAACGTATCACGATATAGAGTATTACGTTATAGCGTATTACGTTATATAGGACATCAGTATAACGTCTAACGTTATATATAATATCAGTATAGCGTATACCGTTATATAGCATATCAGGATATCGCGCAAAGCTATTTAGCATATCAGTATGACGTACAAGGTTATATAGCATATCAGTATAACGTACAACGGTATATAGCATATCAGTATAACGTATAACGTGATATAGCATATCAGTATAGCGTATAACGTTATATAGCATATCAGTATAACGTATAACGATATATAGCATAGCAGTATAACGTATAACGTTATATAGCATATCAGTATAACGTATCACGTTAGGTAGGATAGCAGTATAACGTATCACGTTATATAGTATTACGTTATAGCGTGTTACGTTATATAGCATATCAGTACAACGTACAACGTTATAGTGCATACCAGGATAACGGGTAAGGTTATATAACATATCAGTATAACGTATAACGTTATATAGCATATGAGCAAAACGTATAACGTTATATGGGATGGCAGTATAACGTATCACGATATAGAGTATTACGTTATAGCGTATTACGTTATATAGCACATCAGTATAACGTATAACGTTATATAGCATATCAGGATATCGCGTAAAGCTATTTAGCATATCAGTATGACGTACAAGGTTATATAGCATATCAGTATAACGTATACCGTTATATAGCATATCAGTATAACGTCTAAACTTATATAGCATATCAGTATAACGTATAACGTTATATAGGATAGCAGTACAACGTATCACGTTATATAGTATAACGTTATAGCGTATTACGTTATATAGCATATCGGTATAACGTACAACGTTATAGAGCATACCAGGATAACGGGTAAAGTTATATAACAAATCAGTATAACATATAACGTTATATAGCATATCAGTATAACGTATCACGTTATGTAGGATAGCAGTATAACGTATGACGTTATATAGTATTACGTTATAGCGTGTTACGTTATATAGTATATCAGTATAACGTACAAGGTTATATAGCATATCAGTATAAAGTACAACGGTATATAGCATATCAGTATAACGTCTAAAGTTATATAGCATATCAGTATAACGTCCAAAGTTATATAGCATATCAGTATAACGTATACCGTTATATAGCATATCAGTATGACGTACAAGGTTATATAGCATATCAGTATAACGTATAACGGTATATAGCATATCAGTATAACGTCTAAAGTTATATAGCATATCAGTATAACGTCCAAAGTTATATAGCATATCAGTATAACGTATACCGTTATATAGCATATCAGTATAACGTCTAAAGTTATATAGCATATCAGTATAACGTATCACGTTATATAGTATAACGTTATAGCGTATTACGTTATATAGCATATCGGTATAACGTACAACGTTATAGAGCATACCAGGATAACGGGTAAAGTTATATAACAAATCAGTATAACATATAACGTTATATAGCATATCAGTATAACGTATAACGTTAAATAGCATATCAGTATAACGTATAACGTGATATAGCATATCAGTATAGCGTATAACGTTATATAGCATATCAGTATAACGTATAACGTTATATAGGATAGCAGTATAACGTATAGCGTTATATAGCATATCAGTATAACGTATCACGTTATGTAGGATAGCAGTATAACGTATGACGTTATATAGTATTACGTTATAGCGTGTTACGTTATATAGCATATCAGTATAACGTACAAGGTTATATAGCATATCAGTATAAAGTACAACGGTATATAGCATATCAGTATAACGTCTAAAGTTATATAGCATATCAGTATAACGTCCAAAGTTATATAGCATTTCAGTATAACGTATACCGTTATATAGCATATCAGTATAACGTATTCCGTTATATAGCTTATCAATATAACGTCTAAAGTTATATAGCATATCAGTATAACGTATAACGTTATATAGGATAGCAGTACAACGTATCACGTTATATAGTATTACGTTATTGCGTGTTACGTTATATTGCATATCAGTATAACGTACAACGTTATGGAGCATACCAGTATAACGTATAACGTTATATAGGATAGCAGTACAACTTATCACGTTATATAGTATAACGTTATAGCGTATTACGTTATGTAGCATTTCAGTATAACGTACAACGTTATAGAGCATACCAGGATAACGGGTAAAGTTATATAACAAATCAGTATAACATATAACGTTATATAGCATATCAGTATAACGTATAACGTTATATAGCATATCAGTATAACGTATCACGTTATGTAGGATAGCAGTATAACGTATCACGTTATATAGTATTACGTTATAGCGTGTTACGTTGTATAGCATATCAGTATAACGTAAAACGATATAGAGCATACCAGGATAACGTATAACGTTTAATAGCATATCAGTATAACGTATAACGTTATATAGCATATCAGTATAACGTATAACGTTTAATAGCATATCAGTATAACGTATAACGTTTTATAGCATATCAGTATAACGTATAACGTGATATAGCATATCAGTATAGCGTATAACGTTATATAGCATATCAGTATAACGTATAACGTTATATAGGATAGCAGTATAACGTATAACGTTATATAGCATATCAGCATAACGTATCACGTTATGTAGGATAGCAGTATAACGTATCACGTTATATAGTATTACGTTATTGCGTGTCACGTTATATTGCATATCAGTATAACGTACAACGTTATAGAGCATACCAGGATAACGTATAACGTTTAATAGCATATCAGTATAACGTATAACGTGATATAGCAAATCAGTATAGCGTATAACGTTATATACCATATAAGTATACCGTATAACGTTATATAGCATATCAGTATAACGTATAACGTGATATAGCGTATCAGTATAGCGTATAACGTTATATAGCATATCAGTATAACGTATAACGTTATATAGGATAGCAGTATAACGTATAACGTTATATAGCATATCAGTATAACGTATCACGTTATGTAGGATAGCAGTATAACGTATCACGTTTTATAGTATTACGTTATAGCGTGTTACGTTATATAGCATATCAGTATAACGTACAACGTTATAGAGCATACCAGGATAACGGGTAAGGTTATATAACATATCAGTATAACGTATAACGTTATATGGGATAGCAGTATAACGTATCACGTTATATAGCATATCAGGATATCGCGTAAAGCTATTTAGCATATCAGTACGACGTACAAGGTTATATAGCATATCAGTATAACGTCTAAAGAAATATAGCATATCAGTATAGCGTATAACGTTATATAGCATATCAGTATAACGTCTAAAGTTATATATAATATCAGTATAACGTATACCGTTATATAGCATATCAGGATATCGCGCAAAGCTATTTAGCATATCAGTATGACGTACAAGGTTATATAGCATATCAGTATAACGTACAACGGTATATAGCATATCAGTATAACGTATAACGTGATAGAGCATATCAGTATAGCGTATAACGTTATATAGCATATCAGTATAACGTATAACGTTATATAGGATAGCAGTATAACGTATAACGTTATATAGCATATCAGTATAACGTATCACGTTAGGTAGGATAGCAGTATAACGTATCACGTTATATAGTATTACGTTATAGCGTGTTACGTTATATAGCATATCAGTATAACGTACAAGGTTATATAGCATATCAGTATAAAGTACAACGGTATATAGCATATCAGTATAACGTCTAAAGTTATATAGCATATCAGTATAACGTCCAAAGTTATATAGCATATCAGTATAACGTATACCGTTATATAGCATATCAGTATGACGTACAAGGTTATATAGCATATCAGTATAACGTATAACGGTATATAGCATATCAGTATAACGTCTAAAGTTATATAGCATATCAGTATAACGTCCAAAGTTATATAGCATATCAGTATAACGTATACCGTTATATAGCATATCACTATAACGTCTAAAGTTATATAGCATATCAGTATAACGTATAACGTTATATAGGATAGCAGTACAACGTATCACGTTATATAGTATAACGTTATAGCGTATTACGTTATATAGCATATCGGTATAACGTACAACGTTATAGAGCATACCAGGATAACGGGTAAAGTTATATAACAAATCAGTATAACATATAACGTTATATAGCATATCAGTATAACGTATAACGTTTAATAGCATATCAGTATAACGTATAACGTTATATAGCATATCAGTATAACGTATAACGTGATATAGCATATCAGTATAGCGTATAACGTTATATAGCATATCAGTATAACGTATAACGTTATATAGGATAGCAGTATAACGTATAGCGTTATATAGCATATCAGTATAACGTATCACGTTATGTAGGATAGCAGTATAACGTATGACGTTATATAGTATTACGTTATAGCGTGTTACGTTATATAGCATATCAGTATAACGTACAAGGTTATATAGCATATCAGTATAAAGTACAACGGTATATAGCATATCAGTATAACGTCTAAAGTTATATAGCATATCAGTATAACGTCCAAAGTTATATAGCATTTCAGTATAACGTATACCGTTATATAGCATATCAGTATAACGTATTCCGTTATATAGCTTATCAATATAACGTCTAAAGTTATATAGCATATCAGTATAACGTATAACGTTATATAGGATAGCAGTACAACGTATCACGTTATATAGTATTGCGTTATTGCGTGTTACGTTATATTGCATATCAGTATAACGTACAACGTTATGGAGCATACCAGTATAACGTATAACGTTATATAGGATAGCAGTACAACTTATCACGTTATATAGTATAACGTTATAGCGTATTACGTTATGTAGCATTTCAGTATAACGTACAACGTTATAGAGCATACCAGGATAACGGGTAAATTTATATAACAAATCAGTATAACATATAACGTTATATAGCATATCAGTATAACGTATAACGTTATATAGCATATCAGTATAACGTATCACGTTATATAGTATTACGTTATAGCGTGTTACGTTATATAGCATATCAGTATAACGTAAAACGATATAGAGCATACCAGGATAACGTATAACGTTTAATAGCATATCAGTATAACGTATAACGTTATATAGCATATCAGTATAACGTATAACGTTTAATAGCATATCAGTATAACGTATAACGTTTTATAGCATATCAGTATAACGTATAACGTGATATAGCATATCAGTATAGCGTATAACGTTATATAGCATATCAGTATAACGTATAACGTTATATAGGATAGCAGTATAACGTATAACGTTATATAGCATATCAGCATAACGTATCACGTTATGTAGGATAGCAGTATAACGTATCACGTTATATAGTATTACGTTATTGCGTGTCACGTTATATTGCATATCAGTATAACGTACAACGTTATAGAGCATACCAGGATAACGTATAACGTTTAATAGCATATCAGTATAACGTATAACGTGATATAGCAAATCAGTATAGCGTATAACGTTATATACCATATAAGTATACCGTATAACGTTATATAGCATATCAGTATAACGTATAACGTGATATAGCGTATCAGTATAGCGTATAACGTTATATAGCATATCAGTATAACGTATAACGTTATATAGGATAGCAGTATAACGTATAACGTTATATAGCATATCAGTATAACGTATCACGTTATGTAGGATAGCAGTATAACGTATCACGTTTTATAGTATTACGTTATAGCGTGTTACGTTATATAGCATATCAGTATAACGTACAACGTTATAGAGCATACCAGGATAACGGGTAAGGTTATATAACATATCAGTATAACGTATAACGTTATATGGGATAGCAGTATAACGTATCACGTTATATAGCATATCAGGATATCGCGTAAAGCTATTTAGCATATCAGTACGACGTACAAGGTTATATAGCATATCAGTATAACGTCTAAAGAAATATAGCATATCAGTATAGCGTATAACGTTATATAGCATATCAGTATAACGTCTAAAGTTATATATAATATCAGTATAACGTATACCGTTATATAGCATATCAGGATATCGCGCAAAGCTATTTAGCATATCAGTATGACGTACAAGGTTATATAGCATATCAGTATAACGTACAACGGTATATAGCATATCAGTATAACGTATAACGTGATAGAGCATATCAGTATAGCGTATAACGTTATATAGCATATCAGTATAACGTATAACGTTATATAGGATAGCAGTATAACGTATAACGTTATATAGCATATCAGTATAACGTATCACGTTAGGTAGGATAGCAGTATAACGTATCACGTTATATAGTATTACGTTATAGCGTGTTACGTTATATAGCATATCAGTACAACGTACAACGTTATAGTGCATACCAGGATAACGGGTAAGGTTATATAACATATCAGTATAACGTATAACGTTATATAGGATAGCAGTATAACGTATACCGTTATATAGCATATCAGGATATCGCGCAAAGCTATTTAGCATATCAGTATGACGTACAAGGTTATATAGCATATCAGTATAACGTACAACGGTATATAGCATATCAGTATAACGTATAACGTGATAGAGCATATCAGTATAGCGTATAACGTTATATAGCATATCAGTATAACGTATAACGTTATATAGGATAGCAGTATAACGTATACCGTTATATAGCATATCAGGATATCGCGCAAAGCTATTTAGCATATCAGTATGACGTACAAGGTTATATAGCACATCAGTATAACGTATAACGTTATATAGCATATCAGGATATCGCGTAAAGCTATTTAGCATATCAGTATGACGTACAAGGTTATATAGCATATCAGTATAAAGTATAACGGTATATAGCATATCAGTATAACGTCTAAAGTTATATAGCATATCAGTATAACGTCCAAAGTTATATAGCATATCAGTATAACGTATACCGTTATATAGCATATCAGTATAACGTCTAAAGTTATATAGCATATCAGTATAACGTATAACGTTATATAGCATAGCAGTACAACGTATCACGTTATATAGTATAACGTTATAGCGTATTACGTTATATAGCATATCAGTATAACGTACAACGTTATAGAGCATACCAGGATAACGGGTAAAGTTATATAACAAATCAGTATAACATATAACGTTATATAGCATATCAGTATAACCTATAACGTTTAATAGCATATCAGTATAACGTATAACGTTATATAGGATAGCAGTATAACGTATAACGTTATATACCATATCAGTATAACGTATCACGTTATGTAGGATAGCAGTATAACGTATCACGTTATATAGTATTACGTTATAGCGTGTTACGTTGTATAGCATACCAGGATAACGTATAACGTTTAATAGCATATCAGTATAACGTATAACGTGGTATAGCATATCAGTATAGCGTATAACGTTATACAGCATATCAGTATAACGTATAACGTTATATAGGATAGCAGTATAACGTATAACGTTATATAGCATATCAGTATAACGTATCACGTTAGGTAGGATAGCAGTATATCGTATCACGTTATATAGTATTACGTTATAGCGTGTTACGTTATATAGCATATCAGTACAACGTACAACGTTATAGTGCATACGAGGATAACGGGTAAGGTTATATAACATATCAGTATAACGTATAACGTTATATAGCATATCAGCAAAACGTATAACGTTATATGGGATGGCAGTATAACGTATCACGATATAGAGTATTGCGTTATAGCGTATTACGTTATATAGCACATCAGTATAACGTATAATGTTATATAGCATATCAGGATATCGCGTAAAGCTATTTAGCATATCAGTATGACGTACAAGGTTATATAGCATATCAGTATAAAGTACAACGGTATATAGCATATCAGTATAACGTCTAAAGTTATATAGCATATCAGTATAACGTCCAAAGTTATATAGCATATCAGTATAACGTATACCGTTATATAGCATATCAGTATAACGTCTAAAGTTATATAGCATATCAGTATAACGTATAACGTTATATAGGATAGCAGTACAACGTATCACGTTATATAGTATAACGTTATAGCGTATTACGTTATATAGCATATCAGTATAACGTATCACGTTATGTAGGATAGCAGTATAACGTATCACGTTATATAGTATTACGTTATTGCGTGTTACGTTATATTGCATATCAGTATAACGTACAACGTTATAGAGCATACCAGGATAACGTATAACGTTTAATAGCATATCAGTATAACGTATAACGTGGTATAGCATATCAGTATAGCGTATAACGTTATATAGCATATCAGTATAACGTATAACGTTATATAGGATAGCAGTATAACGTATAACGTTATATAGCATATCAGTATAACGTATCACGTTAGGTAGGATAGCAGTATATCGTATCACGTTATATAGTATTACGTTATAGCGTGTTACGTTATATAGCATATCAGTACAACGTACAACGTTATAGTGCATACGAGGATAACGGGTAAGGTTATATAACATATCAGTACAACGTATAACGTTATATAGCATATCAGCAAAACGTATAACGTTATATGGGATGGCAGTATAACGTATCACGATATAGAGTATTGCGTTATAGCGTATTACGTTATATAGCACATCAGTATAACGTATAACGTTATATAGCATATCAGGATATCGCGTAAAGCTATTTAGCATATCAGTATGACGTACAAGGTTATATAGCATATCAGTATAAAGTACAACGGTATATAGCATATCAGTATAACGTCTAAAGTTATATAGCATATCAGTATAACGTCCAAAGTTATATAGCATATCAGTATAACGTATACCGTTATATAGCATATCAGTATAACGTCTAAAGTTATATAGCATATCAGTATAACGTATAACGTTATATAGGATAGCAGTACAACGTATCACGTTATATAGTATAACGTTATAGCGTATTACGTTATATAGCATATCAGTATAACGTATCACGTTATGTAGGATAGCAGTATAACGTATCACGTTATATAGTATTACGTTATTGCGTGTTACGTTATATTGCATATCAGTATAACGTACAACGTTATAGAGCATACCAGGATAACGTATAACGTTTAATAGCATATCAGTATAACGTATAACGTGGTATAGCATATCAGTATAGCGTATAACGTTATATAGCATATCAGTATAACGTATAACGTTATATAGGATAGCAGTACAACGTATCACGTTATATAGTATAACGTTATATAGCATATCAGTATAACATATAACGTTATATAGCATATCAGTATAACGTATCACGTTAGGTAGGATAGCAGTATATCGTATCACGTTATATAGTATTACGTTATAGCGTGTCACGTTATATAGCATATCAGTACAACGTACAACGTTATAGTGCATACGAGGATAACGGGTAAGGTTATATAACATATCAGTATAACGTATAACGTTATATAGCATATCAGCAAAACGTATAACGTTATATGGGATGGCAGTATAACGTATCGCGATATAGAGTATTGCGTTATAGCGTATTACGTTATATAGCACATCAGTATAACGTATAACGTTATATAGCATATCAGGATATCGCGTAAAGCTATTTAGCATATCAGTATGACGTACAAGGTTATATAGCATATCAGTATAAAGTACAACGGTATATAGCATATCAGTATAACGTCTAAAGTTATATAGCATATCAGTATAACGTCCAAAGTTATATAGCATATCAGTATAACGTATACCGTTATATAGCATATCAGTATAACGTCTAAAGTTATATAGCATATCAGTATAACGTATAACGTTATATAGGATAGCAGTACAACGTATCACGTTATATAGTATAACGTTATAGCGTATTACGTTATATAGCATATCAGTATAACGTATCACGTTATGTAGGATAGCAGTATAACGTATCACGTTATATAGTATTACGTTATTGCGTGTTACGTTATATTGCATATCAGTATAACGTACAACGTTATAGAGCATACCAGGATAACGTATAACGTTTAATAGCATATCAGTATAACGTATAACGTGGTATAGCATATCAGTATAGCGTATAACGTTATATAGCATATCAGTATACCGTATAACCTTATATAGCATATCAGTATAACGTATAACGTTATATAGTATAACGTTATATAGCATATCAGTATAACATATAACGTTATATAGCATATCAGTATAACGTATCACGTTAGGTAGGATAGCAGTATATCGTATCACGTTATATAGTATTACGTTATAGCGTGTCACGTTATATAGCATATCAGTACAACGTACAACGTTATAGTGCATACGAGGATAACGGGTAAGGTTATATAACATATCAGTATAACGTATAACGTTATATAGCATATCAGCAAAACGTATAACGTTATATGGGATGGCAGTATAACGTATCGCGATATAGAGTATTGCGTTATAGCGTATTACGTTATATAGCACATCAGTATAACGTATAACGTTATATAGCATATCGGGATATCGCGTAAAGCTATTTAGCATATCAGTATGACGTACAAGGTTATATAGCATATCAGTATAAAGTACAACGGTATATAGCATATCAGTATAACGTCTAAAGTTATATAGCATATCAGTATAACGTCCAAAGTTATATAGCATATCAGTATAACGTATACCGTTATATAGCATATCAGTATAACGTCTAAAGTTATATAGCATATCAGTATAACGTATAACGTTATATAGGATAGCAGTACAACGTATCACGTTATATAGTATAACGTTATAGCGTATTACGTTATATAGCATATCAGTATAACGTATCACGTTATGTAGGATAGCAGTATAACGTATCACGTTATATAGTATTACGTTATTGCGTGTTACGTTATATTGCATATCAGTATAACGTACAACGTTATAGAGCATACCAGGATAACGTATAACGTTTAATAGCATATCAGTATAACGTATAACGTGGTATAGCATATCAGTATAGCGTATAACGTTATATAGCATATCAGTATACCGTATAACCTTATATAGCATATCAGTATAACGTATAACGTTATGTAGGATAGCAGTATAACGTATCACGTTATATAGTATTACGTTATAGCGTGTTACGTTATATAGCATATCAGCATAACGTATAACGTTATATGGGATAGCAGTATAACGTATCACGTTATATAGTATTACGGTATAGCGTATTACGTTATATAGCAGATCAGTATAACGTATAACGAGACATAGCATATCAGTATAGCGTATAACGTTATATAGCATATCAGTATAACGTATAACGTTATATAGGAGAGCAGTATACCGTATCACATTATATAGTATTACGTTATAGCGTATTACGTTATATAGCACATCAGTATAATGTCTAACGTTATGTACCATGTCAGGGTAACGTATAACCTTACATAGCGTATCAGTATAACGTATAACGTTATATAGGATAGCAGTATAACGTATAACGTTATATAGGATAGCAGTATAACGTACAACGTTATAGAGCATGCCAGGATAACGGGTAAAGTTATATATAATATCAGTATAACGTATACCGTTATATAGCATATCAGTATAACGTATACCGTTATATAGCATATCAGTATAACGTATAACGTTATGTAGGATAGCAGTATAACGTATAACGTTATATAGCATATCAGTATAACGTATAACGTGATATAGCATATCAGTATAGCGTATAACGTTATATAGCATATCAGTATAACGTATAACGTTATATAGGATAGCAGTATAACGTATAACGTTATATTGCATATCAGTATAACGTATCACGTTATGTAGGATAGCAGTATAACGTATCACGTTATATAGTATTACGTTATAGCGTGTTACGTTATATAGCATATCAGTTTAACGTACAACGTTATAGAGCATACCAGGATAACGTATAACGTTTAATAGCATATCAGTATAACGTATAACGTTATATAGCATATCAGTATACCGTATAACGTTATATAGCATATCAGTATACCGTATAACGTTATATAGCATATCAGTATAACGTATAACGTGATATAGCATATCAGTATGACGTACAAGGTTATATAGCATATCAGTATAACGTACAACGGTATATAGCATATCAGTATAACGTCTAAAGTTATATATAATATCAGTATAACGTATACCGTTATATAGCATATCAGTATAACGTATACCGTTATATAGCATATCAGTATAACGTATAACGTTATGTAGGATAGCAGTATAACGTATAACGTTATATAGCATATCAGTATAACGTATAACGTTATATAGGATAGCAGTATAACGTCTAAAGTTATATAGCATATCAGTATAACGTCTAAAGTTATTTAGCATATCAGTATAACGTATACCGTTATATAGCATATCAGTATAACGTATAACGTTATATAGGATAGCAGTATAACGTATAACGTTATATAGCAAATCAGTATAACGTATAACGTTATATAGGATAGCAGTATAACGTCTAATGTTATATAGCATATCAGTATAACGTCTAAAGTTATTTAGCATATCAGTATAACGTATACCGTTATATAGCATATCACTATAACGTATAACGTTATATAGGATAGCAGTATAACGTATAACGTTATATAGCATATCAGTATAACGTATAACGTTATATAGGATAGCAGTATACCGTATCACATTATATAGTATTACGTTATAGCGTATTACGTTATATAGCACATCAGTATAATGTCTAACGTTATGTACCATGTCAGGGTAACGTATAACCTTACATAGCGTATCAGTATAACGTATAACGTTATATAGGATAGCAGTATACCGTATCACATCATATAGTATTACGTTATAGCGTATTACGTTATATAACACATCAGTATAACGTATAACGTGATATAGCATATCAGTATAGCGTATAACGTTATATAGCTTCTCAGTATAACGTATAACGTTTTATAGGATATCAGTATAACGTATAACGTGATATAGCAAATCAGTATAGCGTATAACGTTATATAGCATGTCAGTATAACGTATAACGTTATATAGTATACCAGTATTACGTGTCACGTTATATTGCAAATTTGTATAACGAATAACGTTACATAGGATAGCAGTATAACGTATCACGATATAGAGTATTACGTTATAGCGTATTACGTTATATAGCACATCAGTATAAAGTACAACGGTATATAGCATATCAGTATAACGTCTAAAGTTATATAGCATATCAGTATAACGTCTAAAGTTATATAGCATATCAGTATAAAGTACAACGGTATATAGCATATCAGTATAACGTCTAAAGTTATATAGCATATCAGTATAACGTATAACGTTATATAGCATATCAGTATAACGTATACCGTTATATAGCATATCAGTATAACGTCTAAAGTTATATAGCGTATCAGTATAACGTATAACGTTATATAGGATAGCAGTACAACGTATCACGTTATATAGTATAACGTTATAGCGTATTACGTTATATAGCATATCAGTATAACGTACAAAGTTATAGAGCATACCAGGATAACAGGTAAAGTTATATAACAAATCAGTATAACATATAACGTTATATAGCATATCAGTATAACGTATAACGTTTAATAGCATATCAGTATAACGTATAACGTTATATAGCATATCAGTATAACGTATAACGTGATAAGGCATATCAGTATAGCGTATAACGTTATATAGCATATCAGTATAACGTATAACGTTATATAGGATAGCAGTATAACGTATAACGTTATATAGCATATCAGTATAACGTATCACGTTATGTAGGATAGCAGTATAACGTATCACGTTATATAGTATTACGTTATTGCGTGTTACGTTATATTGCATATCAGTATAACGTACAACGATACAGAGCATACCAGGATAACGTATAACGTTTAATAGCATATCAGTATAACGTATAACGTGATATAGCATATCAGTATAGCGTATAACGTTATATAGCATATCAGTATACCGTATAACGTTATATAGCATATCAGTATAACGTATAACGTGATATAGCATATCAGTATAGCGTATAACGTTATATAGCATATCAGTATAACGTATAACGTTATATAGGATAGCAGTATAACGTATAACGTTATATAGCATATCAGTATAACGTATCACGTTATATAGGATAGCAGTATAACGTATCACGTTATATAGTATTACGTTATAGCGTGTTACGTTGTATAGCATATCAGTTTAACGTACAACGTTATAGAGCATACCAGGATAACGTATAACGTTTAATAGCATATCAGTATGACGTACAAGGTTATATAGCATATCAGTATAACGTACAACGGTATATAGCATATCAGTATAACGTCTAAAGTTATATAGCATATCAGTATAACGTCTAAAGTTATATATAATATCAGTATAACGTATACCGTTATATAGCATATCAGTATAACGTATACCGTTATATAGCATATCAGTATAACGTATAACGTTATGTAGGATACCAGTATATCGTATCACGTTATATAGTATTACGTTATAGCGTGTTACGTTATATAGCATATCAGCATAACGTATAACGTTATATGGGATAGCAGTATAATGTATCACGTTATATAGTATTACGGTATAGCGTATTACGTTATATAGCACATCAGTATAACGTATAACGAGATATAACATATCAGTATAGCGTATAACGTTATATAGCATATCAGTATAACGTATCACGTTATGTAGGATAGCAGTATAACGTATCACGTTATATAGTATTACGTTATTGCGTGTTACGTTATATTGCATATCAGTATAACGTACAACGTTATAGAGCATACCAGGATAACGTATAACGTTTAATAGCATATCAGTATAACGTATAACGTGATATAGCATATCAGTATAGCGTATAACGTTATATAGCATATCAGTATAACGTATAACGTTATATAGGATAGCAGTATAACGTATAACGTTATATAGCATATCAGTATAACGTATCACGTTATGTAGGATAGCAGTATAACGTATCACGTTATATAGTATTACGTTATAGCGTGTTACGTTGTATAGCATATCAGTTTAACGTACAACGTTATAGAGCATACCAGGATAACGTATAACGTTTAATATCATATCAGTATAACGTATAACGTTATATAGCATATCAGTATACCGTATAACGTTATATAGCATATCAGTATACCGTATAACGTTATATAGCATATCAGTATAACGTATAACGTGATATAGCATATCAGTATGACGTACAAGGTTATATAGCATATCAGTATAACGTACAGCGGTATATAGCATATCAGTATAACGTCTAAAGTTACATAGCATATCAGTATAACGTCTAAAGTTATATATAATATCAGTATAACGTATACCGTTATATAGCATATCAGTATAACGTATAACGTTATGTAGGATACCAGTATAACGTATCACGTTATATAGTATTACGTTATAGCGTGTTACGTTATATAGCATATCAGTATACCGTATAACGTTATATAGCATATCAGTATAACGTATAACGTGATATAGCATATCAGTATAGCGTATAACGTTATATAGCATATCAGTATAACGTATAACGTTATATAGGATAGCAGTATAACGTATAACGTTATATAGCATATCAGTATAACGTATCACGTTATGTAGGATAGCAGTATAACGTATCACGTTATATAGTATTACGTTATAGCGTGTTACGTTGTATAGCATATCAGTTTAACGTACAACGTTATAGAGCATACCAGGATAACGTATAACGTTTAATAGCATATCAGTATAACGTATAACGTTATATAGCATATCAGTATACCGTATAACGTTATATAGCATATCAGTATACCGTATAACGTTATATAGCATATCAGTATAACGTCTAAAGTTATATATAATATCAGTATAACGTATACAGTTATATAGCATATCAGTATAACGTATACCGTTATATAGCATATCAGTATAACGTATAACGTTATGTAGGATACCAGTATAACGTATCACGTTATATAGTATTACGTTATAGCGTGTTACGTTATATAGTATATCAGCATAACGTATAACGTTATATGGGATAGCAGTATAACGTATCACGTTATATAGTATTACGGTATAGCGTATTACGTTATATAGCACATCAGTATAACGTATAACGAGATATAACATATCAGTATAGCGTATAACGTTATAGAGCATATCAGTACAACGTATAACGTTATATAGGATAGCAGTATAACGTATCACGATATAGAGTATTACGTTATAGCGTATTACGTTATATAGCACATCAGTATAAAGTACAACGGTATATAGCATATCAGTATAACGTCTAAAGTTATATAGCATATCAGTATAACGTCTAAAGTTATATAGCATATCAGTATAAAGTACAACGGTATATAGCATATCAGTATAACGTCTAAAGTTATATAGCATATCAGTATAACGTATAACGTTATATAGCATATCAGTATAACGTATACCGTTATATAGCATATCAGTATAACGTCTAAAGTTATATAGCATATCAGTATAACGTAAAACGTTATATGGGATAGCAGTACAACGTATCACGTTATATAGTATTACGTTATTGCGTGTTACGTTATATTGCATATCAGTATAACGTACAACGTTATAGAGCATACCAGGATAACGTATAACGTTTAATAGCATATCAGTATAACGTATAACGTGATATAGCATATCAGTATAGCGTATAAAGTTATATAGCACATCAGTATAACGTATCACGTGATATAGCATATCAGTATAGCGTATAACGTTATATAGCATATCAGTATAACGTCTAAAGTTATATAGCATATCAGTATAACGTCTAAAGTTATATATAATATCAGTATAACGTATACCGTTATATAGCATATCAGTATAAGGTATACCGTTATATAGCATATCAGTATAACGTATAACGTTATGTAGGATACCAGTATAACGTATCACGTTATATAGTATTACGTTATAGCGTGTTACGTTATATAGTATATCAGCATAACGTATAACGTTATATGGGATAGCAGTATAACGTATCACGTTATATAGTATTACGGTATAGCGTGTTACGTTATATAGCATATCAGTTTAACGTACAACGTTATAGAGCATACCAGGATAACGTATAACGTTTAATAGCATATCAGTATAACGTATAACGTTATATAGCATATCAGTATAACGTATCACGTGATATAGCATATCAGTATAGCGTATAACGTTATATAGCATATCAGTATAACGTATAACGTTATATAGGATAGCAGTATAACGTATAACGTTATATAGCATATCAGTATAATGTATAACGTTTAATAGCATATCAGTATAACGTATAACGTTATATAGCATATCAGTATAACGTATCACGTGATATAGCATATCAGTATAGCGTATAACGTTATATAACATATCAGTATAACGTATAACGTTATATAGGATAGCAGTATAACGTATAACGTTATATTGCATATCAGTATAACGTATCACGTTATGTAGCATAGCAGTATAACGTATCACGTTATATAGTATTACGTTATAGCGTGTTACGTTATATAGCATATCAGTTTAACGTACAACGTTATAGAGCATACCAGGATAACGTATAACGTTTAATAGCATATCAGTATAACGTATAACGTTATATAGCATATCTGTATACCGTATAACGTTATATAGCATATCAGTATACCGTATAACGTTATATAGCATATCAGTATAACGTATAACGTGATATAGCATATCAGTATGACGTACAAGGTTATATAGCATATCAGTATAACGTACAACGGTATATAGCATATCAGTATAACGTCTAAAGTTATATAGCATATCAGTATAACGTCTAAAGTTATATACAATATCAGTATAACGTATACCGTTATATAGCATATCAGTATAACGTATACCGTTATATAGCATATCAGTATAACGTATAACGTTATGTAGGATAGCAGTATAACGTCTAAAGTTATATAGCATATCAGTATAACGTCTAAAGTTATTTAGCATATCAGTATAACGTATACCGTTATATAGCATATCAGTATAACGTATAACGTTATATAGGATAGCAGTATAACGTATAACGTTATATAGCATATCAGTATAACGTATAACGTTATATAGGATAGCAGTATACCGTATCACATTATATAGTATTACGTTATAGCGTATTACGTTATATAGCACATCAGTATAATGTCTAACGTTATGTACCATGTCAGGGTAACGTATAACCTTACATAGCGTATCAGTATAACGTATAACGTTATATAGGATAGCAGTATACCGTATCACATCATATAGTATTACGTTATAGCGTATTACGTTATATAGCACATCAGTATAACGTAAAACGTGATATAGCATATCAGTATAGCGTATAACGTTATATAGCATATCAGTATACCGTATAACGTTTTATAGCATATCAGTATAACGTATAACGTGATATAGCATATCAGTATGACGTACAAGGTTATATAGCATATCAGTATAACGTACAACGGTATATAGCATATCAGTATAACGTCTAAAGTTATATAGCATATCAGTATAACGTCTAAAGTTATATATAATATCAGTATAACGTATACCGTTATATAGCATATCAGTATAACGTATACCGTTATATAGCATATCAGTATAACGTATAACGTTATGTAGGATACCAGTATATCGTATCACGTTATATAGTATTACGTTATAGCGTGTTACGTTATATAGCATATCAGCATAACGTATAACGTTATATGGGATAGCAGTATAACGTATCACGTTATATAGTATTACGGTATAGCGTATTACGTTATATAGCACATCAGTATAACGTATAACGAGATATAACATATCAGTATAGCGTATAACGTTATATAGCATATCAGTATAACGTATCACGTTATGTAGGATAGCAGCATAACGTATCACGTTATATAGTATTACGTTATTGCGTGTTACGTTATATTGCATATCAGTATAACGTACAACGTTATAGAGCATACCAGGATAACGTATAACGTTTAATAGCATATCAGTATAACGTATAACGTGATATAGCATATCAGTATAGCGTATAACGTTATATAGCATATCAGTATACCGTATAACGTTATATAGCATATCAGTATAACGTATAACGTGATATAGCATATCAGTATAGCGTATAACGTTATATAGCATATCAGTATAACGTATAACGTTATATAGGATAGCAGTATAACGTATAACGTTATATAGCATATCAGTATAACGTATCACGTTATGTAGGATAGCAGTATAACGTATCACGTTATATAGTATTACGTTATAGCGTGTTACGTTGTATAGCATATCAGTTTAACGTACAACGTTATAGAGCATACCAGGATAACGTATAACGTTTAATAGCATATCAGTATAACGTATAACGTTATATAGAATATCAGTATACCGTATAACGTTATATAGCATATCAGTATACCGTATAACGTTATATAGCATATCAGTATAACGTATAACGTGATATAGCATATCAGTATGACGTACAAGGTTATATAGCATATCAGTATAACGTACAACGGTATATAGCATATCAGTATAACGTCTAAAGTTATATAGCATATCAGTATAACGTCTAAAGTTATATATAATATCAGTATAACGTATACCGTTATATAGCATATCAGTATAACGTATAACGTTATGTAGGATACCAGTATAACGTATCACGTTATATAGTATTACGTTATAGCGTGTTACGTTATACAGCATATCAGTATACCGTATAACGTTATATAGCATATCAGTATAACGTATAACGTGATATAGCATATCAGTATAGCGTATAACGTTATATAGCATGTCAGTATAACGTATAACGTTATATAGGATAGCAGTATAACGTATAACGTTATATAGCATATCAGTATAACGTATCACGTTATGTAGGATAGCAGTATAACGTATCACGTTATATAGTATTACGTTATAGCGTGTTACGTTGTATAGCATATCAGTTTAACGTACAACGTTATAGAGCATACCAGTATAACGTATAACGTTATATAGGATAGCAGTACAACGTATCACGTTATATAGTATAACGATATAGCGTATTACGTTATATAGCATATCAGTATAACGTACAAAGTTATAGAGCATACCAGGATAACGGGTAGAGTTATATAACATATCAGTATAACATATAACGTTATAGAGCATATCAGGATAACGTTTAACGTTATATAGGATAGCAGTATAACGTATAACGTGATATAGCATATCAGTATAGCGTATAACGTTATATAGCATATCAGTATAACGTATAACGTTACATAGGATAGCAGTATAACGTATCACGATATAGAGTATTACGTTATAGCGTATTACGTTATATAGCACATCAGTATAATGTCTAACGTTATGTACCATGTCAGGGTAACGTATAACCTTACATATCGTATCAGTATAACGTATAACGTTATATAGGATAGCAGTATACCGTATCACATCATATAGTATTACGTTATAGCATATTACGTTATATAGCACATCAGTATAACGTATAACGTGATATAGCATATCAGTATAGCGTATAACGTTATATAGCTTATCAGTATAACGTATAACGTTTTATAGGATATCAGTATAACGTATAACGTGATATAGCAAATCAGTATAGCGTATAACGTTATATAGCATGTCAGTATATCGTATAACGTTATATAGTATACCAGTATAACGTGTCACGTTATATTGCAAATTTGTATAACGAATAACGTTACATAGGATAGCAGTATAACGTATCACGATATAGAGTATTACGTTATAGCGTATTACGTTATATAGCACATCAGTATAAAGTACAACGGTATATAGCATATCAGTATAACGTCTAATGTTATATAGCATATCAGTATAACGTCTAAAGTTATATAGCATATCAGTATAAAGTACAACGGTATATAGCATATCAGTATAACGTCTAAAGTTATATAGCATATCAGTATAACGTATAACGTTATATAGCATATCAGTATAACGTATACCGTTATACAGCATATCAGTATAACGTATAACGTTATATAGCATATCAGTATAACGTATCACGTTATGTAGGATAGCAGTATAACGTATCACGTTATATAGTATTACGTTATTGCGTGTTACGTTATATTGCATATCAGTATAACGTACAACGTTATAGAGCATACCAGGATAACGTATAACGTGATATAGCATATCAGTATAGCGTATAACGTTATATAGCATATCAGTATACCGTATAACGTTATATAGCATATCAGTATAACGTATAACGTGATATAGCATATCAGTATAGCGTATAACGTTATATAGCATATCAGTATAACGTATAACGTTATATAGGATAGCAGTATAACGTATAACGTTATATAGCATATCAGTATAACGTATCACGTTATGTAGGATAGCAGTATAACGTATCACGTTATATAGTATTACGTTATAGCGTGTTACGTTGTATAGCATATCAATTTAACGTACAACGTTATAGAGCATACCAGGATAACGTATAACGTTTAATAGCATATCAGTATAACGTACAACGTTATATAGCATATCAGTATACCGTATAACGTTATATAGCATATCAGTATACCGTATAACGTTATATAGCATATCAGTATAACGTATAACGTGATATAGCATATCAGTATGACGTACAAGGTTATATAGCATATCAGTATAACGTACAACGGTATATAGCATATCAGTATAACGTCTAAAGTTATATAGCATATCAGTATAACGTCTAAAGTTATATATAATATCAGTATAACGTATACCGTTATATAGCATATCAGTATAACGTATACCGTTATATAGCATATCAGTATAACGTATAACGTTATGTAGGATACCAGTATAACGTATCACGTTATATTGTATTACGTTATAGCGTGTTACGTTATATAGCATATCAGCATAACGTATAACGTTATATGGGATAGCAGTATAACGTATCACGTTATATAGTATTACGGTATAGCGTATTACGTTATATAGCACATCAGTATAATGTCTAACGTTATGTACCATGTCAGGATAACGTATAACCCTACATAGCGTATCAGTATAACGTATAACGTTATATAGGATAGCAGTACAACGTATCACGTTATATAGAATTTCGTTATAGCGTATTACGTTATATAGCATATCAGTATAACGTAGAACGTTATAGAGCATATCAGGATAACGGGTGAAGTTATATAACATATCAGTATAGCGTATAACGTTATATAGCATATCAGTATAACGTTTAACGTTATATAGGATACCAGTATTACGTATAACGTTATATAGCATATCAGTATAACGTATCACGTTATGTAGCATAGCAGTATAACGTATCACGTTATATAGTATTACGTTATAGCGTGTTACGTTATATAGCATATCAGTAAAACGTACAACGTTATAGAGCATATCAGTATAACGTATAACGTTATATAGGATAGCAGTATAACGTATAACGTTATATAGCATATCAGTATAACGTATAACTTTATATAGGATAGCAGTATAACGTCTAAAGTTATATAGCATATCAGTATAACGTATACCGTTATATAGCATATTAGTATAACGTATATCGTTATGTAGGATAGCAGTATAACGTAACACGTTATATAGTATTACGTTATAGCGTGTTACGTTATATAGTATTACGTTATTGCGTGTTACGTTATATTGCATATCAGTATAACGTACAACGTTATAGAGCATACCAGGATAACGTATAACGTGATATAGCATATCAGTATAGCGTATAACGTTATATAGCATATCAGTATACCGTATAACGTTATATAGCATATCAGTATAACGTATAACGTGATATAGCATATCAGTATAGCGTATAACGTTATATAGCATATCAGTATAACGTATAACGTTATATAGGATAGCAGTATAACGTATAACGTTATATAGCATATCAGTATAACGTATCACGTTATGTAGGATAGCAGTATAACGTATCACGTTATATAGTATTACGTTATAGCGTGTTACGTTGTATAGCATATCAATTTAACGTACAACGTTATAGAGCATACCAGGATAACGTATAACGTTTAATAGCATATCAGTATAACGTACAACGTTATATAGCATATCAGTATACCGTATAACGTTATATAGCATATCAGTATACCGTATAACGTTATATAGCATATCAGTATAACGTATAACGTGATATAGCATATCAGTATGACGTACAAGGTTATATAGCATATCAGTATAACGTACAACGGTATATAGCATATCAGTATAACGTCTAAAGTTATATAGCATATCAGTATAACGTCTAAAGTTATATATAATATCAGTATAACGTATACCGTTATATAGCATATCAGTATAACGTATACCGTTATATAGCATATCAGTATAACGTATAACGTTATGTAGGATACCAGTATAACGTATCACGTTATATTGTATTACGTTATAGCGTGTTACGTTATATAGCATATCAGCATAACGTATAACGTTATATGGGATAGCAGTATAACGTATCACGTTATATAGTATTACGGTATAGCGTATTACGTTATATAGCACATCAGTATAATGTCTAACGTTATGTACCATGTCAGGGTAACGTATAACCCTACATAGCGTATCAGTATAACGTATAACGTTATATAGGATAGCAGTACAACGTATCACGTTATATAGAATTTCGTTATAGCGTATTACGTTATATAGCATATCAGTATAACGTACAACGTTATAGAGCATACCAGGATAACGGGTAAGGTTATATAACATATCAGTATAACGTATAACGTTATATAGGATAGCAGTACAACGGATCACGTTATATAGTATTTCGTTATAGCGTATTACGTTATATAGCATATCAGTATAACGTACAACGTTATAGAGCATATCAGGATAACGGGTGAAGTTATATAACATATCAGTATAACGTTTAACGTTATATAGCATATCAGGATAACGGGTGAAGTTATATTGCATATCAGTATAACGTACAACGTTATAGAGCATACCAGGATAACGTATAACGTTATATAGGATAGCAGTATAACGTATAACGTTATATAGGATAGCAGTATAACGTATCACGTTATATAGTATTACGGTATAGCGTGTTACGTTATATAGCATATCAGTAAAACGTACAACGTTATAGAGCATATCAGTATAACGTATAACGTTATATAGGATAGCAGTATAACGTATAACGTTATATAGCATATCAGTATAACGTATAACGTTATATAGGATAGCAGTATAACGTATAACGTTATATAGGATAGCAGTATAACGTATCACGTTATATAGTATTACGTTATAGCGTGTTACGTTATATAGCATATCAGTAAAACGTACAACGTTATAGAGCATATCAGTATAACGTATAACGTTATATAGGATAGCAGTATAACGTATAACGTTATATAGCATATCAGTATAACGTATAACTTTATATAGGATAGCAGTATAACGTCTAAAGTTATATAGCATATCAGTATAACGTATACCGTTATATAGCATATTAGTATAACGTATATCGTTATGTAGGATAGCAGTATAACGTAACACGTTATATAGTATTACGTTATAGCGTGTTACGTTATATAGCATATCAGTATAACGTGCAACGTTATAGAGCATATCAGTATAACGTATAACGTTATATAGGATAGCAGTATAACGTATAACGTTATATAGCATATCAGTATAACGTATCACGTTATGTAGGATAGCAGTATAACGTATCACGTTATATAGTATTACGTTATAGCGTGTTACGTTATATAGCATATCAGTATAACGTACAACGTTATAGAGCATATCAGTATAACGTATAACGTTATATAGGATAGCAGTATAACGTATAACGTTATATAGAATATCAGTATAACGTATCACGTTATGTAGGATAGCAGTATAACGTATCACGATATAGAGTATTACGTTATAGCGTATTACGTTATATAGCACATCAGTATAAAGTACAACGGTATATAGCATATCAGTATAACGTCTAAAGTTATATAGCATATCAGTATAACGTCTAAAGTTATATAGCATATCAGTATAAAGTACAACGGTATATAGCATATCAGTATAACGTCTAAAGTTATATAGCATATCAGTATAACGTATAACGTTATATAGCATATCAGTATAACGTATACCGTTATATAGCATATCAGTATAACGTCTAAAGTTATATAGCATATCAGTATAACGTAAAACGTTTTATGGGATAGCAGTACAACGTATCACGTTATATAGTATTACGTTATTGCGTGTTACGTTATATTGCATATCAGTATAACGTACAACGTTATAGAGCATACCAGGATAACGTATAACGTTTAATAGCATATCAGTATAACGTATAACGTGATATAGCATATCAGTATAGCGTATAACGTTATATAGCACATCAGTATACCGTATAACGTTATATAGCATATCAGTATAACGTATAACGTGATATAGCATATCAGTATAACGTATAACGTTATATAGCATATCAGTATAACGTATCACGTGATATAGCATATCAGTATAGCGTATAACGTTATATAGCATATCAGTATAACGTATAACGTTATATAGGATAGCAGTATAACGTATAACGTTATATAGCATATCAGTATAACGTATAACGTTTAATAGCATATCAGTATAACGTATAACGTTATATAGCACATCAGTATAAAGTACAACGGTATATAGCATATCAGTATAACGTCTAAAGTTATATAGCATATCAGTATAACGTCTAAAGTTATATAGCATATCAGTATAAAGTACAACGGTATATAGCATATCAGTATAACGTCTAAAGTTATATAGCATATCAGTATAACGTATAACGTTATATAGCATATCAGTATAACGTATACCGTTATATAGCATATCAGTATAACGTCTAAAGTTATATAGCATATCAGTATAACGTATAACGTTATATGGGATAGCAGTACAACGTATCACGTTATATAGTATTACGTTATTGCGTGTTACGTTATATTGCATATCAGTATAACGTACAACGTTATAGAGCATACCAGGATAACGTATAACGTGATATAGCATATCAGTATAGCGTATAACGTTATATAGCATATCAGTATACCGTATAACGTTATATAGCATATCAGTATAACGTATAACGTGATATAGCATATCAGTATAGCGTATAACGTTATATAGCATATCAGTATAACGTATAACGTTATATAGGATAGCAGTATAACGTATAACGTTATATAGCATATCAGTATAACGTATCATGTTATGTAGGATAGCAGTATAACGTATCACGTTATATAGTATTACGTTATAGCGTGTTACGTTGTATAGCATATCAGTTTAACGTACAACGTTATAGAGCATACCAGGATAACGTATAACGTTTAATAGCATATCAGTATAACGTACAACGTTATATAGCATATCAGTATACCGTATAACGTTATATAGCATATCAGTATACCGCATAACGTTATATAGCATATCAGTATAACGTATAACGTGATATAGCATATCAGTATGACGTACAAGGTTATATAGCATATCAGTATAACGTACAACGGTATATAGCATATCAGTATAACGTCTAAAGTTATATAGCATATCAGTATAACGTCTAAAGTTATATATAATATCAGTATAACGTATACCGTTATATAGCATATCAGTATAACGTATACCGTTATATAGCATATCAGTATAACGTATAACGTTATGTAGGATACCAGTATAACGTATCACGTTATATTGTATTACGTTATAGCGTGTTACGTTATATAGCATATCCGAATAACATATAACGTTATATAGGATAGCAGTACAACGTATCACGTTATATAGTATTACGTTATAGCGTATTACGTTATATAGCATATCAGTAAAACGTATAACGTTTTATAGCATACCAGTATAAAGTCTAAAGTTATATAGCATATCAGTATAACGTATAACGTTATATAGGATAGCAGGACAACGTATCACGTTATATAGTATAACGTTATAGCGTATTACGTTATGTAGCAAATCAGTATAACGTACAACGTTATAGAGCATATCAGGATAGCGGGTAAAGTTATATAACATATCAGTATAGCGTATAACGTTATATAGCATATCAGTATAACGTTTAACGTTATATAGGATAGCAGTATAACGTATAACGTTACATAGCATATCAGTATAACGTATCACGTTATGTAGCATAGCAGTATAACGTATCACGTTATATAGTATATCAGTATAACGTACAACGTTATAGAGCATATCAGTATAACGTATACCGTTATATAGCATATCAGTATAACGTATACCGTTATATAGCATATCAGTATAACGTATAACGTTATGTAGGATACCAGTATAACGTATCACGTTATATTGTATTACGTTATAGCGTGTTACGTTATATAGCATATCCGAATAACATATAACGTTATATAGGATAGCAGTACAACGTATCACGTTATATAGTATTACGTTATAGCGTATTACGTTATATAGCATATCAGTAAAACGTATAACGTTTTATAGCATACCAGTATAAAGTCTAAAGTTATATAGCATATCAGTATAACGTATAACGTTATATAGGATAGCAGGACAACGTATCACGTTATATAGTATAACGTTATAGCGTATTACGTTATGTAGCAAATCAGTATAACGTACAACGTTATAGAGCATATCAGGATAGCGGGTAAAGTTATATAACATATCAGTATAGCGTATAACGTTATATAGCATATCAGTATAACGTTTAACGTTATATAGGATAGCAGTATAACGTATAACGTTACATAGCATATCAGTATAACGTATCACGTTATGTAGCTTAGCAGTATAACGTATCACGTTATATAGTATATCAGTATAACGTACAACGTTATAGAGCATATCAGTATAACGTATAACGTTATATAGGATAGCAGTATAACGTATAACGTTATATAGCATATCAGTATAACGTATCACGTTATGTAGGATAGCAGTATAACGTATCACGTTACATAGTATTACGTTATAGCGTGTTACGTTATATAGCATATCAGTATAACGTACAACGTTATGGAGCATACCAGCATAACGGGTAAGGTTATATAACATATCGGTATAGCGTATTACGTTATATAGCACATCAGTATAATGTCTAACGTTATGTACCATGTCAGGGTAACGCATAACCCTACATAGCGTATCAGTATAACGTATAACGTTATATAGGATAGCAGTACAACGTATCACGTTATATAGAATTTCGTTATAGCGTATTACGTTATATAGCATATCAGTATAACGTAGAACGTTATAGAGCATATCAGGATAACGGGTGAAGTTATATAACATATCAGTATAGCGTATAACGTTATATAGCATATCAGTATAACGTTTAACGTTATATAGGATACCAGTATAACGTATAACGTTATATAGCATATCAGTATAACGTATCACGTTATGTAGCATAGCAGTATAACGTATCACGTTATATAGTATTACGTTATAGCGTGTTACGTTATATAGCATATCAGTAAAACGTACAGCGTTATAGAGCATATCAGTATAACGTATAACGTTATATAGGATAGCAGTATAACGTATACCGTTATATAGCATATCAGTATAACGTATCACGTTATGTAGGATAGCAGTATAACGTATCACGTTATGTAGTATTACGTTATAGCGTGTTTCGTTATATTGCATATCAGTATAACGTACAACGTTATAGAGCATACCAGGATAACGGGTAAGGTTATATAACATATCAGTATAACGTATAACGTTATATAGGATAGCAGTACAACGGATCACGTTATATAGTATTTCGTTATAGCGTATTACGTTATATAGCATATCAGTATAACGTACAACGTTATAGAGCATATCAGGATAACGGGTGAAGTTATATAACATATCAGTATAACGTTTAACGTTATATAGCATATCAGTAAAACGTATAACGTTTTATAGCATATCAGTATAACGTCTAAAGTTATATAGCATATCAGTATAACGTATAACGTTATATAGGATAGCAGTACAACGTATCACGTTGTATAGTATAACGTCATAGCGTATTACGTTATATAGCATATCAGTATAACGCACAACGTTATAGAGCATACCAGGATAACGGGTAAAGTTATATAACATATCAGTATAACATATAACGTTATAGAGCATATCAGGATAACGGGTGAAGTTATATTGCATATCAGTATAACGTACAACGTTATAGAGCATACCAGGGTAACGTATAACGTTTAATAGCATATCAGTATAACGTATAACGTGATATAGCATATCAGTATAACGTATAACGTGATATAGCATAGCAGTATAGCGTATAACGTTATATAGCATATCAGTATAACGTATAACGTTATATAGGATAGCAGTATAACGTATAACGTTATATAGGATAGCAGTATAACGTATCACGTTATATAGTATTACGTTATAGCGTGTTACGTTATATAGCATATCAGTAAAACGTACAACGTTATAGAGCATATCAGTATAACGTATAACGTTATATAGGATAGCAGTATAACGTATAACGTTATATAGCATATCAGTATAACGTATAACTTTATATAGGATAGCAGTATAACGTCTAAAGTTATATAGCATATCAGTATAACGTATACCGTTATATAGCATATTAGTATAACGTATATCGTTATGTAGGATAGCAGTATAACGTAACACGTTATATAGTATTACGTTATAGCGTGTTACGTTATATAGCATATCAGTATAACGTGCAACGTTATAGAGCATATCAGTATAACGTATAACGTTATATAGGATAGCAGTATAACGTATAACGTTATATAGCATATCAGTATAACGTATCACGTTATGTAGGATAGCAGTATAACGTATCACGTTATATAGTATTACGTTATAGCGTGTTACGTTATATAGCATATCAGTATAACGTACAACGTTATAGAGCATATCAGTATAACGTATAACGTTATATAGGATAGCAGTATAACGTATAACGTTATATAGAATATCAGTATAACGTCTCACGTTATGTAGGATAGCAGTATAACGTATCACGATATAGAGTATTACGTTATAGCGTATTACGTTATATAGCACATCAGTATAAAGTACAACGGTATATAGCATATCAGTATAACGTCTAAAGTTATATAGCATATCAGTATAACGTCTAAAGGTATATAGCATATCAGTATAAAGTACAACGGTATATAGCATATCAGTATAACGTCTAAAGTTATATAGCATATCAGTATAACGTATAACGTTATATAGCATATCAGTATAACGTATACCGTTATATAGCATATCAGTATAACGTCTAAAGTTATATAGCATATCAGTATAACGTAAAACGTTTTATGGGATAGCAGTACAACGTATCACGTTATATAGTATTACGTTATTGCGTGTTACGTTATATTGCATATCAGTATAACGTACAACGTTATAGAGTATACCAGGATAACGTATAACGTTTAATAGCATATCAGTATAACGTATAACGTGATATAGCATATCAGTATAGCGTATAACGTTATATAGCACATCAGTATACCGTATAACGTTATATAGCATATCAGTATAACGTATAACGTGATATAGCATATCAGTATAACGTATAACGTTATATAGCATATCAGTATAACGTATCACGTGATATAGCATATCAGTATAGCGTATAACGTTATATAGCATATCAGTATAACGTATAACGTTATATAGGATAGCAGTATAACGTATAACGTTATATAGCATATCAGTATAACGTATAACGTTTAATAGCATATCAGTATAACGTATAACGTTATATAGCACATCAGTATAAAGTACAACGGTATATAGCATATCAGTATAACGTCTAAAGTTATATAGCATATCAGTATAACGTCTAAAGTTATATAGCATATCAGTATAAAGTACAACGGTATATAGCATATCAGTATAACGTACAACGGTATACAGCATATCAGTATAACGTCTGAAGTTATATAGCATATCAGTATAACGTATAACGTTATATGGGATAGCAGTACAACGTATCACGTTATATAGTATTACGTTATTGCGTGTTACGTTATATTGCATATCAGTATAACGTACAACGTTATAGAGCATACCAGGATAACGTATAACGTTTAATAGCATATCAGTATAACGTATAACGTGATATAGCATATCAGTATAGCGTATAACGTTATATAGCACATCAGTATACCGTATAACGTTATATAGCATATCAGTATAACGTATAACGTGATATAGCATATCAGTATAACGTATAACGTTATATAGCATATCAGTATAACGTATCACGTGATATAGCATATCAGTATAGCGTATAACGTTATATAGCATATCAGTATAACGTATCACGTTATATAGCATATCAGTATAACGTATAACGTTATATAGGATAGCAGTATAACGTATAACGTTATATAGCATATCAGTGTAACGTATAACGTTTAATAGCATATCAGTATAACGTATAACGTTATATAGCATATCAGTATAACGTATCACGTGATATAGCATATCAGTATAGCGTATAACGTTATATAACATATCAGTATAACGTATAACGTTATATAGGATAGCAGTATAACGTATAACGTTATATTGCATATCAGTATAACGTATCACGTTATGTAGGATAGCAGTATAACGTATCACGTTATATAGTATTACGTTATAGCGTGTTACGTTATATAGCATATCAGTTTAACGTACAACGTTATAGAGCATACCAGGATAACGTATAACGTTTAATAGCATATCAGTATAACGTATAACGTTATATAGCATATCAGTATACCGTATAACGTTATATAGCATATCAGTATACCGTATAACGTTATATAGCATATCAGTATAACGTATAACGTGATATAGCATATCAGTATGACGTACAAGGTTATATAGCATATCAGTATAACGTACAACGGTATACAGCATATCAGTATAACGTCTAAAGTTATATAGCATATCAGTATAACGTCTAAAGTTATATACAATATCAGTATAACGTATACCGTTATATAGCATATCAGTATAACGTATACCGTTATATAGCATATCAGTATAACGTATAACGTTATGTCGGATAGCAGTATAACGTCTAAAGTTATATAGCATATCAGTATAACGTCTAAAGTTATTTAGCATATCAGTATAACGTATACCGTTATATAGCATATCAGTATAACGTATAACGTTATATAGGATAGCAGTATAACGTATAACGTTATATAGCATATCAGTATAACGTATAACGTTATATAGGATAGCAGTATACCGTATCACATTATATAGTATTACGTTATAGCGTATTACGTTATATAGCACATCAGTATAATGTCTAACGTTATGTACCATGTCAGGGTAACGTATAACCTTACATAGCGTATCAGTATAACGTAAAACGTTATATAGGATAGCAGTATACCGTATCACATCATATAGTATTACGTTATAGCGTGTTACGTTATATAGCATATCAGTATACCGTATAACGTTATATAGCATATCCGTATAACGTATAACGTGATATAGCATATCAGTATGACGTACAAGGTTATATAGCATATCAGTATAACGTACAACGGTATATAGCATATCAGTATAACGTCTAAAGTTATATAGCATATCAGTATAACGTAAAACGTTATATAGGATAGCAGTATACCGTATCACATCATATAGTATTACGTTATAGCGTGTTACGTTATATAGCATATCAGTATACCGTATAACGTTATATAGCATATCAGTATAACGTATAACGTGATATAGCATATCAGTATAGCGTATAACGTTATATAGCATATCAGTATAACGTATAACGTTATATAGGATAGCAGTATAACGTATAACGTTATATAGGATAGCAGTATAACGTATCACGTTATATAGTATTACGTTATAGCGTGTTACGTTATATAGCATATCATTATAACGTGCAGCGTTATAGAGCATATCAGTATAACGTATAACGTTATATAGGATAGCAGTATAACGTATAACGTTATATAGCATATCAGTATAACGTATCACGTTATGTAGGATAGCAGTATAACGTATCACGTTATATAGTATTACGTTATAGCGTGTTACGTTATATAGCATATCAGTATAACGTACAACGTTATAGAGCATATCAGTATAACGTATAACGTTATATAGGATAGCAGTATAACGTATAACGTTATATAGCATATCAGTATAACGTATCACGTTATGTAGGATAGCAGTATAACGTATCACGTTATATAGTATTACGTTATAGCGTGTTACGTTATATAGCATATCAGCAAAACGTACAACGTTATGGAGCATACCAGCATAACGGGTAAGGTTATATAACATATCAGTATAGCGTATTACGTTATATAGCACATCAGTATAATGTCTAACGTTATGTACCATGTCAGGGTAACGTATAACCTTACATAGCGTATCAGTATAACGTATAACGTTATATAGGATAGCAGTACAACGTATCACGTTATATAGTATTACGTTATAGCGTGTTACGATATATAGCATATCAGTATAGCGTATAACGTTATACAGCATATCAGTATAACGTATAACGTTATATAGGATATCAGTATAACGTATAACGTTATATAGCATATCAGTATAATGTACCACGTTATGTAGGATAGCAGTATAACGTATCACGTTATATAGTATTACGTTATAGCGTGTTACGTTGTATAGCATATCAGTATAACGTATACCGTTATATAGCATATCAGTATAACGTATAACGTTATATAGGATAGCAGTATAACGTATAACGTTATATAGCATATCAGTATAACGTATAACGTTATATAGGATAGCAGTATACCGTATCACATTATATAGTATTACGTTATAGCGTATTACGTTATATAGCACATCAGTATAATGTCTAACGTTATGTACCATGTCAGGGTAACGTATAACCTTACATAGCGTATCAGTATAACGTATAACGTTATATAGGATAGCAGTATACCGTATCACATCATATAGTATTACGTTATAGCGTATTACGTTATATAGCACATCAGTATAACGTATAACGTGATATAGCATATCAGTATAGCGTATAACGTTATATAGCATATCAGTATACCGTATAACGTTTTATAGCATATCAGTATAACGTATAACGTGATATAGCATATCAGTATGACGTACAAGGTTATATAGCATATCAGTATAACGTACAACGGTATATAGCATATCAGTATAACGTCTAAAGTTATATAGCATATCAGTATAACGTCTAAAGTTATATATAATATCAGTATAACGTATACCGTTATATAGCATATCAGTATAACGTATACCGTTATATAGCATATCAGTATAACGTATAACGTTATGTAGGATACCAGTATAACGTATCACGTTATATAGTATTACGTTATAGCGTGTTACGTTATATTGCATATCAGCATAACGTATAACGTTATATGGGATAGCAGTATAACGTATCACGTTATATAGTATTACGGTATAGCGTATTACGTTATATAGCACATCAGTATAACGTATAACGAGATATCACATATCAGTATAGCGTATAACGTTATATAGCATATCAGTATAACGTATCACGTTATGTAGGATAGCAGTATAACGTATCACGTTATATAGTATTACGTTATTGCGTGTTACGTTATATTGCATATCAGTATAACGTACAACGTTATAGAGCATACCAGGATAACGTATAACGTTTAATAGCATATCAGTATAACGTATAACGTGATATAGCATATCAGTATAGCGTATAACGTTATATAGCATATCAGTATACCGTATAACGTTATATAGCATATCAGTATAACGTATAACGTGATATAGCATATCAGTATAGCGTATAACGTTATATAGCATATCAGTATAACGTATAACGTTATATAGGATAGCAGTATAACGTATAACGTTATATAGCATATCAGTATAACGTATCACGTTATGTAGGATAGCAGTATAACGTATCACGTTATATAGTATTACGTTATAGCGTGTTACGTTGTATAGCATATCAGTTTAACGTACAACGTTATAGAGCATACCAGGATAACGTATAACGTTTAATAGCATATCAGTATAACGTATAACGTTATATAGCATATCAGTATACCGTATAACGTTATATAGCATATCAGTATACCGTATAACGTTATATAGCATATCAGTATAACGTATAACGTGATATAGCATATCAGTATGACGTACAAGGTTATATAGCATATCAGTATAACGTACAACGTTATATAGCATATCAGTATAACGTATAACGTGATATAGCATATCAGTATAGCGTATAACGTTATATAGCATATCAGTATAACGTATAACGTTATATAGGATAGCAGTATAACGTATAACGTTATATAGCATATCAGTATAACGTATCACGTTATGTAGGATAGCAGTATAACGTATCACGTTATATAGTATTACGTTATAGCGTGTTACGTTGTATAGCATATCAGTTTAACGTACAACGTTATAGAGCATATCAGTATAACGTATAACGTGATATAGCATAACAGTATGACGTACAAGGTTATATAGCATATCAGTATAACGTACAACGGTATATAGCATATCAGTATAACGTCTAAAGTTATATAGCATATCAGTATAACGTCTAAAGTTATATAGCATATCAGTATAACGCCTAAAGTTATATATAATATCAGTATAACGTATACCGTTATATAGCATATCAGTATAACGTATACCGTTATATAGCATATCAGTATAACGTATAACGTTATGTAGGATACCAGTATAACGTATCACGTTATATAGTATTACGTTATAGCGTGTTACGTTATATAGCATATCAGCATAACGTATAACGTTATATGGGATAGCAGTATAACGTATCACGTTATATAGTATTACGGTATATCGTATTACGTTATATAGCACATCAGTATAACGTATAACGAGATATAACATATCAGTATAGCGTATAACATTATATAGCATATCAGTATAACGTATAACGTTATATATTATAGCAGTATAACGTATCACGATATAGAGTATTACGTTATAGCGTATTACGTTATATAGCACATCAGTATAAAGTACAACGGTATATAGCATATCAGTATAACGTCTAAAGTTATATAGCATATCAGTATAACGTCTAAAGTTATATAGCATATCAGTATAACGTATAACGTTATATAGGATAGCAGTACAACGTATCACGTTATATAGTATAACGATATAGCGTATTACGTTATATAGCATATCAGTATAACGTACAAAGTTATAGAGCATACCAGGATAACGGGTAAAATTATATAACAAATCAGTATAACATATAACGTTATATAGCATATCAGTATAACGTATAACGTTATATAGTATACCAGTATAACGTGTCACGTTATATTGCAAATTAGTATAACGAATAACGTTACATAGGATAGCAGTATAACGTATCACGATATAGAGTATTACGTTATAGCGTATTACGTTATATAGCACATCAGTATAATGTCTAACGTTATGTACCATGTCAGGGTAACGTATAACCTTACATATCGTATCAGTATAACGTATAACGTTATATAGGATAGCAGTATACCGTATCACATCATATAGTATTACGTTATAGCATATTACGTTATATAGCACATCAGTATAACGTATAACGTGATATAGCATATCAGTATAGCGTATAACGTTATATAGCTTATCAGTATAACGTATAACGTTTTATAGGATATCAGTATAACGTATAACGTGATATAGCAAATCAGTATAGCGTATAACGTTATATAGCATGTCAGTATAACGTATAACATTATATAGTATACCAGTATAACGTGTCACGTTATATTGCAAATTAGTATAACGAATAACGTTACATAGGATAGCAGTATAACGTATCACGATATAGAGTATTACGTTATAGCGTTTTACGTTATATAGCACATCAGTATAAAGTACAACGTTATGGAGCATACCAGCATAACGGGTAAGGTTATATAACATATCAGTATAGCGTATTACGTTATATAGCACATCAGTATAATGTCTAACGTTATGTACCATGTCAGGGTAACGTATAACCTTACATAGCGTATCAGTATAACGTATAACGTTATATAGGATAGCAGTACAACGTATCACGTTATATAGTATTACGTTATAGCGTGTTACGATATATAGCATATCAGTATAGCGTATAACGTTATACAGCATATCAGTATAACGTATAACGTTATATAGGATATCAGTATAACGTATAACGTTATATAGCATATCAGTATAAAGTACCACGTTATGTAGGATAGCAGTATAACGTATCACGTTATATAGTATTACGTTATAGCGTGTTACGTTGTATAGCATATCAGTATAACGTATACCGTTATATAGCATATCAGTATAACGTATAACGTTATATAGGATAGCAGTATAACGTATAACGTTATATAGCATATCAGTATAACGTATAACGTTATATAGGATAGCAGTATACCGTATCACATTATATAGTATTACGTTATAGCGTATTACGTTATATAGCACATCAGTATAATGTCTAACGTTATGTACCATGTCAGGGTAACGTATAACCTTACATAGCGTATCAGTATAACGTATAACGTTATATAGGATAGCAGTATACCGTATCACATCATATAGTATTACGTTATAGCGTATTACGTTATATAGCACATCAGTATAACGTATAACGTGATATAGCATATCAGTATAGCGTATAACGTTATATAGCATATCAGTATACCGTATAACGTTTTATAGCATATCAGTATAACGTATAACGTGATATAGCATATCAGTATGACGTACAAGGTTATATAGCATATCAGTATAACGTACAACGGTATATAGCATATCAGTATAACGTCTAAAGTTATATAGCATATCAGTATAACGTCTAAAGTTATATATAATATCAGTATAACGTATACCGTTATATAGCATATCAGTATAACGTATACCGTTATATAGCATATCAGTATAACGTATAACGTTATGTAGGATACCAGTATAACGTATCACGTTATATAGTATTACGTTATAGCGTGTTACGTTATATTGTATATCAGCATAACGTATAACGTTATATGGGATAGCAGTATAACGTATCACGTTATATAGTATTACAGTATAGCGTATTACGTTATATAGCACATCAGTATAACGTATAACGAGATATCACATATCAGTATAGCGTATAACGTTATATAGCATATCAGTATAACGTATCACGTTATGTAGGATAGCAGTATAACGTATCACGTTATATAGTATTACGTTATTGCGTGTTACGTTATATTGCATATCAGTATAACGTACAACGTTATAGAGCATACCAGGATAACGTATAACGTTTAATAGCATATCAGTATAACGTATAACGTGATATAGCATATCAGTATAGCGTATAACGTTATATAGCATATCAGTATACCGTATAACGTTATATAGCATATCAGTATAACGTATAACGTGATATAGCATATCAGTATAGCGTATAACGTTATATAGCATATCAGTATAACGTATAACGTTATATAGGATAGCAGTATAACGTATAACGTTATATAGCATATCAGTATAACGTATCACGTTATGTAGGATAGCAGTATAACGTATCACGTTATATAGTATTACGTTATAGCGTGTTACGTTGTATAGCATATCAGTTTAACGTACAACGTTATAGAGCATACCAGGATAACGTATAACGTTTAATAGCATATCAGTATAACGTATAACGTTATATAGCATATCAGTATACCGTATAACGTTATATAGCATATCAGTATACCGTATAACGTTATATAGCATATCAGTATAACGTATAACGTGATATAGCATATCAGTATGACGTACAAGGTTATATAGCATATCAGTATAACGTACAACGTTATATAGCATATCAGTATAACGTATAACGTGATATAGCATATCAGTATAGCGTATAACGTTATATAGCATATCAGTATAACGTATAACGTTATATAGGATAGCAGTATAACGTATAACGTTATATAGCATATCAGTATAACGTATCACGTTATGTAGGATAGCAGTATAACGTATCACGTTATATAGTATTACGTTATAGCGTGTTACGTTGTATAGCATATCAGTTTAACGTACAACGTTATAGAGCATATCAGTATAACGTATAACGTGATATAGCATATCAGTATGACGTACAAGGTTATATAGCATATCAGTATAACGTACAACGGTATATAGCATATCAGTATAACGTCTAAAGTTATATAGCATATCAGTATAACGTCTAAAGTTATATAGCATATCAGTATAACGTCTAAAGTTATATATAATATCAGTATAACGTATACCGTTATATAGCATATCAGTATAACGTATACCGTTATATAGCATATCAGTATAACGTATAACGTTATGTAGGATACCAGTATAACGTATCACGTTATATAGTATTACGTTATAGCGTGTTACGTTATATAGCATATCAGCATAACGTATAACGTTATATGGGATAGCAGTATAACGTATCACGTTATATAGTATTACGGTATAGCGTATTACGTTATATAGCACATCAGTATAACGTATAACGAGATATAACATATCAGTATAGCGTATAACATTATATAGCATATCAGTATAACGTATAACGTTATATATTATAGCAGTATAACGTATCACGATATAGAGTATTACGTTATAGCGTATTACGTTATATAGCACATCAGTATAAAGTACAACGGTATATAGCATATCAGTATAACGTCTAAAGTTATATAGCATATCAGTATAACGTCTAAAGTTATATAGCATATCAGTATAACGTATAACGTTATATAGGATAGCAGTACAACGTATCACGTTATATAGTATAACGATATAGCGTATTACGTTATATAGCATATCAGTATAACGTACAAAGTTATAGAGCATACCAGGATAACGGGTAAAATTATATAACAAATCAGTATAACATATAACGTTATATAGCATATCAGTATAACGTATAACGTTATATAGTATACCAGTATAACGTGTCACGTTATATTGCAAATTAGTATAACGAATAACGTTACATAGGATAGCAGTATAACGTATCACGATATAGAGTATTACGTTATAGCGTATTACGTTATATAGCACATCAGTATAATGTCTAACGTTATGTACCATGTCAGGGTAACGTATAACCTTACATATCGTATCAGTATAACGTATAACGTTATATAGGATAGCAGTATACCGTATCACATCATATAGTATTACGTTATAGCATATTACGTTATATAGCACATCAGTATAACGTATAACGTGATATAGCATATCAGTAGAGCGTATAACGTTATATAGCTTATCAGTATAACGTATAACGTTTTATAGGATATCAGTATAACGTATAACGTGATATAGCAAATCAGTATAGCGTATAACGTTATATTGCATGTCAGTATAACGTATAACATTATATAGTATACCAGTATAACGTGTCACGTTATATTGCAAATTAGTATAACGAATAACGTTACATAGGATAGCAGTATAACGTATCACGATATAGAGTATTACGTTATAGCGTTTTACGTTATATAGCACATCAGTATAAAGTACAACGGTATATAGCATATCAGTATAACGTCTAATGTTATATAGCATATCAGTATAACGTCTATAGTTATATAGCATATCAGTATAAAGTACAACGGTATATAGCATATCAGTATAACGTCTAAAGTTATATAGCATACCAGGATAACGTATAACGTGATATAGCATATCAGTATAGCGTATAACGCTATATAGCATATCAGTATACCGTATAACGTTATATAGCATATCAGTATAACGTATAACGTGATATAGCATATCAGTATAGCGTATAACGTTATATAGCATATCAGTATAACGTATAACGTTATATAGGATAGCAGTATAACGTATAACGTTATATAGCATATCAGTATAACGTATCACGTTATGTAGGATAGCAGTATAACGTATCACGTTATATAGTATTACGTTATAGCGTGTTACGTTGTATAGCATATCAGTTTAACGTACAACGTTATAGAGCATACCAGGATAACGTATAACGTTTAATAGCATATCAGTATAACGTACAACGTTATATAGCATATCAGTATACCGTATAACGTTATATAGCATATCAGTATAACGTATAACGTGATATAGCATATCATTATGACGTACAAGGTTATATAGCATATCAGTATAACGTACAACGGTATATAGCATATCAGTATAACGTCTAAAGTTATATAGCATATCAGTATAACGTCTAAAGTTATATATAATATCAGTATAACGTATACCGTTATATAGCATATCAGTATAACGTATACCGTTATATAGCATATCAGTATAACGTATAACGTTATGTAGGATAACAGTATAACGTATCACGTTATATAGTATTACGTTATAGCGTGTTACGTTATATAGCATATCAGCATAACGTACAACGTTATGGAGCATACCAGCATAACGGGTAAGGTTATATAACATATCAGTATAGCGTATTACGTTATATAGCACATCAGTATAATGTCTAACGTTATGTACCATGTCAGGGTAACGTATAACCTTACATAGCGTATCAGTATAACGTATAACGTTATATAGGATAGCAGTACAACGTATCACGTTATATAGTATTACGTTATAGCGTGTTACGATATATAGCATATCAGTATAGCGTATAACGTTATACAGCATATCAGTATAACGTATAACGTTATATAGGATATCAGTATAACGTATAACGTTATATAGCATATCAGTATAAAGTACCACGTTATGTAGGATAGCAGTATAACGTATCACGTTATATAGTATTACGTTATAGCGTGTTACGTTGTATAGCATATCAGTATAACGTATACCGTTATATAGCATATCAGTATAACGTATAACGTTATATAGGATAGCAGTATAACGTATAACGTTATATAGCATATCAGTATAACGTATAACGTTATATAGGATAGCAGTATACCGTATCACATTATATAGTATTACGTTATAGCGTATTACGTTATATAGCACATCAGTATAATGTCTAACGTTATGTACCATGTCAGGGTAACGTATAACCTTACATAGCGTATCAGTATAACGTATAACGTTATATAGGATAGCAGTATACCGTATCACATCATATAGTATTACGTTATAGCGTATTACGTTATATAGCACATCAGTATAACGTATAACGTGATATAGCATATCAGTATAGCGTATAAAGTTATATAGCATATCAGTATACAGTATAACGTTTTATAGCATATCAGTATAACGTATAACGTGATATAGCATATCAGTATGACGTACAAGGTTATATAGCATATCAGTATAACGTACAACGGTATATAGCATATCAGTATAACGTCTAAAGTTATATAGCATATCAGTATAACGTCTAAAGTTATATATAATATCAGTATAACGTATACCGTTATATAGCATATCAGTATAACGTATACCGTTATATAGCATATCAGTATAACGTATAACGTTATGTAGGATACCAGTATAACGTATCACGTTATATAGTATTACGTTATAGCGTGTTACGTTATATTGCATATCAGCATAACGTATAACGTTATATGGGATAGCAGTATATCGTATCACGTTATATAGTATTACGGTATAGCGTATTACGTTATATAGCACATCAGTATAACGTATAACGAGATATCACATATCAGTATAGCGTATAACGTTATATAGCATATCAGTATAACGTATCACGTTATGTAGGATAGCAGTATAACGTATCACGTTATATAGTATTACGTTATTGCGTGTTACGTTATATTGCATATCAGTATAACGTACAACGTTATAGAGCATACCAGGATAACGTATAACGTTTAATAGCATATCAGTATAACGTATAACGTGATATAGCATATCAGTATAGCGTATAACGTTATATAGCATATCAGTATACCCTATAACGTTATATAGCATATCAGTATAACGTATAACGTGATATAGCATATCAGTATAGCGTATAACGTTATATAGCATATCAGTATAACGTATAACGTTATATAGGATAGCAGTATAACGTATAACGTTATATAGCATATCAGTATAACGTATCACGTTATGTAGGATAGCAGTATAACGTATCACGTTATATAGTATTACGTTATAGCGTGTTACGTTGTATAGCATATCAGTTTAACGTACAACGTTATAGAGCATACCAGGATAACGTATAACGTTTAATAGCATATCAGTATAACGTATAACGTTATATAGCATATCAGTATACCGTATAACGTTATATAGCATATCAGTATACCGTATAACGTTATATAGCATATCAGTATAACGTATAACGTGATATAGCATATCAGTATGACGTACAAGGTTATATAGCATATCAGTATAACGTACAACGGTATATAGCATATCAGTATAACGTCTAAAGTTATATAGCATATCAGTATAACGTCTAAAGTTATATATAATATCAGTATAACGTATACCGTTATATAGCATATCAGTATAACGTATACCGTTATATAGCATATCAGTATAACGTATAACGTTATGTAGGATACCAGTATAACGTATCACGTTATATAGTATTACGTTATAGCGTGTTACGTTATATAGCATATCAGTATACCGTATAACGTTATATAGCATATCAGTATAACGTATAACGTGATATAGCATATCAGTATAGCGTATAACGTTATATAGCATATCAGTATAACGTATAACGTTATATAGGATAGCAGTATAACGTATCACGTTATATAGTATTACGTTATAGCGTGTTACGTTATATAGCATATCAGCATAACGTATAACGTTATATGGGATAGCAGTATAACGTATCACGTTATATAGTATTACGGTATAGCGTATTACGTTATATAGCACATCAGTATAACGTATAACGAGATATAACATATCAGTATAGCGTATAACGTTATATAGCATATCAGTATAACGTATAACGTTATATATTATAGCAGTATAACGTATCACGATATAGAGTATTACGTTATAGCGTATTACGTTATATAGCACATCAGTATAAAGTACAACGGTATATAGCATATCAGTATAACGTCTAAAGTTATATAGCATATCAGTATAACGTCTAAAGATATAGCATATCAGTATAAAGTACAACGGTATATAGCATATCAGTATAACGTCTAAAGTTATATAGCATATCAGTATAACGTATAACGTTATATAGCATATCAGTATAACGTATACCGTTATATAGCATATCAGTATAACGTCTAAAGTTATATAGCATATCAGTATAACGTATAACGTTATATAGGATAGCAGTACAACGTATCACGTTATATAGTATAACGATATAGCGTATTACGTTATATAGCATATCAGTATAACGTAGAAAGTTATAGAGCATACCAGGATAACGGGTAAAGTTATATAACAAATCAGTATAACATATGACGTTATATAGCATATCAGTATAACGTATAACGTTATATAGTATACCAGTATAACGTGTCACGTTATATTGCAAATTAGTATAACGAATAACGTTACATAGGATAGCAGTATAACGTATCACGATATAGAGTATTACGTTATAGCGTATTACGTTATATAGCACATCAGTATAATGTCTAACGTTATGTACCATGTCAGGGTAACGAATAACCTTACATATCGTATCAGTATAACGTATAACGTTATATAGGATAGCAGTATACCGTATCACATCATATAGTATTACGTTATAGCATATTACGTTATATAGCACATCAGTATAACGTATAACGTGATATAGCATATCAGTATAGCGTATAACGTTATATAGCTTATCAGTATAACGTATAACGTTTTATAGGATATCAGTATAACGTATAACGTGATATAGCAAATCAGTATAGCGTATAACGTTATATAGCATGTCAGTATAACGTATAACGTTATATAGTATACCAGTATAACGTGTCACGTTATATTGCAAATTAGTATAACGAATAACGTTACATAGGATAGCAGTATAACGTATCACGATATAGAGTATTACGTTATAGCGTATTACGTTATATAGCACATCAGTATAAAGTACAACGGTATACAGCGTATCAGTATAACGTCTAATGTTATATAGCATATCAGTATAACGTCTAAAGTTATATAGCATATCAGTATAAAGTACAACGGTATATAGCATATCAGTATAACGTCTAAAGTTATATAGCATATCAGTATAACGTATAACGTTATATAGCATATCAGTATAACGTATACCGTTATACAGCATATCAGTATAACGTATAACGTTATATAGCATATCAGTATAACGTATCACGTTATGTAGGATAGCAGTATAACGTATCACGTTATATAGTATTACGTTATTGCGTGTTACGTTATATTGCATATCAGTATAACGTACAACGTTATAGAGCATACCAGGATAACGTATAACGTGATATAGCATATCAGTATAGCGTATAACGTTATATAGCATATCAGTATACCGTATAACGTTATATAGCATATCAGTATAACGTATAACGTGATATAGCATATCAGTATAGCGTATAACGTTATATAGCATATCAGTATAACGTATAACGTTATATAGGATAGCAGTATAACGTATAACGTTATATAGCATATCAGTATACCGTATCACGTTATGTAGGATAGCAGTATAACGTATCACGTTATATAGTATTACGTTATAGCGTGTTACGTTATATAGCATATCAGTATACCGTATAACGTTATATAGCATATCAGTATACCGTATAACGTTATATAGCATATCAGTATAACGTATAACGTGATATAGCATATCAGTATGACGTACAAGGTTATATAGCATATCAGTATAACGTACAACGGTATATAGCATATCAGTATAACGTCTAAAGTTATATATAATATCAGTATAACGTATACCGTTATATAGCATATCAGTATAACGTATATCGTTATATAGCATATCAGTATAACGTATAACGTTATGTAGGATACCAGTATAACGTATCACGTTATATTGTATTACGTTATAGCGTGTTACGTTATATAGCATATCAGCATAACGTATAACGTTATATGGGATAGCAGTATAACGTATCACGTTATATAGTATTACGGTATAGCGTATTACGTTATATAGCACATCAGTATAATGTCTAACGTTATGTACCATGTCAGGGTAACGTATAACCTTACATAACGTATCCGAATAACATATAACGTTATATAGGATAGCAGTACAACGTATCACGTTATATAGTATTACGTTATAGCGTATTACGTTATATAGCATATCAGTAAAACGTATAACGTTTTATAGCATACCAGTATAAAGTCTAAAGTTATATAGCATATCAGTATAACGTATAACGTTATATAGGATAGCAGTACAACGTATCACGTTATATAGTATAACGTTATAGCGTATTACGTTATGTAGCAAATCAGTATAACGTACAACGTTATAGAGCATATCAGGATAGCGGGTAAAGTTATATAACATATCAGTATAGCGTATAACGTTATATAGCATATCAGTATAACGTTTAACGTTATATAGGATAGCAGTATAACGTATAACGTTACATAGCATATCAGTATAACGTATCACGTTATGTAGCATAGCAGTATAACGTATCACGTTATATAGTATTACGTTATAGCGTGTTACGTTATATAGCATATCAGTATAACGTACAACGTTATGGAGCATACCAGCATAACGGGTAAGGTTATATAACATATCAGTATAGCGTATTACGTTATATAGCACATCAGTATAATGTCTAACGTTATGTACCATGTGAGGGTATCGCATAACCCTACATAGCGTATCAGTATAACGTATAACGTTATATAGGATAGCAGTACAACGTATCACGTTATATAGAATTTCGTTATAGCGTATTACGTTATATAGCATATCAGTATAACGTAGAACGTTATAGAGCATATCCGGATAACGGGTGAAGTTATATAACATATCAGTATAGCGTATTACGTTATATAGCACATCAGTAAAACGTATATCGTTTTATAGCATACCAGTATAAAGTCTAAAGTTATATAGAATATCAGTATAACGTATAACGTTTAATAGCATATCAGTATAACGTATAACGTTATATAGCATATCAGTATAACGTATAACGTGATATTGCATATCAGTATAGCGTATAACGTTATACAGCATATCAGTATAACGTGTAACGTTATATAGGATATCAGTATAACGTATAACGTTATATAGCATATCAGTATAAAGTACCACGTTATGTAGGATAGCAGTATAACGTATCACGTTATATAGTGTTACGTTATAGCGTATTACGTTATATAGCACATCAGTATAATGTCTAACGTTATGTAGCACATCAGGATAACGTATTACGTGATATAACATATCAGTATAGCGTATAACGTTATATAGCATATCAGTATAACGTTTAACGTTATATAGGATAGCAGTATAACGTATAACGTTATATAGCATATCAGTATAACGTATCACGTTATGTAGCATAGCAGTATAACGTATCACGTTATATAGTATTACGTTATAGCGTGTTACGTTGTATAGCATATCAGTAAAACGTTTAACGTTATAGAGCATATCAGTATAACGTATAACGTTATATAGGATAGCAGTATATCGTATAACGTCATATAGCATATCAGTATAACGTATCACGTTATGTAGGATAGCAGTATAACGTATCACGTTATATAGTATTACGTTATAGCGTGTTTCGTTATATAGCATATCAGTATAACGTACAACGTTATAGAGCATACCAGGATAACGGGTAAGGTTATATAACATATCAGTATAACGTATAACGTTATATAGGATAGCAGTACAACGGATCACGTTATATAGTATTTCGTTATAGCGTATTACGTTATATAGCATATCAGTATAACGTACAACGTTATAGAGCATATCAGGATAACGGGTGATGTTATATAACATATCAGTATAACGTTTAACGTTATATAGGATATCAGTAAAACGTATAACGTTTTATAGCATATCAGTATAACGTATAACGTTATATAGGATAGCAGTATAACGTATAACGTCATATAGCATATCAGTATAACGTATCACGTTATGTAGGATAGCAGTATAACGTATCACGTTATATAGTATTACGTTATAGCGTGTTTCGTTATATAGCATATCAGTATAACGTACAACGTTATAGAGCATACCAGGATAACGGGTAAGGTTATATAACATATCAGTATAACGTATAACGTTATATAGGATAGCAGTACAACGGATCACGTTATATAGTATTACGTTATAGCGTGTTTCGTTATATAGCATATCAGTATAACGTACAACGTTATAGAGCATACCAGGATAACGGGTAAGGTTATATAACATATCAGTATAACGTATAACGTTATATAGGATAGCAGTACAACGTATCACGTTATATAGTATAACGTCATAGCGTATTACGTTATATAGCATATCAGTATAACGCACAACGTTATACAGCATACCAGGATAACGGGTAAAGTTATATAACTTATCAGTATAACATATAACGTTATAGAGCATATCAGGATAACGGGTGAAGTTATATTGCATATCAGTATAACGTACAACGTTATAGAGCATACCAGGATAACGTATAACGTTTAATACCATATCAGTATAACGTATAACGTGATATAGCATATCAGTATAACGTATAACGTGATATAGCATATCAGTATAGCGTATAACGTTATATAGCATATCAGTATAACGTATGACGTTATATAGGATAGCAGTATAACTTATAACGTTATATAGGATAGCAGTATAACGTATAACGTTGTATAGCATATCAGTATAACGTATCACGTTATGTAGCATAGCAGTATAACGTATCACGTTATATAGTATTACGTTATAGCGTGTTACGTTATATAGCATATCAGTATAACGTACAACGTTGTAGAGCATATCAGTATAACGTATAACGTTATATAGGATAGCAGTATAACGTATAACGTTATATAGCATATCAGTATAACGTATCACGTTATGTAGGATAGCAGTATAACGTATCACGTTATATAGTATTACGTTATAGCGTGTTACGTTATATAGCATATCAGTATAACGTACAACGTTATAGAGCATATCAGGATAACGGGTGAAGTTATATAACATATCAGTATAGCGTATTACGTTATATAGCACATCAGTATAATGTCTAACGTTATGTACCATGTCAGGGTAACGTATAACCTTACATAGCGTATCAGTATAACGTATAACGTTATATAGGATAGCAGTAAAACGTATCACATTATATAGTATTACGTTATAGCGTATTACGTTATATAGCATATCAGCATAACGTACAACGTTATAGAGCATATCAGGATAACGGGTGAAGTTATATAACATATCAGTATAACGTATAACGTTATATAGCATATCAGTAAAACGTATAACGTTTTATAGCATACCAGTATAAAGTCTAAAGTTATATAGCATATCAGTATAACGTATAACGTTTAATAGCATATCAGTATAACGTATAACGTTATATAACATATCAGTATAACGTATAACGTGATATTGCATATCAGTATAGCGTATAACGTTATACAGCATATCAGTATAACATATAACGTTATATCTGATATCAGTATAACGTATAACGTTATATAGCATATCAGTATAACGTATAACGTTATATAGCATATCAGTATAAAGTACCACGTTATGTAGGATAGCAGTATAACGTATCACGTTATATAGTATTACGTTATAGCGTATTACGTTATATAGCACATCAGTATATTGTCTAACGTTATATAACATATCAGTATAACGTATAACGTGATATAGCATATCAGTATAGCGTATAACGTTATATAGCATATCAGTATAACGTATAACGTTATATAGGATAGCAGTATAACGTATAACGTTATATAGCATATCAGTATAACGTATCACGTTATGTAGGATAGCAGTATAACGTATCACGTTATATAGTATTACGTTATAGCGTGTTACGTTATATAGCATATCAGTATAACGTACAACGTTATAGAGCATACCAGGATAACGGGTAAGGTTATATAACATATCAGTATAACGTATAACGTTATATAGCATATCAGCATAACGTATAACGTTATATGGGATAGCAGTATAACGTATCACGTTATATAGCATATCTGTATAACATAAAACGCTATATAGCATATCAGGATATCGGGTAAAGCTATTTAGCATATCAGTACGACGTACAAGGTTATATAGCATATCAGTACAACGTCTAAAGTTATATAGCATATCAGTATAGCGTATAACGTTATATAGCATATCAGTATAACGTCTAAAGTTATATATAATATCAGTATAACGTATACCGTTATATAGCATATCAGGATATCGCGCAAAGCTATTTAGCATATCAGTATGACGTACAAGGTTATATAGCATATCAGTATAACGTACAACGGTATATAGCATATCAGTATAACGTCTAAAGTTATATAGCATATCAGTATAACGTATAACGTTATATAGCATATCAGTATAACGTATAACGTTATATAGGATAGCAGTATACCGTATCACGTTATATAGTATTACGTTATAGCGTATTACGTTATATAGCACATCAGTATAACGTATAACGTGATATAGTGTATCAGTAGAACGTATAACGTTATATAGCATATCAGTATAACGTATAACGTTATATAGGATAGCAGTATAACGTATAACGTTATATAGCATATCAGTACAACGTATAACGTTATATAGCATATCAGTATAACGTATAACGTTATATATTATATCAGTATAACAAATAACGTTATTTAGCACATCAGTATAACGTATAACGTGATATAGCATATCAGTATAGCGTATAACGTTATATAGCATATCAGTATAACGTATAACGTTATATATTATATCAGTATAACATATAACGTTATTTAGCACATCAGTATAACGTATAACGTGATATAGCATATCAGTATAGCGTATAACGTTATATAGCATATCAGTATAACGTATAACGTTTTATAGCACATAAGTATAACGTATAACGTTATATAGTGTAGCAGTATAACGTATAACGTTATATAGCATATGAGTATAGCGTATAACGTTATATAGGATAGCAGTATACCATATATCGTTATATAGTATTACGTTATAGCGAATTACGTTATATAGCATGTCAGTATAACGTATAACGTGATAGAGCATATCAGTATAGCGTATAACGTTATATAGCATATCAGTATAACGTATAACGTTATATAGCATATCAGTATAACGCACAACGTAATAGAGCATACCAGGATAACGGGTAAAGTTAAATAACATATCAGTATAACGTATAACGTTACAAAGCATATCAGTATAACGTATGACGTTTTATAGCACATAAGTATAACGTATAACGTGATATAGCATATCAGTATTACGTATAACGTTATAAATCATATAAGGATAACGTACAACGTTATATAGCATATCAGTATAACGTACAACGTTATATAGGATAGCAGTATACCTTATCACGTTATATAGTATTACGTTATAGCGTATTACGTTATATAGCACATCAGTATGACGTCTAAAGTAATATAGCATATCTGTATAACGTATAACGTTATAGACCATATCAGAGTAACGTGTAACGTTATATGGTATATCAGTATAACGTATAACGTTATATAGCATATCAGTATAACGTATAACGTTATATAGGATAGCAGTATACCGCATCACGTTATATAGTATTACGTTATTGCGTATTACGATATATAGGACATCAGTATAACGTATAACGTTATATAGCATATCAGTATAACATATAACGTGTTATAGCATATAAGTATAGCGTAGAGGGTTATAGAGCACATCAGTGTAACGTATAACGTTATATAGGATAGCAGTATAACGTATAACGTTATATAGCATATGAGTATAGCGTATAACGTTATATCGGATAGCAGTATACCGTATATCGTTATGTAGTATTACGTTATAGCGAATTACGTTATATAGCATATCAGTATAACGTATAACGTGATATAGCATATCAGTATAGCGTATAACGTTATATACCATATCAGGATATCGTGTAACGTTATATAGCATATCAGTATAACGTCTAAAGTTATATAGCATATCAATATAACGTATAACGTTATATAGCATATCAGTAGAACGTATAACGTTTTAGAGCATATCAGTATAGCGTAGAGGGTTATATAGCATATCCGTATAGCGTAGAGGGTTATATAGCATATCAGAATAATGTCTAACGTTATGTACCATTTCAGGATAACGTATAACCTTACATAGCGTATCAGTATAACGTATAACGTTATATAGAACAGCAGTATAACGTATCACGTTATATAGTATTACGTTATAGCGCATTACGTTATATAGCATATCAGTATAACGTCTAAAGTAATATAGCATATCTTTATAATGTACAACGTTATATAGCATATCAGTATAACGTCTAAAGTTGTATAGCATATCAGTATAACGTATAACGTTACATAGCATATCAGTATAACATATAACGTTATAGAGCATACCAGGATAACGGGTAAAGTTATATAACATATTAGTATAACGTATAAGGTTCCACAGCATACCAGTATAACGTATAACGTTATAGAGCATATCAGAATAACGTGTAACGTTATATAGCATATCAGAATAACGTAAAACGTTATATAGCACATCAGTATAACGTATATCGTTAAAAAGCTTATCAGAATAACGTGTATCGTTATATATCATTTCAGGTTAACGTGTAAAAGTATATAGCTTATCAGTACAACGTATAACGTTATATAGCATATCAGTATATTGTCTAACGTTATATAGCATATCAGGATAACGTGTAACCTTAAATAGCGTATCAGTATAACGTATAACGTTATATAGCATATCAGTATAACATATAACGTTATATAGCACATCAGTATTACGTATAACGTTATATAGCATATAAGGATAACGTACAACGTTATATAGCATACCAGTATAACGTACAACGATTTATAGGATAGTAGTATACCGTATCACGTTATATAGTATTACGTTATAGCGTATTACGTTATATAGCACATCAGTATAACGTCTAAAGTAATATAGCATATCTGTATAACGTATAACGTTATAGAGCATATCACAATAACGTGTAACGTTATATGGTATATCAGTATAACGTATAACGTTATATAGCATATCAGTATAACGTATAACGTTATATAGGATAGCAGTATACCGTATCACGTTATATAGTATTACGTTACTGCGTATTACGTTATAAAGCACATCAGTATAACGTATAGCTTTTTATAGCACATAAGTATAACGTATAACGTGATATAGCATATCAGTATAGCGTATAACGTTATATAGCATATCAGTATAACGTATAACGTTATATAGGATAGCAGTATAACGTATAACGTTATATAGCATATCAGTATAACGTATCACGTTATGTAGGATAGCAGTATAACGTATCACGTTATATAGCATATCAGTATAACGTACAACGTTATAGAGCATATCAGTATAGCGTATAACGTTATATAGGATAGCTGTATAACGTATAACGTTATATAGCATATCAGTATAACGTATAACGTTATATCGGATAGCAGTATAACGTACAACGTTATAGAGCATATCAGTATAGCGTATAACGTTATATAGGATAGCAGTATAACGTATAACGTTATATAGCATATCAGTATAACGTATAACGTTGTATAGGATAGCAGTATAACGTATAACGTTATGTAGCATATCAGTATAACGTATAACGTTATATAGGATAGCAGTATAACGTATAACGTTATATAGCGTATCAGTATAACGGATAACCTTACATAGCATATCAGTATAACGTGCAACGTTATAGAGCATATCAGTATAACGTATAACGTTATATAGGATAGCAGTATAACGTATAACGTTATATAGCATATCAGTATAACGTATAACGTGATATAGCATATCAGTATAGCGTATAACGTTATATAGCATATCAGTATAACGTACAACGTTATAGAGCATACCAGGATAACGGGTAAAGTTATATAACATATCAGTGTAACATATAACGTTATATAGCATATCAGTATAACGTATAACGTTTAATAGCTTATCAGTATAACGTATAACGTTATATAGCATATCAGTATAACGTATAACGTGATATAGCATATCAGTATAGCGTATAACGTTATATAGCATATCAGTATAACGTATAACGTTATATAGGATAGCAGTATAACGTATAGCGTTATATAGCATATCAGTATAACGTATCACGTTATGTAGGATAGCAGTATAACGTATCACGTTATATAGTATTACGTTATAGCGTGTTACGTTATATAGCATATCAGTATAACGTACAACGTTATAGAGCATACCAGGATAACGGGTAAGGTTATATAACATATCAGTATAACGTATAACGTTATATAGCATATCAGCATAACGTATAACGTTATATGGGATAGCAGTATAACGTATCACGTTATATAGCATATCTGTATAACATAAAACGCTATATCGCATATCAGGATATCGGGTAAAGCTATTTAGCATATCAGTACGACGTACAAGGTTATATAGCATATCAGTATAACGTCTAAAGTTATATAGCATATCAGTATAACGTCTAAAGTTATATATAATATCAGTATAACGTATACCGTTATATAGCATATCAGTATAACGTATACCGTTATATAGCATATCAGTATAACGTATACCGTTATATAGCATATCAGTATAACGTATAACCTTATATAGGATAGCAGTATAAGGTATAACGTTATATAGCACATCAGTATTACGTATCACGTTATGTAGGATAGCAGTATAACGTATCACGTTATATAGTATTACGCTATAGCGTGTTACGCTATATAGCATATCAGCATAACGTATAACGTTATATGGGATAGCAGTATAACGTATCACGTTATATAGTATTACGTTATAGCGTATTACGTTATATAGCACATCAGCATAATGTCTAACGTTATGTACCATGTCAGGGTAACGTATAACCTTACATAGCGTATCAGTATAACGTATAACGTTATATAGGATAGCAGTATACCGTATCACATCATATAGTATTACGTTACAGCGTATTACGTTATATAGCACATCAGTATAACGTATAACGTGATATAGCATATCAGTATAGCGTATAACGTTATATAGCTTATCAGTATAACGTATAACGTTTTATAGGATATCAGTATAACGTATAACGTGATATAGCAAATCAGTATAGCGTATAACGTTATATAGCATATCAGTATAATGTATAACGTTATATAGTATATCAGTATAACTTATAACGTTATATAGCATATCAGTATAACGTATAACGTTATATAGGATAGCAGTATAACGTATAACGTTATATAGCATATCAGTATAGCGTATAACGTTATATAGCATATCAGTATAACGTATACCGTTACATAGCATATCATTATAACGTATAACGTTATATGGCACGTCAGTATAACGTATAACGTTATATGGGATAGCAGTATAACGTATCACGTTATATAGTATTACGTTATAGCGTATTACGTTATATAGCACATCAGTATAACGTATAACGTGATATAGCATATCAGGATAGCGTATAACGTTATATAGCTTATCAGTATAACGTATAACGTTTTATAGGATATCAGTATAACGTATCACGTTATATAGTATTGCGTTATAGCGTATTACGTTATATAGCACATCAGTATAACGTAGAACGTGATATAGCATATCAGGATAGCGTATAACGTTATATAGCATATCAGTATAACGTATACCGTTATATAGCATATCAGTATAACGTATAACGTTATATAGCACGTCAGTATAACGTATAACGTTATACGGGATAGCAGTATAACGTATCACGTTATATAGTATTACGTTATAGCGTATTACGTTATATAGCACATCAGTATAACGTATAACGTGATATAGCATATCAGGATAGCGTATAACGTTATATAGCTTATCAGTATAACGTATAACGTTTTATAGGATATCAGTATAACGTATCACGTTATATAGTATTGCGTTATAGCGTATTACGTTATATAGCACATCAGTATAACGTATAACGTGATATAGCATATCAGTATAGCGTATAACGTTATATAGCATATCAGCATAACGTATACCGTTATATAGCATATCAGTATAACGTATAACGTTATATAGCACATCAGTATAACGTATAACGTGATATAGCATATCAGTATAATGTACAACGTTATATAGCATATCAGTATAACATATAACGCTATATAGCATATCAGGATATCGTCTAAAGTTATTTAGCATATCAGTATAACGTCTAAAGTTATATAGCGTATCAGTATAACGTATAACGTTATATAGGATAGCAGTATAACGTATCACGTTATATAGTATTGCGTTATAGCGTATTACGTTATATAGCACATCAGTATAACGTATAACGTTATATAGCATATCAGTATACCATATAACGTTATATACCATATCAGGATATCGTGTAAAGCTATTTAACATATCAGTATAATGTACAACGTTATATAGCATATCAGTATAACATATAACGCTATATAGCATATCAGGATATCGTGTAAAGTTATTTAGCATATCAGTATAACGTCTAAAGTTATATAGCGTATCAGTATAACGTATAACGTTATATAGGATAGCAGTATAACGTATCACGTTATATAGTATTGCGTTATAGCGTATTACGTTATATAGCATATCAGTATAACGTATAACGTTATATAGCATATCAGTGTAACGTATAACGCTATATAGCATATCTGGATATCGCGTAAAGTTATTCAGCATATCAGTATAACGTACAAGGTTATATAGCATATCAGTATAACGTCTAAAGTTGTATAGCATATCAGTATAACGTATAACGTTACATAGCATATCAGTATAACATATAACGTTATAGAGCATACCAGGATAACGGGTAAAGTTATATAACATATCAGTATAACGTATAAGGTTCCACAGCATACCAGTATAACGTATAACGTTATAGAGCATATCAGAATAACGTGTAACGTTATATAGCATATCAGAATAACGTAAAACGTTATATAGCACATCAGTATAACGTATATCGTTAAAAAGCTTATCAGAATAACGTGTAACGTTATATATCATTTCAGGTTAACGTGTAAAATTATATAGCTTATCAGTACAACGTATAACGTTATATAGCATATCAGTATAATGTCTAACGTTATATAGCATATCAGGATAACGTGTAACCTTAAATAGCGTATCAGTATAACGTATAACGTTATATAGCATATCAGTATAACATATAACGTTATATAGCACATCAGTATTACGTATAACGTTATATAGCATATAAGGATAACGTACAACGTTATATAGCATATCAGTATAACGTATAGCGTTATATAGTATAGCAGTATACCGTATCACGTTATATAGTATTACTTTACTGCGTATTACGTTATAAAGCACATCAGTATAACCTATAGCATTTTATAGCACATAAGTATAACGTATAACGTGATATAGCATATCAGTATAGCGTATAACGTTATATAGCATATCAGTATAACGTATAACGTTATATCGGATAGCAGTATAACGTATAACGTTATATAGCATATCAGTATAACGTATCACGTTATGTAGGATAGCAGTATAACGTATCACGTTATATAGCATATCAGTATAACGTATAACGTTATATCGGATAGCAGTATAACGTACAACGTTATAGAGCATATCAGTATAGCGTATAACGTTATATAGGATAGCAGTATAACGTATAACGTTATATAGCATATCAGTATAACGTATAACGTTGTATAGCATAGCAGTATAACGTATAACGTTATGTAGCATATCAGTATAACGTATAACGTTATATAGGATAGCAGTATAACGTATTACGTTATATAGCATATCAGTATAACGTATAACCTTACATAGCATATCAGTATAACGTGCAACGATATAGAGCATATCAGTATAACGTATAACGTTATATAGGATAGCAGTATAACGTATAACGTTATATAGCATATCAGTATAACGTATAACGTGATATAGCATATCAGTATAACGTATCACGTTATGTAGGATAGCAGTATAACGTATCACGTTATATAGCATATCAGTATAACGTATAACGTTATATCGGATAGCAGTATAACGTACAACGTTATAGAGCATATCAGTATAGCGTATAACGTTATATAGGATAGCAGTATAACGTATAACGTTATATAGCATATCAGTATAACGTATAACGTTGTATAGCATAGCAGTATAACGTATAACGTTATGTAGCATATCAGTATAACGTATAACGTTATATAGGATAGCAGTATAACGTATTACGTTATATAGCATATCAGTATAACGTATAACCTTACATAGCATATCAGTATAACGTGCAACGTTATAGAGCATATCAGTATAACGTATAACGTTATATAGGATAGCAGTATACCGTATAACGTTATATAGCATATCAGTATAACGTATAACGTGATATAGCATATCAGTATAGCGTACAACGTTATATGGCATATCAGTATAACGTACAACGTTATAGAGCATACCAGGATAACGGGTAAAGTTATATAACATATCAGTATAACATATAACGTTATATAGCATATCAGTATAACGTATAACGTTTAATAGCTTATCAGTATAACGTATAACGTTATATAGCATATCAGTATAACGTATAACGTGATATAGCATATCAGTATAGCGTATAACGTTATATAGCATATCAGTATAACGTATAACGTTATATAGGATAGCAGTATAACGTATAACGTTATATAGCATATCAGTATAACGTATCACGTTATGTAGGATAGCAGTATAACGTATCACGTTATATAGTATTACGTTATAGCGTGTTACGTTATATAGCATATCGGTATAACGTACAACGTTATAGAGCATACCTGGATAACGGGTAAGGTTATATAACATATCAGTATAACGTATAACGTTATATAGCATATCAGCATAACGTATAACGTTATATGGGATAGCAGTATAACGTATCACGTTATATAGCATATCTGTATAACATAAAACGCTATATAGCATATCAGGATATCGGGTAAAGCTATTTAGCATATCAGTACGACGTACAAGGTTATATAGCATATCAGTATAACGTCTAAAGTTATATAGCATATCAGTATAGCGTATAACGTTATATAGCTTATCAGTATAACGTATAACGTTTTATAGGATATCAGTATAACGTATAACGTGATATAGCAAATCAGTATAGCGTATAACGTTATATAGCATATCAGTATAACGTATAACGTTATATAGCATATCAGCATAACGTATAACGTTATATAGCATAACAGGATAATGTGTAACCTTAAATAGCGTATCAGTATAACGTATAACGTTATATAGCATATCAGTATAACGTATAACGTTATATAGCATATCAGTATAACGTATAACATTTTATAGCATATCGGTATAACGTATAACGTTTTATAGCATATCAGCATAACGTATAACGTTATATAGGATAGCAGTATACCGTATCACGTTATATAGTATTACGTTATAGCGTATTACGTTATATGGCACATCAGAATAACGTATAACGTTATATAGCATATCAGCATAACGTATAACGTTATATAGCATAACAGGATAATGTGTAACCTTAAATAGCGTATCAGTATAACGTATAACGTTATATAGCATATCAGTATAACGTATAACATTTTATAGCATATCGGTATAACGTATAACGTTTTATAGCATATCAGTATAACGTATAACGTTATATAGCATATCGGTATAACGTCTAAAGTAATATAGCCTATCTGTATAACGTATAACGTTATAGAGCATATCAGAATAACGGGTAAAGTTTAATAACATATCAGAATAACGTATAACGTGATATAGCATATCAGTATAAAGTATAACGTTATATAGGATAGCAGTATACCGTATCACGTTATATAGTATTACGTTATAGCGTATCACCTTATATAGCACATCAGTATAACGTACAACGTGATATAGCATATCACTATAGCGTATAACGTTATATAGCATATCAGTATAACGTATAACGTTATATAGCATATCAGTATAACGTATAACGTGATATAGCATATCAGTATAGCGTATAACGTTATATAGCATATCAGTATAACGTATAACGTTATATAGGATAGCAGTATAACGTATCACGTTATATAGTATTACGTTATAGCGTATTACGTTATATAGCATATCAGTATAACCTACAACGTTATACGGCATACGAGGATAACGGGTAAAGTTATATAACATATCAGTATAACGTATAACGTTATATAGCATATCAGCATAACGTATAACGTTATATAGGATAGCAGTATAACGTATCACGTTCTATAGTATTACGGTATAGCGTATTACGTTATATAGCATATCAGTATAACGTATAACGTTTTATAGGATAGCAGCATACCGTATCACGTTATATAGTATTACGTTATTGCGCATTACGTTATATTACACATCAGTATAACGTATAACGTTAAATAGCACATCAGTATAATGTATATCGTGATATAGCATATCAGAATAGCGTACAACGTTATATAGCATATCAGTATAACGTATAACGTTTTATAGCATATCAGGATAACGTATAACGTGATATAGCATATCAGTATAGCGTATAGCGTTATATAGCATATCAGGATAACGGGTAAAGTTATATAACATATCAGCATAACGTATAACGTGAAATAGCATATCAGTATAGCTTATAACGTTATATAGCATATCAGTATAACGTATACCGTTATATAGCATATCAGTATAACGTATAACGTTATATAGCACGTCAGTATAACGTATAACGTTATACGGGATAGCAGTATAACGTATCACGTTATATAGTATTACGTTATAGCGTATTACGTTATATAGCACATCAGTATAACGTATAACGTGATATAGCATATCAGGATAGCGTATAACGTTATATAGCTTATCAGTATAACGTATAACGTTTTATACGATATCAGTATAACGTATCACGTTATATAGTATTGCGTTATAGCGTATTACGTTATATAGCACATCAGTATAACGTATAACGTGATATAGCATATCAGTATAGCGTATAACGTTATATAGCATATCAGCATAACGTATACCGTTATATAGCATATCAGTATAACGTATAACGTTATATAGCACATCAGTATAACGTATAACGTGATATAGCATATCAGTATAATGTACAACGTTATATAGCATATCAGTATAACATATAACGCTATATAGCATATCAGGATATCGTGTAAAGTTATTTAGCATATCAGTATAACGTCTAAAGTTATATAGCGTATCAGTATAACGTATAACGTTATATAGGATAGCAGTATAACGTATCACGTTATATAGTATTGCGTTATAGCGTATTACGTTATATAGCACATCAGTATAACGTATAACGTTATATAGCATATCAGTATACCATATAACGTTATATACCATATCAGGATATCGTGTAAAGCTATTTAACATATCAGTATAATGTACAACGTTATATAGCATATCAGTATAACATATAACGCTATATAGCATATCAGGATATCGTGTAAAGTTATTTAGCATATCAGTATAACGTCTAAAGTTATATAGCGTATCAGTATAACGTATAACGTTATATAGGATAGCAGTATAACGTATCACGTTATATAGTATTGCGTTATAGCGTATTACGTTATATAGCATATCAGTATAACGTATAACGTTATATAGCATATCAGTGTAACGTATAACGCTATATAGCATATCAGGATATCGCGTAAAGTTATTCAGCATATCAGTATAACGTACAAGGTTATATAGCATATCAGTATAACGTCTAAAGTTGTATAGCATATCAGTATAACGTATAACGTTACATAGCATATCAGTATAACATATAACGTTATAGAGCATACCAGGATAACGGGTAAAGTTATATAACATATCAGTATAACGTATAAGGTTCCACAGCATACCAGTATAACGTATAACGTTATAGAGCATATCAGAATAACGTGTAACGTTATATAGCATATCAGAATAACGTAAAACGTTATATAGCACATCAGTATAACGTATATCGTTAAAAAGCTTATCAGAATGACGTGTAACGTTATATATCATTTCAGGTTAACGTGTAAAATTATATAGCTTATCAGTACAACGTATAACGTTATATAGCATATCAGTATAACGTATAACGTTTTATAGCATATCAGTATAACGTATAACGTGATATAGCATATCAGTATAGCGTATAACGTTATATAGCATATCATTATAACGTATAACGTTATATAGCATATCAGTATAACGTATTACGTTTTATAGCATATCAGTATAACGTATAACGTGATATAGCATATCAGTATTGCGTACAACGTTATGTAGCATATCAGTTAAACCTATAACGTTTTATAGCATATCAGTATAACGCGTAACGTTATATAGCATATCAGTATAACGTCTAAAGTTATATAGCATATTAGTATAACGTATAACGTTATATAGGATAGCAGTATAACGTATTACGTTATATAGCACATCAGTATAACGTATAACGTGCTATAGCATATCAGTATAGCGTATTACGTTATATAGCATATCAGTATAGCGTACAACGTTATGGCATATCAGTACAACGTATAACGTTATATAGCATATCAGTATAACGTATAATGTTTTATAGCACATCAGAATAACGTATAACGTGATATAGCATATCAGTATAGCGTATAACGTGATATAGCATATCAGTATAGCGTATAACATTATATAGCATATCAGTATAGCGTATAACGTTATATAGCATATCAGTATAACGTATAACGTTATATAGGATAGCAGTATAACGTATAACGTTATGGCATATCAGTACAACGTATAACGTTATATAGCATATCAGTATAGCGTATAACGTTATATAGGATAGCAGTATACCGTATCACGTTATATAGTATTACGTTATAGCGTATTACGTTATATAGCACATCAGTATAACGTATAACGTGATATAGCATATCAGTATAGCGTATAACGTTATATAGCATATCAGTATAACGTACAAGGTTATATAGCATATCAGCATAACGTCTAAAGTTATATAGCATATCAGTATAACGTATAACGTTATATTGGATAGCAGTATACCGTATCACGTTATATAGTATTACGTTATAGCGTATTACGTTATATAGCACATCACTATAACGTATAACGTGATGTAGCATATCAGTATAGCGTATAACGCTATATAGCATATCAGTATAACGTATAAAGTGATATAGCATATCAGTATAGCGTATAACATTATATAGCATATCACTATAGCGTATAACGTTATATAGCATATCAGTATAACGTATAACGTTATATAGGATAGCAGTATACCCGATCACGTTATATAGTATCACGTTATAGCGTATTACGTTATATAGCACATCAGTATAACGTATGACGTGATATAGCATATCAGTATAGCGTATAACGTTATATAGCATATCATTATAACGTATTATGTTATATAGCACATCAGTATAACGTATAACGTGCTATAGCATATCAGTATAGCGTATTACGTTATATAGCATATCAGTATAGCGTATTACGTTATATAGCATATCAGTATAGCGTACAACGTTATGGCATATCAGTACAACGTATAACGTTATATAGCATATCAGTATAACGTATAATGTTTTATAGCACATCAGAATAACGTATAACGTGATATAGCATATCAGTATAGCGTATAACGTGATATAGCATATCAGTATAGCGTATAACAATATATAGCATATCACTATAGCGTATAACGTTATATAGCATATCAGTATAACGTATAACGTTATATAGGATAGCAGTATACCGTATCACGTTATATAGTATTACGTTATAGCGTATTACGTTATATAGCACATCAGTATAACGTATAACGTGATATAGCATATCAGTATAGCGTATAACGTTATATAGCATATCAGTATAACGTACAAGGTTATATAGCATATCAGCATAACGTCTAAAGTTATATAGCATATCAGTATAACGTATAACGTGATATAGCATATCAGTATAGCGTATAACGTTATATAGCATATCAGTATAACGTATAACGTTATATAGGATAGCAGTATAACGTATAACGTCATGGCATATCAGTACAACGTATAACGTTATATAGCAAATCAGTATAACGTATAACGTTATATAGCATAACATTATAACGTATAATGTCATATAGTTGTAAGTTATAAAGTTTACCGTTATATAACGCATAGGTATAAAGTATAATGTTATATAGCGTATCAGAATAACGTAAAACGTTATATAGCACATCAGTATAACGAATATCGTTAAAAAGCTTATCAGAATAAGGTGTAACGTTATATATCATTTCAGGATAACGTATAAAATTATATAGCATATCAGTACAACGTATAACGTTATGTAGAATTTCGGGATAACGTATAACCTTACATAGCGTATCAGTATAACGTACAACGTTATAGAGCATACCAGGATAACGGGTAAAGTTTAATAACATATCAGTATAACGTATAACGTTATATAGCATATCAGCATAACGTATGACGTTATGTAGGATAGCAGTATAACGTATCACGTTCTATAGTATTACGGTATAGCGTATTACGTTATATAGCATATCAGTATAATGTATATCGTGATATAGCATATCAGAATAGCGTACAACGTTATATAGCATATCAGTATAACGTATAGCGCTTTATAGCATATCACTATAGCGTATAACGTTATATAGCATATCAGTATAACGTATAACGTTATATAGGATAGCAGTATACCGTATCACGTTATATAGTATTACGTTATAGCGTATTACGTTATATAGCACATCAGTATAACGTATAACGTGATATAGCATATCAGTATAGCGTATAACGTTATATAGCATATCATTATAACGTATAACGTTATATAGCATATCAGTATAACGTATAACGTTTTATAGCATATCAGTATAACGTATAACGTGATATAGCATATCAGTATAGCGTATAACGTTATATAGCATATCAGAATGGCGTATAACGTTTTATAGCATACCAGTATAACGTATAACGTTATATAGGATTGCAGTATAACGTATAACGTTATATAGTATTACGTTATAGCGTATTACGTTAAATAGCACATCAGTATAACGTATAACGTGATATAGCATATCAGTATAGCGTATAACATTATATAGCATATCACTATAGCGTATAACGTTATATAGCATATCAGTATAACGTATAACGTTATATAGGATAGCAGTATACCGTATCACGTTATATAGTATTACGTTATAGCGTATTACGTTATATAGCACATCAGTATAACGTATAACGTGATATAGCATATCAGTATAGCGTATAACGTTATATAGCATATCATTATAACGTATAACGTTATATAGCATATCAGTATAACGTATTACGTTTTATAGCATATCAGTATAACGTATAACGTGATATAGCATATCAGTATTGCGTACAACGTTATGTAGCATATCAGTTAAACGTATAACGTTTTATAGCATATCAGTATAACGCGTAACGTTATATAGCATATCAGTATAACGTCTAAAGTTATATAGCATATTAGTATAACGTATAACGTTATATAGGATAGCAGTATAACGTATTACGTTATATAGCACATCAGTATAACGTATAACGTGCTATAGCATATCAGTATAGCGTATTACGTTATATAGCATATCAGTATAGCGTACAACGTTATGGCATATCAGTACAACGTATAACGTTATATAGCATATCAGTATAACGTATAATGTTTTATAGCACATCAGAATAACGTATAACGTGATATAGCATATCAGTATAGCGTATAACGTGATATAGCATATCAGTATAGCGTATAACATTATATAGCATATCAGTATAGCGTATAACGTTATATAGCATATCAGTATAACGTATAACGTTATATAGGATAGCAGTATAACGTATAACGTTATGGCATATCAGTACAACGTATAACGTTATATAGCATATCAGTATAGCGTATAACGTTATATAGGATAGCAGTATACCGTATCACGTTATATAGTATTACGTTATAGCGTATTACGTTATATAGCACATCAGTATAACGTATAACGTGATATAGCATATCAGTATAGCGTATAACGTTATATAGCATATCAGTATAACGTACAAGGTTATATAGCATATCAGCATAACGTCTAAAGTTATATAGCATATCAGTATAACGTATAACGTTATATTGGATAGCAGTATACCGTATCACGTTATATAGTATTACGTTATAGCGTATTACGTTATATAGCACATCACTATAACGTATAACGTGATGTAGCATATCAGTATAGCGTATAACGCTATATAGCATATCAGTATAACGTATAAAGTGATATAGCATATCAGTATAGCGTATAACATTATATAGCATATCACTATAGCGTATAACGTTATATAGCATATCAGTATAACGTATAACGTTATATAGGATAGCAGTATACCCTATCACGTTATATAGTATCACGTTATAGCGTATTACGTTATAATGCACATCAGTATAACGTATAACGTGATATAGCATATCAGTATAGCGTATAACGTTATATAGCATATCATTATAACGTATTATGTTATATAGCACATCAGTATAACGTATAACGTGCTATAGCATATCAGTATAGCGTATTACGTTATATAGCATATCAGTATAGCGTATTACGTTATATAGCATATCAGTATAGCGTACAACGTTATGGCATATCAGTACAACGTATAACGTTATATAGCATATCAGTATAACGTATAATGTTTTATAGCACATCAGAATAACGTATAACGTGATATAGCATATCAGTATAGCGTATAACGTGATATAGCATATCAGTATAGCGTATAACAATATATAGCATATCACTATAGCGTATAACGTTATATAGCATATCAGTATAACGTATAACGTTATATAGGATAGCAGTATACCGTATCACGTTATATAGTATTACGTTATAGCGTATTACGTTATATAGCACATCAGTATAACGTATAACGTGATATAGCATATCAGTATAACGTATAACGTTATATAGGATAGCAGTATAACGTATAACGTCATGGTATATCAGTACAACGTATAACGTTATATAGCATATCAGTATAGCGTATAACGTTATATAGCACATCAGTATAACGTATAACGTTATATAGGATAGCAGTATAACGTATAACGTTATGGCATATCAGTACAACGTATAACGTTATATTGCATATCAGCATAACGTATAATGTTTTATAGCACATCAGAATAACGTATAACGTTTTATAGCATATCAGTATAACGTATACCGTGATATAGCATATCAGTATAGCGTATAACGTTATATAGCATATCAGTGTAACGTAAAACGTTATATAGCATATCAGTATAACGTACAACGTGATATAGCATATCAGTATAGCGTATAACGTTATATAGCATATCAGTATAACGTATAACGTTATATAGGATTGCAGTATAACGTATAACGTTATATAGTATTGCGTTGTAGCGTATTACGTTATATAGCATATCAGTATGACGTATAACGTTATATAGGATAGCAGTATACCGCATCACGTTATATAGTATTACGTTATAGCGTATTACGTTAAATAGCACATCAGTATAACGTATAACGTGATATAGCATATCAGTATTGAGTACAACGTTATGTAGCATATCAGTAAAACGTATAACGTTTTATAGCATATCAGTATAACGCGTAACGTTATATAGCATACCAGTATAACGTCTAAAGTTATATAGCATATCAGTATAACGTATAACGTTATATAGGATAGCAGTATAACGCATAACGTTATATAGCATATCAGTATAACGTATAACGTTATGTAGCATATCAGGATAACGCATAACCTTAAATAGCGTATCAGTATAACGTATTATGTTATATAGCATATCAGTATAGCGTATAACGTTATATAGCATATCATTATAACGTATAACGTTATATAGCATATCAGTTTATCGTCTAAAGTAATGTAGCATATCTGTATAACGTATAACGTTATAGAGCATATCAGAATAACGTGTAACGTTATATAGCATATCAGGATAACGTATAACCTTATATAGCGTATCAGTATAACGTATATCGTTATATAGTATAGCAGTACAACGTATCACGTTATATGGTATTACGTTATAGCGTATTACGTTATATAGCATATCAGTATAACGTATAAAGTGATATAGCATATCAGTATAGCGTATAACGTTATATAGCATATCAGTATAACGTATAACGTTATATAGCATATCAGTATAACGTTTAAAGTTATATAGCATATCAGTATAACGATTAACGTTATAAAGCATATCAGTATAACGTATAACCTTATATAGGATAGCAGTATAACGTATCACGTTATATAGTATTGCGTTATAGCGTAATATGATATATAGCACATCAGTATAACGTATAACGTTATATAGCATATCAGTATAACGTATAACGTTATATAGCATATGAGTATAACGTATAACGTTATATAGGATAGCAGTATAACGTATAACGTTATATAGCATATCAGAACAACGTATAACGTTATATAGCATATCAGTATAACGTATAACGTTATATATTATATCAGTATAACGTATAACGTTATTTAGCACATCCTGTATAACGTATAACGTGATATAGCATATCAGTATAGCGTATAACGTTATATAGGAAGGCAGTATAACGTATAACGTTATATAGCATATCATTATAACGTATAACGTTATATAGCATATCAGTATAACGTATAACGTTTTATAGCATATCAGTATAACGTATAACGTGATATAGTATATCAGTATAACGCATAACGTTATATAGCATATCAGTATAACGTATAACGTTATATAGCATATCAGTATAACGTATAACGTTATATAGCATATGAGTATAACGTATAACGTTATATAGGATAGCAGTATAACGTATAACGTTATATAGCATATCAGAACAACGTATAACGTTATATAGCATATCAGTATAACGTATAACGTTATATATTATATCAGTATAACGTATAACGTTATTTAGCACATCCTGTATAACGTATAACGTGATATAGCATATCAGTATAGCGTATAACGTTATATAGGAAGGCAGTATAACGTATAACGTTATATAGCATATCATTATAACGTATAACGTTATATAGCATATCAGTATAACGTATAACGTTTTATAGCATATCAGTATAACGTATAACGTGATATAGTATATCAGTATAGCGTATAATGTTATATAGCATATCAGAATGGCGTATAACGTTTTATAGCATACCAGTATAACGTATAACGTTATATAGGATTGCAGTATAACGTATAACGTTATATAGTATTGCGTTATAGCGTATTACGTTATATAGCATATCAGTATAACGTATAACGTTATATAGGACAGCAGTATACCGCATCACGTTATATAGTATTACGTTATAGCGTATTACGTTAAATAGCACATCAGTATAACGTATAACGTGATATAGCATATCAGTATTGCGTACAACGTTATGTAGCATATCAGTAAAACGTATAACGTTTTATAGCATATCAGTATAACGTATAAAGTGATATAGCATATCAGTATAGCGTATAACATTATATAGCATATCACTATAGCGTATAACGTTATATAGCATATCAGTATAACGTATAACGTTATATAGGATAGCAGTATACCCTATCACGTTATATAGTATTACGTTATAGCGTATTACGTTATATAGGATAGCAGTATAACGTATAACGTTTTATAGCATATCAGTATAACGTATACCGTGATATAGCATATCAGTATAGCGTATAACGTTATATAGCATATAAGTATAACGTAAAACGTTATATAGCATATCAGTATAACGTATAACGTGATATAGCATATCAGTATAGCGTATAACGTTATATAGCATATCAGTATAACGTATAACGTTATATAGGATTGCAGTACAACGTATAACGTTATATAGTATTGCGTTATAGCGTATTACGTTATATAGCATATCAGTATAACGTATAACGTTATATAGGATAGCAGTATACCGCATCACGTTATATAGTATTACGTTATAGCGTATTACGTTAAATAGCACATCAGTATAACGTATAACGTGATATAGCATATCAGTATTGCGTACAACGTTATGTAGCATATCAGTAAAACGTATAACGTTTTATAGCATATCAGTATAACGCGTAACGTTATATAGCATATCAGTATAACGTCTAAAGTTATATAGCATATTAGTATAACGTATAACGTTATATAGGATAGCAGTATAACGTATAACGTTATATAGCATATCAGTAGAACGTATAACGTTTTATAGCATATCAGTATAACGCGTAACGTTATATAGCATATCAGTATAACGTCTAAAGTTATATAGCATATCAGTATAACGTATAACGTTATATAGGATAGCAGTATAACGCATAACGTTATATAGCATATCAGTATAACGTATAACGTTATGTAGCATATCAGGATAACGCATAACCTTAAATAGCGTATCAGTATAACGTATTACGTTATATAGCACATTAGTATAACGTATAACGTTTTATAGCATATCAGTATAACGCGTAACGTTATATAGCATATCAGTATAACGTCTAAAGTTATATAGCATATTAGTATAACGTATCACGTTATATAGCATATCTGTATAACATAAAACGCTATATAGCATATCAGGATATCGGGTAAAGCTATTTAGCATATCAGTACGACGTACAAGGTTATATAGCATATCAGTATAACGTCTAAAGTTATATAGCATATCAGTATAGCGTATAACGTTATATAGCTTATCAGTATAACGCGTAACGTTATATAGCATATCAGTATAACGTCTAAAGTTATATAGCATATTAGTATAACGTATCACGTTATATAGCATATCTGTATAACATAAAACGCTATATAGCATATCAGGATATCGGGTAAAGCTATTTAGCATATCAGTACGACGTACAAGGTTATATAGCATATCAGTATAACGTCTAAAGTTATATAGCATATCAGTATAGCGTATAACGTTATATAGCTTATCAGTATAACGTATAACGTTTTATAGGATATCAGTATAACGTATAACGTGATATAGCAAATCAGTATAGCGTATAACGTTATATAGCATATCAGTATAACGTATAACGTTATATAGCATATCAGCATAACGTATAACGTTATATAGCATAACAGGATAATGTGTAACCTTAAATAGCGTATCAGTATAACGTATAACGTTATATAGCATATCAGTATAACGTATAACGTTATATAGCATATCAGTATAACGTATAACATTTTATAGCATATCGGTATAACGTATAACGTTTTATAGCATATCAGCATAACGTATAACGTTATATAGGATAGCAGTATACCGTATCACGTTATATAGTATTACGTTATAGCGTATTACGTTATATGGCACATCAGAATAACGTATAACGTTATATAGCATATCAGCATAACGTATAACGTTATATAGCATAACAGGATAATGTGTAACCTTAAATAGCGTATCAGTATAACGTATAACGTTATATAGCATATCAGTATAACGTATAACATTTTATAGCATATCGGTATAACGTATAACGTTTTATAGCATATCAGTATAACGTATAACGTTATATAGCATATCGGTATAACGTCTAAAGTAATATAGCCTATCTGTATAACGTATAACGTTATAGAGCATATCAGAATAACGGGTAAAGTTTAATAACATATCAGAATAACGTATAACGTGATATAGCATATCAGTATAAAGTATAACGTTATATAGGATAGCAGTATACCGTATCACGTTATATAGTATTACGTTATAGCGTATCACCTTATATAGCACATCAGTATAACGTATAACGTGATATAGCATATCACTATAGCGTATAACGTTATATAGCATATCAGTATAACGTATAACGTTATATAGCATATCAGTATAACGTATAACGTGATATAGCATATCAGTATAGCGTATAACGTTATATAGCATATCAGTATAACGTATAACGTTATATAGGATAGCAGTATAACGTATCACGTTATATAGTATTACGTTATAGCGTATTACGTTATATAGCATATCAGTATAACCTACAACGTTATAGGGCATACGAGGATAACGGGTAAAGTTATATAACATATCAGTATAACGTATAACGTTATATAGCATATCAGCATAACGTATAACGTTATATAGGATAGCAGTATAACGTATCACGTTCTATAGTATTACGGTATAGCGTATTACGTTATATAGCATATCAGTATAACGTATAACGTTTTATAGGATAGCAGCATACCGTATCACGTTATATAGTATTACGTTATTGCGCATTACGTTATATTACACATCAGTATAACGTATAACGTTAAATAGCACATCAGTATAATGTATATCGTGATATAGCATATCAGAATAGCGTACAACGTTATATAGCATATCAGTATAACGTATAACGTTTTATAGCATATCAGGATAACGTATAACGTGATATAGCATATCAGTATAGCGTATAGCTTTATATAGCATATCAGGATAACGGGTAAAGTTATATAACATATCAGCATAACGTATAACGTGAAATAGCATATCAGTATAGCTTATAACGTTATATAGCATATCAGTATAACGTATACCGTTATATAGCATATCAGTATAACGTATAACGTTATATAGCACGTCAGTATAACGTATAACGTTATACGGGATAGCAGTATAACGTATCACGTTATATAGTATTACGTTATAGCGTATTACGTTATATAGCACATCAGTATAACGTATAACGTGATATAGCATATCAGGATAGCGTATAACGTTATATAGCTTATCAGTATAACGTATAACGTTTTATACGATATCAGTATAACGTATCACGTTATATAGTATTGCGTTATAGCGTATTACGTTATATAGCACATCAGTATAACGTATAACGTGATATAGCATATCAGTATAGCGTATAACGTTATATAGCATATCAGCATAACGTATACCGTTATATAGCATATCAGTATAACGTATAACGTTATATAGCACATCAGTATAACGTATAACGTGATATAGCATATCAGTATAATGTACAACGTTATATAGCATATCAGTATAACATATAACGCTATATAGCATATCAGGATATCGTGTAAAGTTATTTAGCATATCAGTATAACGTCTAAAGTTATATAGCGTATCAGTATAACGTATAACGTTATATAGGATAGCAGTATAACGTATCACGTTATATAGTATTGCGTTATAGCGTATTACGTTATATAGCACATCAGTATAACGTATAACGTTATATAGCATATCAGTATACCATATAACGTTATATACCATATCAGGATATCGTGTAAAGCTATTTAACATATCAGTATAATGTACAACGTTATATAGCATATCAGTATAACATATAACGCTATATAGCATATCAGGATATCGTGTAAAGTTATTTAGCATATCAGTATAACGTCTAAAGTTATATAGCGTATCAGTATAACGTATAACGTTATATAGGATAGCAGTATAACGTATCACGTTATATAGTATTGCGTTATAGCGTATTACGTTATATAGCATATCAGTATAACGTATAACGTTATATAGCATATCAGTGTAACGTATAACGCTATATAGCATATCAGGATATCGCGTAAAGTTATTCAGCATATCAGTATAACGTACAAGGTTATATAGCATATCAGTATAACGTCTAAAGTTGTATAGCATATCAGTATAACGTATAACGTTACATAGCATATCAGTATAACATATAACGTTATAGAGCATACCAGGATAACGGGTAAAGTTATATAACATATCAGTATAACGTATAAGGTTCCACAGCATACCAGTATAACGTATAACGTTATAGAGCATATCAGAATAACGTGTAACGTTATATAGCATATCAGAATAACGTAAAACGTTATATAGCACATCAGTATAACGTATATCGTTAAAAAGCTTATCAGAATAACGTGTAACGTTATATATCATTTCAGGTTAACGTGTAAAATTATATAGCTTATCAGTACAACGTATAACGTTATATAGCATATCAGTATAACGTATAACGTTTTATAGCATATCAGTATAACGTATAACGTGATATAGCATATCAGTATAGCGTATAACGTTATATAGCATATCATTATAACGTATAACGTTATATAGCATATCAGTATAACGTATTACGTTTTATAGCATATCAGTATAACGTATAACGTGATATAGCATATCAGTATTGCGTACAACGTTATGTAGCATATCAGTTAAACCTATAACGTTTTATAGCATATCAGTATAACGCGTAACGTTATATAGCATATCAGTATAACGTCTAAAGTTATATAGCATATTAGTATAACGTATAACGTTATATAGGATAGCAGTATAACGTATTACGTTATATAGCACATCAGTATAACGTATAACGTGCTATAGCATATCAGTATAGCGTATTACGTTATATAGCATATCAGTATAGCGTACAACGTTATGGCATATCAGTACAACGTATAACGTTATATAGCATATCAGTATAACGTATAACGTTATATAGGATAGCAGTATAACGTATAACGTTATGGCATATCAGTACAACGTATAACGTTATATAGCATATCAGTATAGCGTATAACGTTATATAGGATAGCAGTATACCGTATCACGTTATATAGTATTACGTTATAGCGTATTACGTTATATAGCACATCAGTATAACGTATAACGTGATATAGCACATCAGTATAGCGTATAACGTTATATAGCATATCAGTATAACGTACAAGGTTATATAGCATATCAGCATAACGTCTAAAGTTATATAGCATATCAGTATAACGTATAACGTTATATTGGATAGCAGTATACCGTATCACGTTATATAGTATTACGTTATAGCGTATTACGTTATATAGCACATCACTATAACGTATAACGTGATGTAGCATATCAGTATAGCGTATAACGCTATATAGCATATCAGTATAACGTATAAAGTGATATAGCATATCAGTATAGCGTATAACATTATATAGCATATCACTATAGCGTATAACGTTATATAGCATATCAGTATAACGTATAACGTTATATAGGATAGCAGTATACCCTATCACGTTATATAGTATCACGTTATAGCGTATTACGTTATATAGCACATCAGTATAACGTATAACGTGATATAGCATATCAGTATAGCGTATAACGTTATATAGCATATCATTATAACGTATTATGTTATATAGCACATCAGTATAACGTATAACGTGCTATAGCATATCAGTATAGCGTATTACGTTATATAGCATATCAGTATAGCGTATTACGTTATATAGCATATCAGTATAGCGTACAACGTTATGGCATATCAGTACAACGTATAACGTTATATAGCATATCAGTATAACGTATAATGTTTTATAGCACATCAGAATAACGTATAACGTGATATAGCATATCAGTATAGCGTATAACGTGATATAGCATATCAGTATAGCGTATAACAATATATAGCATATCACTATAGCGTATAACGTTATATAGCATATCAGTATAACGTATAACGTTATATAGGATAGCAGTATACCGTATCACGTTATATAGTATTACGTTATAGCCTATTACGTTATATAGCACATCAGTATAACGTATAACGTGATATAGCATATCAGTATAGCGTATAACGTTATATAGCATATCAGTATAACGTACAAGGTTATATAGCATATCAGCATAACGTCTAAAGTTATATAGCATATCAGTATAACGTATAACGTGATATAGCATATCAGTATAGCGTATAACGTTATATAGCATATCAGTATAACGTATAACGTTATATAGGATAGCAGTATAACGTATAACGTCATGGCATATCAGTACAACGTATAACGTTATATAGCAAATCAGTATAACGTATAACGTTATATAGCATAACATTATAACGTATAATGTCATATAGTTGTAAGTTATAAAGTTTACCGTTATATAACGCATAGGTATAAAGTATAATGTTATATAGCGTATCAGAATAACGTAAAACGTTATATAGCACATCAGTATAACGAATATCGTTAAAAAGCTTATCAGAATAAGGTGTAACGTTATATATCATTTCAGGATAACGTATAAAATTATATAGCATATCAGTACAACGTATAACGTTATGTAGAATTTCGGGATAACGTATAACCTTACATAGCGTATCAGTATAACGTACAACGTTATAGAGCATACCAGGATAACGGGTAAAGTTTAATAACATATCAGTATAACGTATAACGTTATATAGCATATCAGCATAACGTATGACGTTATGTAGGATAGCAGTATAACGTATCACGTTCTATAGTATTACGGTATAGCGTATTACGTTATATAGCATATCAGTATAACGTATAACGTTTTATAGGATAGCAGCATACCGTATCACGTTATATAGTATTACGTTATTGCGTATTACGTTATATTGCACATCAGTATAACGTATAACGTTAAATAGCACATCAGTATAATGTATATCGTGATATAGCATATCAGAATAGCGTACAACGTTATATAGCATATCAGTATAACGTATAGCGCTTTATAGCATATCACTATAGCGTATAACGTTATATAGCATATCAGTATAACGTATAACGTTATATAGGATAGCAGTATACCGTATCACGTTATATAGTATTACGTTATAGCGTATTACGTTATATAGCACATCAGTATAACGTATAACGTGATATAGCATATCAGTATAGCGTATAACGTTATATAGCATATCATTATAACGTATAACGTTATATAGCATATCAGTATAACGTATAACGTTTTATAGCATATCAGTATAACGTATAACGTGATATAGCATATCAGTATAGCGTATAACGTTATATAGCATATCAGAATGGCGTATAACGTTTTATAGCATACCAGTATAACGTATAACGTTATATAGGATTGCAGTATAACGTATAACGTTATATAGTATTACGTTATAGCGTATTACGTTAAATAGCACATCAGTATAACGTATAACGTGATATAGCATATCAGTATAGCGTATAACATTATATAGCATATCACTATAGCGTATAACGTTATATAGCATATCAGTATAACGTATAACGTGCTATAGCATATCAGTATAGCGTATAACGTGATATAGCATATCAGTATAGCGTATAACTTTATATAGCATATCAGTATAGCGTATAACGTTATATAGCATATCAGTATAACGTATAACGTTATATTGGATAGCAGTATACCGTATTACGTTATATAGCACATCAGTATAACGTATAACGTGCTATAGCATATCAGTATAGCGTATTACGTTATATAGCATATCAGTATAGCGTACAACGTTATGGCATATCAGTACAACGTATAACGTTATATAGCATATCAGTATAACGTATAATGTTTTATAGCACATCAGAATAACGTATAACGTGATATAGCATATCAGTATAGCGTATAACGTGATATAGCATATCAGTATAGCGTATAACATTATATAGCATATCAGTATAGCGTATAACGTTATATAGCATATCAGTATAACGTATAACGTTATATAGGATAGCAGTATAACGTATAACGTTATGGCATATCAGTACAACGTATAACGTTATATAGCATATCAGTATAGCGTATAACGTTATATAGGATAGCAGTATACCGTATCACGTTATATAGTATTACGTTATAGCGTATTACGTTATATAGCACATCAGTATAACGTATAACGTGATATAGCATATCAGTATAGCGTATAACGTTATATAGCATATCAGTATAACGTACAAGGTTATATAGCATATCAGCATAACGTCTAAAGTTATATAGCATATCAGTATAACGTATAACGTTATATTGGATAGCAGTATACCGTATCACGTTATATAGTATTACGTTATAGCGTATTACGTTATATAGCACATCACTATAACGTATAACGTGATGTAGCATATCAGTATAGCGTATAACGCTATATAGCATATCAGTATAACGTATAAAGTGATATAGCATATCAGTATAGCGTATAACATTATATAGCATATCACTATAGCGTATAACGTTATATAGCATATCAGTATAACGTATAACGTTATATAGGATAGCAGTATACCCTATCACGTTATATAGTATCACGTTATAGCGTATTACGATATAATGCACATCAGTATAACGTATAACGTGATATAGCATATCAGTATAGCGTATAACGTTATATAGCATATCATTATAACGTATTATGTTATATAGCACATCAGTATAACGTATAACGTGCTATAGCATATCAGTATAGCGTATTACGTTATATAGCATATCAGTATAGCGTATTACGTTATATAGCATATCAGTATAGCGTACAACGTTATGGCATATCAGTACAACGTATAACGTTATATAGCATATCAGTATAACGTATAATGTTTTATAGCACATCAGAATAACGTATAACGTGATATAGCATATCAGTATAGCGTATAACGTGATATAGCATATCAGTATAGCGTATAACAATATATAGCATATCACTATAGCGTATAACGTTATATAGCATATCAGTATAACGTATAACGTTATATAGGATAGCAGTATACCGTATCACGTTATATAGTATTACGTTATAGCGTATTACGTTATATAGCACATCAGTATAACGTATAACGTGATATAGCATATCAGTATAGCGTATAACGTTATATAGCATATCAGTATAACGTACAAGGTTATATAGCATATCAGCATAACGTCTAAAGTTATATAGCATATCAGTATAACGTATAACGTGATATAGCATATCAGTATAGCGTATAACGTTATATAGCATATCAGTATAACGTATAACGTTATATAGGATAGCAGTATAACGTATAACATCATGGTATATCAGTACAACGTATAACGTTATATAGCATAACAGGATAATGTGTAACCTTAAATAGCGTATCAGTATAACGTATAACGTTATATAGCATATCAGTATAACGTATAACATTTTATAGCATATCGGTATAACGTATAACGTTTTATAGCATATCAGTATAACGTATAACGTTATATAGCATATCGGTATAACGTCTAAAGTAATATAGCCTATCTGTATAACGTATAACGTTATAGAGCATATCAGAATAACGGGTAAAGTTTAATAACATATCAGAATAACGTATAACGTGATATAGCATATCAGTATAAAGTATAACGTTATATAGGATAGCAGTATACCGTATCACGTTATATAGTATTACGTTATAGCGTATCACCTTATATAGCACATCAGTATAACGTATAACGTGATATAGCATATCACTATAGCGTATAACGTTATATAGCATATCAGTATAACGTATAACGTTATATAGCATATCAGTATAACGTATAACGTGATATAGCATATCAGTATAGCGTATAACGTTATATAGCATATCAGTATAACGTATAACGTTATATAGGATAGCAGTATAACGTATCACGTTATATAGTATTACGTTATAGCGTATTACGTTATATAGCATATCAGTATAACCTACAACGTTATAGGGCATACGAGGATAACGGGTAAAGTTATATAACATATCAGTATAACGTATAACGTTATATAGCATATCAGCATAACGTATAACGTTATATAGGATAGCAGTATAACGTATCACGTTCTATAGTATTACGGTATAGCGTATTACGTTATATAGCATATCAGTATAACGTATAACGTTTTATAGGATAGCAGCATACCGTATCACGTTATATAGTATTACGTTATTGCGCATTACGTTATATTACACATCAGTATAACGTATAACGTTAAATAGCACATCAGTATAATGTATATCGTGATATAGCATATCAGAATAGCGTACAACGTTATATAGCATATCAGTATAACGTATAACGTTTTATAGCATATCAGGATAACGTATAACGTGATATAGCATATCAGTATAGCGTATAGCTTTATATAGCATATCAGGATAACGGGTAAAGTTATATAACATATCAGCATAACGTATAACGTGAAATAGCATATCAGTATAGCTTATAACGTTATATAGCATATCAGTATAACGTATACCGTTATATAGCATATCAGTATAACGTATAACGTTATATAGCACGTCAGTATAACGTATAACGTTATACGGGATAGCAGTATAACGTATCACGTTATATAGTATTACGTTATAGCGTATTACGTTATATAGCACATCAGTATAACGTATAACGTGATATAGCATATCAGGATAGCGTATAACGTTATATAGCTTATCAGTATAACGTATAACGTTTTATACGATATCAGTATAACGTATCACGTTATATAGTATTGCGTTATAGCGTATTACGTTATATAGCACATCAGTATAACGTATAACGTGATATAGCATATCAGTATAGCGTATAACGTTATATAGCATATCAGCATAACGTATACCGTTATATAGCATATCAGTATAACGTATAACGTTATATAGCACATCAGTATAACGTATAACGTGATATAGCATATCAGTATAATGTACAACGTTATATAGCATATCAGTATAACATATAACGCTATATAGCATATCAGGATATCGTGTAAAGTTATTTAGCATATCAGTATAACGTCTAAAGTTATATAGCGTATCAGTATAACGTATAACGTTATATAGGATAGCAGTATAACGTATCACGTTATATAGTATTGCGTTATAGCGTATTACGTTATATAGCACATCAGTATAACGTATAACGTTATATAGCATATCAGTATACCATATAACGTTATATACCATATCAGGATATCGTGTAAAGCTATTTAACATATCAGTATAATGTACAACGTTATATAGCATATCAGTATAACATATAACGCTATATAGCATATCAGGATATCGTGTAAAGTTATTTAGCATATCAGTATAACGTCTAAAGTTATATAGCGTATCAGTATAACGTATAACGTTATATAGGATAGCAGTATAACGTATCACGTTATATAGTATTGCGTTATAGCGTATTACGTTATATAGCATATCAGTATAACGTATAACGTTATATAGCATATCAGTGTAACGTATAACGCTATATAGCATATCAGGATATCGCGTAAAGTTATTCAGCATATCAGTATAACGTACAAGGTTATATAGCATATCAGTATAACGTCTAAAGTTGTATAGCATATCAGTATAACGTATAACGTTACATAGCATATCAGTATAACATATAACGTTATAGAGCATACCAGGATAACGGGTAAAGTTATATAACATATCAGTATAACGTATAAGGTTCCACAGCATACCAGTATAACGTATAACGTTATAGAGCATATCAGAATAACGTGTAACGTTATATAGCATATCAGAATAACGTAAAACGTTATATAGCACATCAGTATAACGTATATCGTTAAAAAGCTTATCAGAATAACGTGTAACGTTATATATCATTTCAGGTTAACGTGTAAAATTATATAGCTTATCAGTACAACGTATAACGTTATATAGCATATCAGTATAACGTATAACGTTTTATAGCATATCAGTATAACGTATAACGTGATATAGCATATCAGTATAGCGTATAACGTTATATAGCATATCATTATAACGTATAACGTTATATAGCATATCAGTATAACGTATTACGTTTTATAGCATATCAGTATAACGTATAACGTGATATAGCATATCAGTATTGCGTACAACGTTATGTAGCATATCAGTTAAACCTATAACGTTTTATAGCATATCAGTATAACGCGTAACGTTATATAGCATATCAGTATAACGTCTAAAGTTATATAGCATATTAGTATAACGTATAACGTTATATAGGATAGCAGTATAACGTATTACGTTATATAGCACATCAGTATAACGTATAACGTGCTATAGCATATCAGTATAGCGTATTACGTTATATAGCATATCAGTATAGCGTACAACGTTATGGCATATCAGTACAACGTATAACGTTATATAGCATATCAGTATAACGTATAACGTTATATAGGATAGCAGTATAACGTATAACGTTATGGCATATCAGTACAACGTATAACGTTATATAGCATATCAGTATAGCGTATAACGTTATATAGGATAGCAGTATACCGTATCACGTTATATAGTATTACGTTATAGCGTATTACGTTATATAGCACATCAGTATAACGTATAACGTGATATAGCACATCAGTATAGCGTATAACGTTATATAGCATATCAGTATAACGTACAAGGTTATATAGCATATCAGCATAACGTCTAAAGTTATATAGCATATCAGTATAACGTATAACGTTATATTGGATAGCAGTATACCGTATCACGTTATATAGTATTACGTTATAGCGTATTACGTTATATAGCACATCACTATAACGTATAACGTGATGTAGCATATCAGTATAGCGTATAACGCTATATAGCATATCAGTATAACGTATAAAGTGATATAGCATATCAGTATAGCGTATAACATTATATAGCATATCACTATAGCGTATAACGTTATATAGCATATCAGTATAACGTATAACGTTATATAGGATAGCAGTATACCCTATCACGTTATATAGTATCACGTTATAGCGTATTACGTTATATAGCACATCAGTATAACGTATAACGTGATATAGCATATCAGTATAGCGTATAACGTTATATAGCATATCATTATAACGTATTATGTTATATAGCACATCAGTATAACGTATAACGTGCTATAGCATATCAGTATAGCGTATTACGTTATATAGCATATCAGTATAGCGTATTACGTTATATAGCATATCAGTATAGCGTACAACGTTATGGCATATCAGTACAACGTATAACGTTATATAGCATATCAGTATAACGTATAATGTTTTATAGCACATCAGAATAACGTATAACGTGATATAGCATATCAGTATAGCGTATAACGTGATATAGCATATCAGTATAGCGTATAACAATATATAGCATATCACTATAGCGTATAACGTTATATAGCATATCAGTATAACGTATAACGTTATATAGGATAGCAGTATACCGTATCACGTTATATAGTATTACGTTATAGCCTATTACGTTATATAGCACATCAGTATAACGTATAACGTGATATAGCATATCAGTATAGCGTATAACGTTATATAGCATATCAGTATAACGTACAAGGTTATATAGCATATCAGCATAACGTCTAAAGTTATATAGCATATCAGTATAACGTATAACGTGATATAGCATATCAGTATAGCGTATAACGTTATATAGCATATCAGTATAACGTATAACGTTATATAGGATAGCAGTATAACGTATAACGTCATGGCATATCAGTACAACGTATAACGTTATATAGCAAATCAGTATAACGTATAACGTTATATAGCATAACATTATAACGTATAATGTCATATAGTTGTAAGTTATAAAGTTTACCGTTATATAACGCATAGGTATAAAGTATAATGTTATATAGCGTATCAGAATAACGTAAAACGTTATATAGCACATCAGTATAACGAATATCGTTAAAAAGCTTATCAGAATAAGGTGTAACGTTATATATCATTTCAGGATAACGTATAAAATTATATAGCATATCAGTACAACGTATAACGTTATGTAGAATTTCGGGATAACGTATAACCTTACATAGCGTATCAGTATAACGTACAACGTTATAGAGCATACCAGGATAACGGGTAAAGTTTAATAACATATCAGTATAACGTATAACGTTATATAGCATATCAGCATAACGTATGACGTTATGTAGGATAGCAGTATAACGTATCACGTTCTATAGTATTACGGTATAGCGTATTACGTTATATAGCATATCAGTATAACGTATAACGTTTTATAGGATAGCAGCATACCGTATCACGTTATATAGTATTACGTTATTGCGTATTACGTTATATTGCACATCAGTATAACGTATAACGTTAAATAGCACATCAGTATAATGTATATCGTGATATAGCATATCAGAATAGCGTACAACGTTATATAGCATATCAGTATAACGTATAGCGCTTTATAGCATATCACTATAGCGTATAACGTTATATAGCATATCAGTATAACGTATAACGTTATATAGGATAGCAGTATACCGTATCACGTTATATAGTATTACGTTATAGCGTATTACGTTATATAGCACATCAGTATAACGTATAACGTGATATAGCATATCAGTATAGCGTATAACGTTATATAGCATATCATTATAACGTATAACGTTATATAGCATATCAGTATAACGTATAACGTTTTATAGCATATCAGTATAACGTATAACGTGATATAGCATATCAGTATAGCGTATAACGTTATATAGCATATCAGAATGGCGTATAACGTTTTATAGCATACCAGTATAACGTATAACGTTATATAGGATTGCAGTATAACGTATAACGTTATATAGTATTACGTTATAGCGTATTACGTTAAATAGCACATCAGTATAACGTATAACGTGATATAGCATATCAGTATAGCGTATAACATTATATAGCATATCACTATAGCGTATAACGTTATATAGCATATCAGTATAACGTATAACGTGCTATAGCATATCAGTATAGCGTATAACGTGATATAGCATATCAGTATAGCGTATAACTTTATATAGCATATCAGTATAGCGTATAACGTTATATAGCATATCAGTATAACGTATAACGTTATATTGGATAGCAGTATACCGTATTACGTTATATAGCACATCAGTATAACGTATAACGTGCTATAGCATATCAGTATAGCGTATTACGTTATATAGCATATCAGTATAGCGTACAACGTTATGGCATATCAGTACAACGTATAACGTTATATAGCATATCAGTATAACGTATAATGTTTTATAGCACATCAGAATAACGTATAACGTGATATAGCATATCAGTATAGCGTATAACGTGATATAGCATATCAGTATAGCGTATAACATTATATAGCATATCAGTATAGCGTATAACGTTATATAGCATATCAGTATAACGTATAACGTTATATAGGATAGCAGTATAACGTATAACGTTATGGCATATCAGTACAACGTATAACGTTATATAGCATATCAGTATAGCGTATAACGTTATATAGGATAGCAGTATACCGTATCACGTTATATAGTATTACGTTATAGCGTATTACGTTATATAGCACATCAGTATAACGTATAACGTGATATAGCATATCAGTATAGCGTATAACGTTATATAGCATATCAGTATAACGTACAAGGTTATATAGCATATCAGCATAACGTCTAAAGTTATATAGCATATCAGTATAACGTATAACGTTATATTGGATAGCAGTATACCGTATCACGTTATATAGTATTACGTTATAGCGTATTACGTTATATAGCACATCACTATAACGTATAACGTGATGTAGCATATCAGTATAGCGTATAACGCTATATAGCATATCAGTATAACGTATAAAGTGATATAGCATATCAGTATAGCGTATAACATTATATAGCATATCACTATAGCGTATAACGTTATATAGCATATCAGTATAACGTATAACGTTATATAGGATAGCAGTATACCCTATCACGTTATATAGTATCACGTTATAGCGTATTACGATATAATGCACATCAGTATAACGTATAACGTGATATAGCATATCAGTATAGCGTATAACGTTATATAGCATATCATTATAACGTATTATGTTATATAGCACATCAGTATAACGTATAACGTGCTATAGCATATCAGTATAGCGTATTACGTTATATAGCATATCAGTATAGCGTATTACGTTATATAGCATATCAGTATAGCGTACAACGTTATGGCATATCAGTACAACGTATAACGTTATATAGCATATCAGTATAACGTATAATGTTTTATAGCACATCAGAATAACGTATAACGTGATATAGCATATCAGTATAGCGTATAACGTGATATAGCATATCAGTATAGCGTATAACAATATATAGCATATCACTATAGCGTATAACGTTATATAGCATATCAGTATAACGTATAACGTTATATAGGATAGCAGTATACCGTATCACGTTATATAGTATTACGTTATAGCGTATTACGTTATATAGCACATCAGTATAACGTATAACGTGATATAGCATATCAGTATAGCGTATAACGTTATATAGCATATCAGTATAACGTACAAGGTTATATAGCATATCAGCATAACGTCTAAAGTTATATAGCATATCAGTATAACGTATAACGTGATATAGCATATCAGTATAGCGTATAACGTTATATAGCATATCAGTATAACGTATAACGTTATATAGGATAGCAGTATAACGTATAACATCATGGTATATCAGTACAACGTATAACGTTATATAGCATATCAGTATAGCGTATAACGTTATATAGCACATCAGTATAACGTATAACGTTATATAGGATAGCAGTATAACGTATAACGTTATGGCATATCAGTACAACGTATAACGTTATATTGCATATCAGCATAACGTATAATGTTTTATAGCACATCAGAATAACGTATAACGTTTTATAGCATATCAGTATAACGTATACCGTGATATAGCATATCAGTATAGCGTATAACGTTATATAGCATATCAGTGTAACGTAAAACGTTATATAGCATATCAGTATAACGTACAACGTGATATAGCATATCAGTATAGCGTATAACGTTATATAGCATATCAGTATAACGTATAACGTTATATAGGATTGCAGTATAACGTATAACGTTATATAGTATTGCGTTGTAGCGTATTACGTTATATAGCATATCAGTATGACGTATAACGTTATATAGGATAGCAGTATACCGCATCACGTTATATAGTATTACGTTATAGCGTATTACGTTAAATAGCACATCAGTATAACGTATAACGTGATATAGCATATCAGTATTGAGTACAACGTTATGTAGCATATCAGTAAAACGTATAACGTTTTATAGCATATCAGTATAACGCGTAACGTTATATAGCATACCAGTATAACGTCTAAAGTTATATAGCATATCAGTATAACGTATAACGTTATATAGGATAGCAGTATGACGCATAACGTTATATAGCATATCAGTATAACGTATAACGTTATGTAGCATATCAGGATAACGCATAACCTTAAATAGCGTATCAGTATAACGTATTATGTTATATAGCATATCAGTATAGCGTATAACGTTATATAGCATATCATTATAACGTATAACGTTATATAGCATATCAGTTTATCGTCTAAAGTAATGTAGCATATCTGTATAACGTATAACGTTATAGAGCATATCAGAATAACGTGTAACGTTATATAGCATATCAGGATAACGTATAACCTTATATAGCGTATCAGTATAACGTATATCGTTATATAGTATAGCAGTACAACGTATCACGTTATATGGTATTACGTTATAGCGTATTACGTTATATAGCATATCAGTATAACGTATAAAGTGATATAGCATATCAGTATAGCGTATAACGTTATATAGCATATCAGTATAACGTATAACGTTATATAGCATATCAGTATAACGTTTAAAGTTATATAGCATATCAGTATAACGATTAACGTTATAAAGCATATCAGTATAACGTATAACCTTATATAGGATAGCAGTATAACGTATCACGTTATATAGTATTGCGTTATAGCGTAATATGATATATAGCACATCAGTATAACGTATAACGTTATATAGCATATCAGTATAACGTATAACGTTATATAGCATATGAGTATAACGTATAACGTTATATAGGATAGCAGTATAACGTATAACGTTATATAGCATATCAGAACAACGTATAACGTTATATAGCATATCAGTATAACGTATAACGTTATATATTATATCAGTATAACGTATAACGTTATTTAGCACATCCTGTATAACGTATAACGTGATATAGCATATCAGTATAGCGTATAACGTTATATAGGAAGGCAGTATAACGTATAACGTTATATAGCATATCATTATAACGTATAACGTTATATAGCATATCAGTATAACGTATAACGTTTTATAGCATATCAGTATAACGTATAACGTGATATAGTATATCAGTATAGCGTATAATGTTATATAGCATATCAGAATGGCGTATAACGTTTTATAGCATACCAGTATAACGTATAACGTTATATAGGATTGCAGTATAACGTATAACGTTATATAGTATTGCGTTATAGCGTATTACGTTATATAGCATATCAGTATAACGTATAACGTTATATAGGACAGCAGTATACCGCATTACGTTATATAGTATTACGTTATAGCGTATTACGTTAAATAGCACATCAGTATAACGTATAACGTGATATAGCATATCAGTATTGCGTACAACGTTATGTAGCATATCAGTAAAACGTATAACGTTTTATAGCATATCAGTATAACGTATAAAGTGATATAGCATATCAGTATAGCGTATAACATTATATAGCATATCACTATAGCGTATAACGTTATATAGCATATCAGTATAACGTATAACGTTATATAGGATAGCAGTATACCCTATCACGTTATATAGTATTACGTTATAGCGTATTACGTTATATAGGATAGCAGTATAACGTATAACGTTTTATAGCATATCAGTATAACGTATACCGTGATATAGCATATCAGTATAGCGTATAACGTTATATAGCATATCAGTATAACGTAAAACGTTATATAGCATATCAGTATAACGTATAACGTGATATAGCATATCAGTATAGCGTATAACGTTATATAGCATATCAGTATAACGTATAACGTTATATAGGATTGCAGTACAACGTATAACGTTATATAGTATTGCGTTATAGCGTATTACGTTATATAGCATATCAGTATAACGTATAACGTTATATAGGATAGCAGTATACCGCATCACGTTATATAGTATTACGTTATAGCGTATTACGTTAAATAGCACATCAGTATAACGTATAACGTGATATAGCATATCAGTATTGCGTACAACGTTATGTAGCATATCAGTAAAACGTATAACGTTTTATAGCATATCAGTATAACGCGTAACGTTATATAGCATATCAGTATAACGTCTAAAGTTATATAGCATATTAGTATAACGTATAACGTTATATAGGATAGCAGTATAACGTATAACGTTATATAGCATATCAGTAGAACGTATAACGTTTTATAGCATATCAGTATAACGCGTAACGTTATATAGCATATCAGTATAACGTCTAAAGTTATATAGCATATCAGTATAACGTATAACGTTATATAGGATAGCAGTATAACGCATAACGTTATATAGCATATCAGTATAACGTATAACGTTATGTAGCATATCAGGATAACGCATAACCTTAAATAGCGTATCAGTATAACGTATTACGTTATATAGCACATTAGTATAACGTATAACGTGATATAGCATATCAGTATAGCGTATTACGTTATACAGCATATCAGTATAGCGTACAACGTTATAGAGCATACCAGGATAACGTATAACGTGATATAGCATATCAGTATAGCGTATAACGTTATATAGCATATCAGTATAACGTATAACGTTATATAGGATTGCAGTACAACGTATAACGTTATATAGTATTGCGTTATAGCGTATTACGTTATATAGCATATCAGTATAACGTATAACGTGATATAGCATATCAGTATAGCGTATAACGTTATATAGCATATCAGTATAACGTATAACGTTATATAGGATTGCAGTACAACGTATAACGTTATATAGTATTGCGTTATAGCGTATTACGTTATATAGCATATCAGTATATCGTATAACGTTATATAGGATAGCAGTATACCGCATCACGTTATATAGTATTACGTTATAGCGTATTACGTTAAATAGCACATCAGTATAACGTATAACGTGATATAGCATATCAGTATTGCGTACAACGTTATGTAGCATATCAGTAAAACGTATAACGTTTTATAGCATATCAGTATAACGCGTAACGTTATATAGCATATCAGTATAACGTCTAAAGTTATATAGCATATTAGTATAACGTATAACGTTATATAGGATAGCAGTATAACGTATAACGTTATATAGCATATCAGTAGAACATATAACGTTTTATAGCATATCAGTATAACGCGTAACGTTATATAGCATATCAGTATAACGTCTAAAGTTATATAGCATATCAGTATAACGTATAACGTTATATAGGATAGCAGTATAACGCATAACGTTATATAGCATATCAGTATAACGTATAACGTTATGTAGCATATCAGGATAACGCATAACCTTAAATAGCGTATCAGTATAACGTATTACGTTATATAGCACATTAGTATAACGTATAACGTGATATAGCATATCAGTATAGCGTATTACGTTATATAGCATATCAGTATAGCGTACAACGTTATAGAGCATACCAGGATAACGGGTAAGGATATATAAATTATCAGTATAACATATAACGTTATATAGCATATCAGGATAACGTATAACCTTAAATAGCGTATCAGTATAACGCATAACGTTTTATAGCATATCAGTATAACGTATAACGTGATATAGCATATCAGTATAGCGTATAACGTTATATAGCATATCATTAGAACGTATAACGTTATGTAGCATATCAGTATAGCGTATAACGTTATATAGCATATCAGTAAAGCGAATAACGTTATATAGGATAGCAGTATAACGTATAACGTTATGTAGCATATCAGCATAACGTATAACCTTACATACCGTATCAGTATAGCGTATAAAGTTATATAGGATAGCAGTATACCGTATCACGTTATATAGTATTACGTTATAGCGTATTACGTTATATAGCACATCACTATAACGTATAACGTGATGTAGCATATCAGTATAGCGTATAACGTTAAATAGCATATCAGTATAAGGTATAACGTTATATAGCATATCAGAATAACGTGTAACGTTATATAGCATATCAGTATAATGTCTAACGTTATATAGCATATCAGTATAACGTCTTAAGTTATATAGCAAATCAGTATAACGTATAACGTTATATAGCATAACATTATAACGTATAATGTCATATAGTTGTAAGTTATAAAGTTTACCGTTATATAACGCATAGGTATAAAGTATAATGTTATATAGCATATCAGAATAACGTAAAACGTTATATAGCACATCAGTATAACGAATATCGTTAAAAAGCTTATCAGAATAAGGTGTAACGTTATATATCATTTCAGGATAACGTATAAAATTATATAGCATATCAATACAACGTATAACGTTATATAGTATTACGGTATAGCGTATTACGTTATATAGCATATCAGTATAACGTATAACGTACTATAGGATAGCAGTATACCGTATCACGTTATATAGTATTACGTTATTGCGTATTACGTTATATTGCACATCAGTATAACGTATAACGTTATATAGCATATCAGAATAACATATAACGTGATATAGCATATCAGTATAACGTATAACGTTATATAGCATATCAGCATAACGTATAACGTTATATAGCATAACAGGATAATGTGTAACCTTAAAGAGCGTATCAGTATAACGTATAACGTTACATAGCATATCAGTATAACGTATAACATTTTATAGCATATCGGTATAACGTCTAAAGTAATATAGCATATCTGTATAACGTATAACGTTATAGAACATATCAGAATAACGGGTAAAGTTTAATAACATATCAGTATAACGTATAACGTTATATAGCATATCAGCATAACGTATAACGTTATATAGGATAGCAGTATACCGTATCACGTTATATAGTATTACGTTATAGCGTATTACGTTATATAGCACATCAGAATAACGTATAACGTGATATAGCATATCAGTACTGAGTACAACGTTATGTAGCATATCAGTAAAACGTATAACGTTTTATAGCATATCAGTATAACGCGTAACGTTATATAGCATATCAGTGTAACGTCTAAAGTTATATAGCATATTAGTATAACGTATAACGTTATATAGCATATCAGTATAACGTATAACGTTATATAGGATAGCAGTATAACGCATAACGTTATATAGCATATCAGTATAACGTATAACGTTATGTAGCATATCAGGATAACGCATAACCTTAAATAGCGTATCAGTATAACGTATTATGTTATATAGCATATCAGTATAGCGTATAACGTTATATAGCATATCAGTATCGCGTATAACGTTATATAGCATATCATTATAACGTATAACGTTATATAGCATATCAGTTACCGTCTAAAGTAATATAGCATATCTGTATAACGTATAACGTTATAGAGCATATCAGAATAACGTGTAACGTTATATAGCATATCAGGATAACGTATAACCTTATATAGCGTATCAGTATAACGTATATCGTTATATAGTATAGCAGTACAACGTATCACGTTATATAGTATTACGTTATAGCGTATTACGTTATATAGCATATCAGTATAACGTATAAAGTGATATAGCATATCAGTATAGCGTATAACGTTATATAGCATATCAGTATAACGTATAACGTTATATAGCATATCAGTATAACGTTTAAAGTTATATAGCATATCAGTATAACGATTAACGTTATAAAGCATATCAGTATAACGTATAACCTTATATAGGATAGCAGTGTAACGTATCACGTTATATAGTATTGCGTTATAGCGTAATACGATATATAGCACATCAGTATAACGTATAACGTTATATAGCATATCAGTATAACGTATAACGTTATATAGCATATCAGTATAACGTATAACGTTATATAGGATAGCAGTATAACGTATAACGTTATATAGCATATCAGAACAACGTATAACGTTATATAGCATATCAGTATAACGTATAACGTTATATATTATATCAGTATAACATATAACGTTATTTAGCACATCCTGTATAACGTATAACGTGATATAGCATTACAGTATAGCGTATAACGTTATATAGGATAGCAGTATAACGTATAACGTTATATAGCATATCATTATAACGTATAACGTTATATAGCATATCAGTATAACGTATAACGTTTTATAGCATATCAGTATAACGTATAACGTGATATAGCATATCAGTATAGCGTATAATGTTATATAGCATATCAGAATGGCGTATAACGTTTTATAGCATACCAGTATAACGTATAACGTTATATAGGATTGCAGTATAACGTATAACGTTATATAGTATTGCGTTATAGCGTATTACGTTATATAGCATATCAGTATAACGTATAACGTTATATAGGATAGCAGTATACCGCATCACGTTATATAGTATTACGTTATAGCGTATTACGTTAAATAGCACATCAGTATAACGTATAACGTGATATAGCATATCAGTATTGCGTACAACGTTATGTAGCATATCAGTAAAACGTATAACGTTTTATAGCATATCAGTATAACGTATAAAGTGATATAGCATATCAGTATAGCGTATAACATTATATAGCATATCACTATAGCGTATAACGTTATATAGCATATCAGTATAACGTATAACGTTATATAGGATAGCAGTATACCCTATCACGTTATATAGTATTACGTTATAGCGTATTACGTTATATAGGATAGCAGTATAACGTATAACGTTTTATAGCATATCAGTATAACGTATACCGTGATATAGCATATCAGTATAGCGTATAACGTTATATAGCATATCAGTATAACGTAAAACGTTATATAGCATATCAGTATAACGTATAACGTGATATAGCATATCAGTATAGCGTATAACGTTATATAGCATATCAGTATAACGTATAACGTTATATAGGATTGCAGTATAACGTATAACGTTATATAGTATTGCGTTATAGCGTATTACGTTATATAGCATATCAGTATAACGTATAACGTTATATAGGATAGCAGTATACCGCATCACGTTATATAGTATTACGTTATAGCGTATTACGTTAAATAGCACATCAGTATAACGTATAACGTGATATAGCATATCAGTATTGCGTACAACGTTATGTAGCATATCAGTAAAACGTATAACGTTTTATAGCATATCAGTATAACGCGTAACGTTATATAGCAAATCAGTATAACGTCTAAAGTTATATAGCATATTAGTATAACGTATAACGTTATATAGGATAGCAGTATAACGTATAACGTTATATAGCATATCAGTAGAACGTATAACGTTTTATAGCATATCAGTATAACGCGTAACGTTGTATAGCATATCAGTATAACGTCTAAAGTTATATAGCATATCAGTATAACGTATAACGTTATATAGGATAGCAGTATAACGTATAACGTTATATAGCATATCGGTATAACGTCTAAGGTAATATAGCATATCTGTATAACGTATAACGTTATAGAGCATATCAGAATAACGGGTAAAGTTTAATAACATATCAGTATAACGTATAACGTTATATAGCATATCGGTATAACGTCTAAGGTAATATAGCATATCTGTATAACGTATAACGTTATAGAGCATATCAGAATAACGGGTAAAGTTTAATAACATATCAGTATAACGTATAACGTTATATAGCATATCAGCATAACGTATAACGTTATATAGGATAGCAGTATACTGTATCACGTTATATAGTATTACGTTATAGCGTATTACGTTATATAGCACATCAGAATAACGTATAACGTGATATAGCATATCAGTATAACGTATAACGTTATATAGGATAGCAGTATACCGTATCACGTTATATAGTATTACGTTATAGCGTATTACGTTATATAGCACATCACTATAACGTATAACGTGATATAGCATATCAGTATAGCGTATTACGTTATATAGCATATCAGTATAGCGTACAACGTTATAGAGCATACCAGGATAACGGGTAAAGATATATAAATTATCAGTATAACATATAACGTTATATAGCATATCAGGATAACGTATAACCTTAAATAGCGTATCAGTATAACGCATAACGTTTTATAGCATATCAGTATAACGTATAACGTGATATAGCATATCAGTATAGCGTATAACGTTATATAGCATATCATTATAACGTATAACGTTATGTAGCATATCAGTATAGCGTATAACGTTATATAGCATATCAGTAAAGCGTATAACGTTATATAGGATAGCAGTATAACGTATAACGTTATGTAGCATATCAGCATAACGTATAACCTTACATACCGTATCAGTATAGCGTATAACGTTATATAGGATAGCAGTATACCGTATCACGTTATATAGTATTACGTTATAGCGTATTACGTTATATAGCACATCACTATAACGTATAACGTGATGTAGCATATCAGTATAGCGTATAACGTTATATAGCATATCAGTATAACGTATAACGTTATATAGCATATCAGAATAACGTGTAACGTTATATAGCATATCAGTATAAGGTCTAACGTTATATAGCATATCAGTATAACGTCTTAAGTTATATAGCAAATCAGTATAACGTATAACGTTATATAGCATAACATTATAACGTATAATGTCATATAGTTGTAAGTTATAAAGTTTACCGTTATATAACGCATAGGTATAAAGTATAATGTTATATAGCATATCCGAATAACGTAAAACGTTATATAGCACATCAGTATAACGAATATCGGTAAAAAGCTTATCAGAATAAGGTGTAACGTTATATATCATTTCAGGATAACGTATAAAATTATATAGCATATCAATACAACGTATAACGTTATATAGTATTACGGTATAGCGTATTACGTTATATAGCATATCAGTATAACGTATAACGTTCTATAGGATAGCAGTATACCGTATCACGTTATATAGTATTACGTTATTGCGTATTACGTTATATTGCACATCAGTATAACGTATAACGTTATATAGCATATCAGAATAACATATAACGTGATATAGCATATCAGTATAACGTATAACGTTATATAGCATATCAGCATAACGTATAACGTTATATAGCATAACAGGATAATGTGTAACCTTAAAGAGCGTATCAGTATAACGTATAACGTTATATAGCATATCAGTATAACGTATAACATTTTATAGCATATCGGTATAACGTATAACGTTTTATAGCATATCAGTATAACGTATAACGTTATATAGCATATCGGTATAACGTCTAAAGTAATATAGCATATCTGTATAACGTATAACGTTATAGAGCATATCAGAATAACGGGTAAAGTTTAATAACATATCAGTATAACGTATAACGTTATATAGCATATCAGCATAACGTATAACGTTATATAGGATAGCAGTATACCGTATCACGTTATATAGTATTACGTTATAGCGTATTACGTTATATAGCACATCAGAATAACGTATAACGTGATATAGCATATCAGTATAACGTATAACGTTATATAGGATAGCAGTATACCGTATCACGTTATATAGTATTACGTTATTGCGTATAACGTTATATAGGATAGCAGTATACCGTATCACGTTATATAGTATTACGTTATTGCGTATAACGTTATATAGGATAGCAGTATACCGTATCACGTTATATAGTATTACGTTATAGCGTATCACCTTATATAGCACATCAGTATAACGTATAACGTGATATAGCATATCACTATAGCGTATAACGTTATATAGCATATCAGTATAACGTATAACGTTATATAGCATATCAGTATAACATATAACGTTATATAGCATATCAGTATAACGTATAACGTTATATAGGATAGCAGTATAACGTATAACGTTATATAGCATATCAGAATAACGTATAACGTTATATAGGATAGCAGTATAACGTATCACGTTATATAGTATTACGTTATAGCGTATTACGTTATATAGCATATCAGTATAACCTACAACGTTATAGGGCATACGAGGATAACGGGTAAAGTTATTTAACATATCAGTATAACGTATAACGTTATACAGCATATCAGCATAACGTATAACGTTATATAGGATAGCAGTATAACGTATCACGTTCTATAGTATTACGGTATAGCGTATTACGTTATATAGCATATCAGTATAACGTATAACGTTTTATAGGATAGCAGCATACCGTATCACGTTATATAGTATTACGTTATTGCGTATTACGTTATATTGCACATCTGTATAACGTATAACGTTATATAGCATATCAGAATAACATATAACGTGATATAGCATATCAGTATAGCGTATAACGTTATATAGCATATCAGCATAACGTATAACGTTATATAGCATAACAGGATAATGTGTAACCTTAAATAGCGTATCAGTATAACGTATAACGTTATATAGCATATCAGTATAACGTATAACATTTTATAGCATATCAGGATAACGTATAACGTGATATAGCATATCAGTATAGCGTATAGCGTTATATAGCATATCAGGATAACGGGTAAAGTTATATAACATATCAGCATAACGTATAACGTGAAATAGCATATCAGTATAGCTTATAACGTTATATAGCATATCAGTATAGCGTATAACGTTGTATAGCATATCAGTATAACGTATAACGTTTTATAGCATATCAGTATAACGTCTAAAGTAATATAGCATATCTGTATAACGTATAACGTTATAGAGCATATCAGAATAACGGGTAACGTTATATAGTATATCAGTATAACGTATAACGTTATATAGCATATCAGAATAACATATAACGTGATATAGCATATCAGTATAACGTATAACGTTATATAGCATATCAGCATAAGGTATAACGTTATATAGCATAACAGGATAATGTGTAACCTTAAAGAGCGTATCAGTATAACGTATAACGTTATATAGCATATCAGTATAACGTATAACATTTTATAGCATATCGGTATAACGTATAACGTTTTATAGCATATCAGTATAACGTATAACGTTATATAGCATATCGGTATAACGTCTAAAGTAATATAGCATATCTGTATAACGTATAACGTTATAGAGCATATCAGAATAACGGGTAAAGTTTAATAACATATCAGTATAACGTATAACGTTATATAGCATATCAGCATAACGTATAACGTTATATAGGATAGCAGTATACCCTATCACGTTATATAGTATTACGTTATAGCGTATTACGTTATATAGCATATCAGAATAACGTATAACGTGATATAGCATATCAGTATAACGTATAACGTTATATAGGATAGCAGTATACCGTATCACGTTATATAGTATTACGTTATTGCGTCTAACGTTATATAGGATAGCAGTATACCGTATCACGTTATATAGTATTACGTTATTGCGTATAACGTTATATAGGATAGCAGTATACCGTATCACGTTATATAGTATTACGTTATAGCGTATCACCTTATATAACATATCAGCATAACGTATAACGTGAAATAGCATATCAGTATAGCTTATAACGTTATATAGCATATCAGTATAGCGCATAACGTTGTATAGCATATCAGTATAACGTATAACGTTTTATAGCATATCAGTATAACGTCTAAAGTAATATAGCATATCTGTATAACGTATAACGTTATAGAGCATATCAGAATAACGGGTAACGTTATATAGTATATCAGTATAACGTATAACGTTATATAGCATATCAGTATAACGTATAACGTTATATAGGATAGCAGTATACCGTATCACGTTATATACTATTACGTTATTGCGTATTACGTTATATAGCATATCTGTATAACGTATAACGTTATACAGGATAGCAGTATACCGTATCACGTTATATAGTATTACGTTATAGCGTATTACGTTATATAGCATATCAGTATAACGTATAACGTACTATAGGATAGCAGTATACCGTATCACGTTATATAGTATTACGTTATTGCGTATTACGTTATATTGCACATCAGTATAACGTATAACGTTATATAGCATATCAGAATAACATATAACGTGATATAGCATATCAGTATAGCGTATAACGTTATATAGCATATCAGCATAACGTATAACGTTATATAGCATAACAGGATAATGTGTAACCTTAAATAGCGTATCAGTATAACGTATAACGTTATATAGCATATCAGTATAACGTATAACATTTTATAGCATATCGGTATAACGTATAACGTTTTATAGCATATCAGTATAACGTATAACGTTATATAGCATATCGGTATAACGTCTAAAGTAATATAGCATATCTGTATAACGTATAACGTTATAGAGCATATCAGAATAACGGGTAAAGTTTAATAACATATCAGTATAACGTATAACGTTATATAGCATATCAGCATAACGTATAACGTTATATAGGATAGCAGTATACCGTATCACGTTATATAGTATTACGTTATAGCGTATTACGTTATATAGCACATCAGAATAACGTATAACGTGATATAGCATATCAGTATAACGTATAACGTTATATAGGATAGCAGTATACCGTATCACGTTATATAGTATTACGTTATTGCGTATAACGTTATATAGGATAGCAGTATACCGTATCACGTTATATAGTATTACGTTATAGCGTATCACCTTATATAGCACATCAGTATAACGTATAACGTGATATAGCATATCAGTATAGCGTATAACGTTATATAGCATATCAGTATAACGTATAACGTTATATAGCATATCAGTATAACATATAACGTTATATAGCATATCAGTATAACGTATAACGTTATATAGGATAGCAGTATAACGTATAACGTTATATAGCATATCAGTATAACGTATAACGTTATATAGGATAGCAGTATACCGTATCACGTTATATACTATTACGTTATTGCGTATTACGTTATATAGCATATCTGTATAACGTATAACGTTATACAGGATAGCACTATACCGTATCACGTTATATAGTATTACGTTATAGCGTATTACGTTATATAGCATATCAGTATAACCTACAACGTTATAGGGCATACGAGGATAACGGGTAAAGTTATATAACATATCAGTATAACGTATAACGTTATATAGCATATCAGCATAACGTATAACGTTATATAGGATAGCAGTATAACGTATCACGTTCTATAGTATTACGGTATAGCGTATTACGTTATATTGCACATCAGTATAACGTATAACGTTAAATAGCACATCAGTATAATGTATATCGTGATATAGCATATCAGAATAGCGTACAACGTTATATAGCATATCAGTATAACGTATAACGTTTTATAGCATATCAGGATAACGTATAACGTGATATAGCATATCAGTATAGCGTATAGCGTTATATAGCATATCAGGATAACGGGTAAAGTTATATAACATATCAGCATAACGTATAACGTGAAATAGCATATCAGTATAACTTATAACGTTATATAGCATATCAGTATAGCGTATAACGTTGTATAGCATATCAGTATAACGTATAACGTTTTATAGCATATCAGTATAACGTCTAAAGTAATATAGCATATCTGTATAACGTATAACGTTATAGAGCATATCAGAATAACGGGTAACGTTATATAGTATATCAGTATAACGTATAACGTTATATAGCATATCAGTATAACGTATAACGTTATATAGGATAGCAGTATACCGTATCACGTTATATACTATTACGTTATTGCGTATTACGTTATATAGCATATCTGTATAACGTATAACGTTATACAGGATAGCACTATACCGTATCACGTTATATAGTATTACGTTATAGCGTATTACGTTATATAGCACATCAGTATAACGTATAACGTTATATAGCATATCAGTATAGCGTATAACGTTATATAGGATAGCAGTATACCGTATCACGTTATATAGTATTACGTTATAGCGTATTACGTTATGTAGCATATCAGTATAACCTACAACGTTATAGAGCATTCCAGGATAACGGGTAAAGTTATATAACATATCAGTATAACGTATAACGTTATATAGCATATCAGCATAACGTATAACGTTATATAGGATAGCAGTATACCGTATCACCTTATATAGTATTACGTTATAGCGTATTACGTTATATAGCACATCAGTATAACGTATAACGTGATATAGCATATCAGTATAGCGTATAACGTTATATAGCATATCAGTAAGACGTATAAGGTTATATAGCATATCAGTATAACGTAAAACGTTATATAGCATATCAGTATAACGTATAACGTGATATAGCATATCAGTTTATCGTCTAAAGTAATATAGCATATCTGTATAACGTATAACGTTATAGAGCATATCAGAATAACGTGTAACGTTATATAGCATATCAGGATAACGTATAACGTTATATAGGATAGCAGTATAACGCATAACGTTATATAGCATATCAGTATAACGTATAACGTTATGTAGCATATCAGGATAACGCATAACCTTAAATAGCGTACCAGTATAACGTATTATGTTATATAGCATATCAGTATAGCGTATAACGTTATATAGCATATCATTATAACGTATAACGTTATATAGCATATCAGTTTATCGTCTAAAGTAATATAGCATATCTGTATAACGTATAACGTTATAGAGCATATCAGAATAACGTGTAACGTTATATAGCATATCAGGATAATGTATAACCTGATATAGCGTATCAGTATAACGTATATCGTTATATAGTATAGCAGTACAACGTATCACGTTATATAGTATTACGTTATAGCGTATTACGTTATATAGCATATCAGTATAACGTATAAAGTGATATAGCATATCAGTATAGCGTATAACGTTATATAGCATATCAGTATAACGTATAACGTTATATAGCATATCAGTATAACGTTTAAAGTTATATAGCATATCAGTATAACGATTAACGTTATAAAGCATATCAGTATAACGTATAACCTTATATAGGATAGCAGTATAACGTATCACGTTATATAGTATTGCGTTATAGCGTAATACGATATATAGCACATCAGTATAACGTATGACGTTATATAGCATATCAGTATAACGTATAACGTTATATAGCATATCAGTATAACGTATAACGTTATATAGGATAGCAGTATAACGTATAACGTTATGTAGCATATCAGCATAACGTATAACCTTACATACCGTATCAGTATAGCGTATAACGTTATATAGGATAGCAGTATACCGTATCACGTTATATAGTATTACGTTATAGCGTATTACGTTATATAGCACATCACTATAACGTATAACGTGATGTAGCATATCAGTATAGCGTATAACGTTATATAGCATATCAGTATAACGTATAACGTTATATAGCATATTAGTATAACGTATAACGTTATACAGCATATCAGCATAACGTATAACGTTATATAGGATAGCAGTATAACGTATCACGTTCTATAGTATTACGGTATAGCGTATTACGTTATATAGCATATCAGTATAACGTATAACGTTTTATAGGGTAGCAGCATACCGTATCACGTTATATAGTATTACGTTATTGCGTATTACGTTATATTGCACATCAGTATAACGTATAACGTTATATAGCATATCAGAATAACATATAACGTGATATAGCATATCAGTATAGCGTATAACGTTATATAGCATATCAGCATAACGTATAACGTTATATAGCATAACAGGATAATGTGTAACCTTAAATAGCGTATCAGTATAACGTATAACGTTATATAGCATATCAGTATAACGTATAACGTTTTATAGCATATCAGTATAACGTATAACGTTATATAGCATATCGGTATAACGTCTAAAGTAATATAGCATATCTGTATAACGTATAACGTTATAGAGCATATCAGAATAACGGGTAAAGTTTAATAACATATCAGTATAACGTATAACGTTATATAGCATATCAGCATAACGTATAACGTTATATAGGATAGCAGTATACCGTATCACGTTATATAGTATTACGTTATAGCGTATTACGTTATATAGCACATCAGAATAACGTATAACGTGATATGGCATATCAGTATAACGTATAACGTTATATAGGATAGCAGTATACCGTATCACGTTATATAGTATTACGTTATTGCGTATAACGTTATATAGGATAGCAGTATACCGTATCACGTTATATAGTATTACGTTATAGCGTATCACATTATATAGCACATCAGTATAACGTATAACGTGATATAGCATATCACTATAGCGTATAACGTTATATAGCATATCAGTATAACGTATAACGTTATATAGCATATCAGTATAACATATAACGTTATATAGCATATCAGTATAACGTATAACGTTATATAGGATAGCAGTATAACGTATAACGTTATATAGCATATCAGTATAACGTATAACGTTATATAGGATAGCAGTATACCGTATCACGTTATATAGTATTACGTTATTGCGTATTACGTTATATAGCATATCTGTATAACGTATAACGTTATACAGGATAGCACTATACCGTATCACGTTATATAGTATTACGTTATAGCGTATTACGTTATATAGCATATCAGTATAACCTACAACGTTATAGGGCATACGAGGATAACGGGTAAAGTTATATAACATATCAGTATAACGTATAACGTTATATAGCATATCAGCATAACGTATAACGTTATATAGGATAGCAGTATAACGTATCACGTTCTATAGTATTACGGTATAGCGTATTACGTTATATTGCACATCAGTATAACGTATAACGTTAAATAGCACATCAGTATAATGTATATCGTGATATAGCATATCAGAATAGCGTACAACGTTATATAGCATATCAGTATAACGTATAACGTTTTATAGCATATCAGGATAACGTATAACGTGATATAGCATATCAGTATAGCGTATAGCGTTATATAGCATATCAGGATAACGGGTAAAGTTATATAACATATCAGCATAACGTATAACGTGAAATAGCATATCAGTATAGCTTATAACGTTATATAGCATATCAGTATAGCGTATAACGTTATATAGCATATCAGTATAACGTATAACGTTTTATAGCATATCAGTATAACGTCTAAAGTAATATAGCATATCTGTATAACGTATAACGTTATAGAGCATATCAGAATAACGGGTAACGTTATATAGTATATCAGTATAACGTATAACGTTATATAGCATATCAGTATAACGTATAACGTTATATAGGATAGCAGTATACCGTATCACGTTATATACTATTACGTTATTGCGTATTACGTTATATAGCATATCTGTATAACGTATAACGTTATACAGGATAGCACTATACCGTATCACGTTATATAGTATTACGTTATAGCGTATTACGTTATATAGCACATCAGTATAACGTATAACGTTATATAGCATATCAGTATAGCGTATAACGTTATATAGGATAGCAGTATACCGTATCACGTTATATAGTATTACGTTATAGCGTATTACGTTATGTAGCATATCAGTATAACCTACAACGTTATAGAGCATACCAGGATAACGGGTAAAGTTATATAACATATCAGTATAACGTATAACGTTATATAGCATATCAGCATAACGTATAACGTTATATAGGATAGCAGTATACCGTATCACCTTATATAGTATTACGTTATAGCGTATTACGTTATATAGCACATCAGTATAACGTATAACGTGATATAGCATATCAGTATAGCGTATAACGTTATATAGCATATCAGTAAGACGTATAAGGTTATATAGCATATCAGTATAACGTAAAACGTTATATAGCATATCAGTATAACGTATAACGTGATATAGCATATCAGTTTATCGTCTAAAGTAATATAGCATATCTGTATAACGTATAACGTTATAGAGCATATCAGAATAACGTGTAACGTTATATAGCATATCAGGATAACGTATAACGTTATATAGGATAGCAGTATAACGCATAACGTTATATAGCATATCAGTATAACGTATAACGTTATGTAGCATATCAGGATAACGCATAACCTTAAATAGCGTATCAGTATAACGTATTATGTTATATAGCATATCAGTATAGCGTATAACGTTATATAGCATATCATTATAACGTATAACGTTATATAGCATATCAGTTTATCGTCTAAAGTAATATAGCATATCTGTATAACGTATAACGTTATAGAGCATATCAGAATAACGTGTAACGTTATATAGCATATCAGGATAATGTATAACCTTATATAGCGTATCAGTATAACGTATATCGTTATATAGTATAGCAGTACAACGTATCACGTTATATAGTATTACGTTATAGCGTATTACGTTATATAGCATATCAGTATAACGTATAAAGTGATATAGCATATCAGTATAGCGTATAACGTTATATAGCATATCAGTATAACGTATAACGTTATATAGCATATCAGTATAACGTTTAAAGTTATATAGCATATCAGTATAACGATTAACGTTATAAAGCATATCAGTATAACGTATAACCTTATATAGGATAGCAGTATAACGTATCACGTTATATAGTATTGCGTTATAGCGTAATACGATATATAGCACATCAGTATAACGTATGACGTTATATAGCATATCAGTATAACGTATAACGTTATATAGCATATCAGTATAACGTATAACGTTATATAGGATAGCAGTATAACGTATAACGTTATGTAGCATATCAGCATAACGTATAACCTTACATACCGTATCAGTATAGCGTATAACGTTATATAGGATAGCAGTATACCGTATCACGTTATATAGTATTACGTTATAGCGTATTACGTTATATAGCACATCACTATAACGTATAACGTGATGTAGCATATCAGTATAGCGTATAACGTTATATAGCATATCAGTATAACGTATAACGTTATATAGCATATTAGTATAACGTATAACGTTATACAGCATATCAGCATAACGTATAACGTTATATAGGATAGCAGTATAACGTATCACGTTCTATAGTATTACGGTATAGCGTATTACGTTATATAGCATATCAGTATAACGTATAACGTTTTATAGGGTAGCAGCATACCGTATCACGTTATATAGTATTACGTTATTGCGTATTACGTTATATTGCACATCAGTATAACGTATAACGTTATATAGCATATCAGAATAACATATAACGTGATATAGCATATCAGTATAGCGTATAACGTTATATAGCATATCAGCATAACGTATAACGTTATATAGCATAACAGGATAATGTGTAACCTTAAATAGCGTATCAGTATAACGTATAACGTTATATAGCATATCAGTATAACGTATAACGTTTTATAGCATATCAGTATAACGTATAACGTTATATAGCATATCGGTATAACGTCTAAAGTAATATAGCATATCTGTATAACGTATAACGTTATAGAGCATATCAGAATAACGGGTAAAGTTTAATAACATATCAGTATAACGTATAACGTTATATAGCATATCAGCATAACGTATAACGTTATATAGGATAGCAGTATACCGTATCACGTTATATAGTATTACGTTATAGCGTATTACGTTATATAGCACATCAGAATAACGTATAACGTGATATGGCATATCAGTATAACGTATAACGTTATATAGGATAGCAGTATACCGTATCACGTTATATAGTATTACGTTATTGCGTATAACGTTATATAGGATAGCAGTATACCGTATCACGTTATATAGTATTACGTTATAGCGTATCACATTATATAGCACATCAGTATAACGTATAACGTGATATAGCATATCACTATAGCGTATAACGTTATATAGCATATCAGTATAACGTATAACGTTATATAGCATATCAGTATAACATATAACGTTATATAGCATATCAGTATAACGTATAACGTTATATAGGATAGCAGTATAACGTATAACGTTATACAGCATATCAGTATAACGTATAACGTTATATAGGATAGCAGTATACCGTATCACGTTATATACTATTACGTTATTGCGTATTACGTTATATAGCATATCTGTATAACGTATAACGTTATACAGGATAGCACTATACCGTATCACGTTATATAGTATTACGTTATAGCGTATTACGTTATATAGCATATCAGTATAACCTACAACGTTATAGGGCATACGAGGATAACGGGTAAAGTTATATAACATATCAGTATAACGTATAACGTTATATAGCATATCAGCATAACGTATAACGTTATATAGGATAGCAGTATAACGTATCACGTTCTATAGTATTACGGTATAGCGTATTACGTTATATTGCACATCAGTATAACGTATAACGTTAAATAGCACATCAGTATAATGTATATCGTGATATAGCATATCAGAATAGCGTACAACGTTATATAGCATATCAGTATAACGTATAACGTTTTATAGCATATCAGGATAACGTATAACGTGATATAGCATATCAGTATAGCGTATAGCGTTATATAGCATATCAGGATAACGGGTAAAGTTATATAACATATCAGCATAACGTATAACGTGAAATAGCATATCAGTATAGCTTATAACGTTATATAGCATATCAGTATAGCGTATAACGTTGTATAGCATATCAGTATAACGTATAACGTTTTATAGCATATCAGTATAACGTCTAAAGTAATATAGCATATCTGTATAACGTATAACGTTATAGAGCATATCAGAATAACGGGTAACGTTATATAGTATATCAGTATAACGTATAACGTTATATAGCATATCAGTATAACGTATAACGTTATATAGGATAGCAGTATACCGTATCACGTTATATACTATTACGTTATTGCGTATTACGTTATATAGCATATCTGTATAACGTATAACGTTATACAGGATAGCACTATACCGTATCACGTTATATAGTATTACGTTATAGCGTATTACGTTATATAGCACATCAGTATAACGTATAACGTTATATAGCATATCAGTATAGCGTATAACGTTATATAGGATAGCAGTATACCGTATCACGTTATATAGTATTACGTTATAGCGTATTACGTTATGTAGCATATCAGTATAACCTACAACGTTATAGAGCATACCAGGATAACGGGTAAAGTTATATAACATATCAGTATAACGTATAACGTTATATAGCATATCAGCATAACGTATAACGTTATATAGGATAGCAGTATACCGTATCACCTTATATAGTATTACGTTATAGCGTATTACGTTATATAGCACATCAGTATAACGTATAACGTGATATAGCATATCAGTATAGCGTATAACGTTATATAGCATATCAGTAAGACGTATAAGGTTATATAGCATATCAGTATAACGTAAAACGTTATATAGCATATCAGTATAACGTATAACGTGATATAGCATATCAGTTTATCGTCTAAAGTAATATAGCATATCTGTATAACGTATAACGTTATAGAGCATATCAGAATAACGTGTAACGTTATATAGCATATCAGGATAACGTATAACGTTATATAGGATAGCAGTATAACGCATAACGTTATATAGCATATCAGTATAACGTATAACGTTATGTAGCATATCAGGATAACGCATAACCTTAAATAGCGTATCAGTATAACGTATTATGTTATATAGCATATCAGTATAGCGTATAACGTTATATAGCATATCATTATAACGTATAACGTTATATAGCATATCAGTTTATCGTCTAAAGTAATATAGCATATCTGTATAACGTATAACGTTATAGAGCATATCAGAATAACGTGTAACGTTATATAGCATATCAGGATAATGTATAACCTTATATAGCGTATCAGTATAACGTATATCGTTATATAGTATAGCAGTACAACGTATCACGTTATATAGTATTACGTTATAGCGTATTACGTTATATAGCATATCAGTATAACGTATAAAGTGATATAGCATATCAGTATAGCGTATAACGTTATATAGCATATCAGTATAACGTATAACGTTATATAGCATATCAGTATAACGTTTAAAGTTATATAGCATATCAGTATAACGATTAACGTTATAAAGCATATCAGTATAACGTATAACCTTATATAATATAGCAGTATAACGTATCACGTTATATAGTATTGCGTTATAGCGTAATACGATATATAGCACATCAGTATAACGTATGACGTTATATAGCATATCAGTATAACGTATAACGTTATATAGCATATCAGTATAACGTATAACGTTATATAGGATAGCAGTATAACGTATAACGTTATGTAGCATATCAGCATAACGTATAACCTTACATACCGTATCAGTATAGCGTATAACGTTATATAGGATAGCAGTATACCGTATCACGTTACATAGTATTACGTTATAGCGTATTACGTTATATAGCACATCACTATAACGTATAACGTGATGTAGCATATCAGTATAGCGTATAACGTTATATAGCATATCAGTATAACGTATAACGTTATATAGCATATTAGTATAACGTATAACGTTATACAGCATATCAGCATAACGTATAACGTTATATAGGATAGCAGTATAACGTATCACGTTCTATAGTATTACGGTATAGCGTATTACGTTATATAGCATATCAGTATAACGTATAACGTTTTATAGGGTAGCAGCATACCGTATCACGTTATATAGTATTACGTTATTGCGTATTACGTTATATTGCACATCAGTATAACGTATAACGTTATATAGCATATCAGAATAACATATAACGTGATATAGCATATCAGTATAGCGTATAACGTTATATAGCATATCAGCATAACGTATAACGTTATATAGCATAACAGGATAATGTGTAACCTTAAATAGCGTATCAGTATAACGTATAACGTTATATAGCATATCAGTATAACGTATAACGTTTTATAGCATATCAGTATAACGTATAACGTTATATAGCATATCGGTATAACGTCTAAAGTAATATAGCATATCTGTATAACGTATAACGTTATAGAGCATATCAGAATAACGGGTAAAGTTTAATAACATATCAGTATAACGTATAACGTTATATAGCATATCAGCATAACGTATAACGTTATATAGGATAGCAGTATACCGTATCACGTTATATAGTATTACGTTATAGCGTATTACGTTATATAGCACATCAGAATAACGTATAACGTGATATGGCATATCAGTATAACGTATAACGTTATATAGGATAGCAGTATACCGTATCACGTTATATAGTATTACGTTATTGCGTATAACGTTATATAGGATAGCAGTATACCGTATCACGTTATATAGTATTACGTTATAGCGTATCACATTATATAGCACATCAGTATAACGTATAACGTGATATAGCATATCACTATAGCGTATAACGTTATATAGCATATCAGTATAACGTATAACGTTATATAGCATATCAGTATAACATATAACGTTATATAGCATATCAGTATAACGTATAACGTTATATAGGATAGCAGTATAACGTATAACGTTATATAGCATATCAGTATAACGTATAACGTTATATAGCATATCAGTATAACGTATAACGTTATATAGCATATCAGTATAACATATAACGTTATATAGCATATCAGTATAACGTATAACGTTATATAGGATAGCAGTATAACGTATAACGTTATATAGCATATCAGTATAACGTATAACGTTATATAGGATAGCAGTATACCGTATCACGTTATATACTATTACGTTATTGCGTATTACGTTATATAGCATATCTGTATAACGTATAACGTTATACAGGATAGCACTATACCGTATCACGTTATATAGTATTACGTTATAGCGTATTACGTTATATAGCATATCAGTATAACCTACAACGTTATAGGGCATACGAGGATAACGGGTAAAGTTATATAACATATCAGTATAACGTATAACGTTATATAGCATATCAGCATAACGTATAACGTTATATAGGATAGCAGTATAACGTATCACGTTCTATAGTATTACGGTATAGCGTATTACGTTATATTGCACATCAGTATAACGTATAACGTTAAATAGCACATCAGTATAATGTATATCGTGATATAGCATATCAGAATAGCGTACAACGTTATATAGCATATCAGTATAACGTATAACGTTTTATAGCATATCAGGATAACGTATAACGTGATATAGCATATCAGTATAGCGTATAGCGTTATATAGCATATCAGTATAGCGTATAACGTTGTATAGCATATCAGTATAACGTATAACGTTTTATAGCATATCAGTATAACGTCTAAAGTAATATAGCATATCTGTATAACGTATAACGTTATAGAGCATATCAGAATAACGGGTAACGTTATATAGTATATCAGTATAACGTATAACGTTATATAGCATATCAGTATAACGTATAACGTTATATAGGATAGCAGTATACCGTATCACGTTATATACTATTACGTTATTGCGTATTACGTTATATAGCATATCTGTATAACGTATAACGTTATACAGGATAGCACTATACCGTATCACGTTATATAGTATTACGTTATAGCGTATTACGTTATATAGCACATCAGTATAACGTATAACGTTATATAGCATATCAGTATAGCGTATAACGTTATATAGGATAGCAGTATACCGTATCACGTTATATAGTATTACGTTATAGCGTATTACGTTATGTAGCATATCAGTATAACCTACAACGTTATAGAGCATACCAGGATAACGGGTAAAGTTATATAACATATCAGTATAACGTATAACGTGATATAGCATATCAGTTTATCGTCTAAAGTAATATAGCATATCAGTTTATAGTCTAAAGTAATATAGCATATCTGTATAACGTATAACGTTATAGAGCATATCAGAATAACGTGTAACGTTATATAGCATATCAGGATAACGTATAACGTGAAATAGCATATCAGTATAGCTTATAACGTTATATAGCATATCAGTATAGCGTATAACGTTGTATAGCATATCAGTATAACGTATAACGTTTTATAGCATATCAGTATAACGTCTAAAGTAATATAGCATATCTGTATAACGTATAACGTTATATAGCATATCAGTATAACGTATAACGTTATATAGGATAGCAGTATACCGTATCACCTTATATAGTATTACGTTATAGCGTATTACGTTATACAGCACATCAGTATAACGTATAACGTGATATAGCATATCAGTATAGCGTATAACGTTATATAGCATATCAGTAAGACGTATAAGGTTATATAGCATATCAGTATAACGTAAAACGTTATATAGCATATCAGTATAACGTATAACGTGATATAGCATATCAGTTTATCGTCTAAAGTAATATAGCATATCTGTATAACGTATAACGTTATAGAGCATATCAGAATAACGTGTAACGTTATATAGCATATCAGGATAACGTATAACGTTATATAGGATAGCAGTATAACGCATAACGTTATATAGCATATCAGTATAACGTATAACGTTATGTAGCATATCAGGATAACGCATAACCTTAAATAGCGTATCAGTATAACGTATTATGTTATATAGCATATCAGTATAGCGTATAACGTTATATAGCATATCATTATAACGTATAACGTTATATAGCATATCAGTTTATCGTCTAAAGTAATATAGCATATCTGTATAACGTATAACGTTATAGAGCATATCAGAATAACGTGTAACGTTATATAGCATATCAGGATAATGTATAACCTTATATAGCGTATCAGTATAACGTATATCGTTATATAGTATAGCAGTACAACGTATCACGTTATATAGTATTACGTTATAGCGTATTACGTTATATAGCATATCAGTATAACGTATAAAGTGATATAGCATATCAGTATAGCGTATAACGTTATATAGCATATCAGTATAACGTATAACGTTATATAGCATATCAGTATAACGTTTAAAGTTATATAGCATATCAGTATAACGATTAACGTTATAAAGCATATCAGTATAACGTATAACCTTATATAGGATAGCAGTATAACGTATCACGTTATATAGTATTGCGTTATAGCGTAATACGATATATAGCACATCAGTATAACGTATGACGTTATATAGCATATCAGTATAACGTATAACGTTATATAGCATATCAGTATAACGTATAACGTTATATAGGATAGCAGTATAACGTATAACGTTATGTAGCATATCAGCATAACGTATAACCTTACATACCGTATCAGTATAGCGTATAACGTTATATAGGATAGCAGTATACCGTATCACGTTATATAGTATTACGTTATAGCGTATTACGTTATATAGCACATCACTATAACGTATAACGTGATGTAGCATATCAGTATAGCGTATAACGTTATATAGCATATCAGTATAACGTATAACGTTATATAGCATATTAGTATAACGTATAACGTTATACAGCATATCAGCATAACGTATAACGTTATATAGGATAGCAGTATAACGTATCACGTTCTATAGTATTACGGTATAGCGTATTACGTTATATAGCATATCAGTATAACGTATAACGTTTTATAGGGTAGCAGCATACCGTATCACGTTATATAGTATTACGTTAGTGCGTATTACGTTATATTGCACATCAGTATAACGTATAACGTTATATAGCATATCAGAATAACATATAACGTGATATAGCATATCAGTATAGCGTATAACGTTATATAGCATATCAGCATAACGTATAACGTTATATAGCATAACAGGATAATGTGTAACCTTAAATAGCGTATCAGTATAACGTATAACGTTATATAGCATATCAGTATAACGTATAACATTTTATAGCATATCGGTATAACGTATAACGTTTTATAGCATATCAGGATAACGTATAACGTGATATAGCATATCAGTATAGCGTATAGCGTTATATAGCATATCAGGATAACGGGTAAAGTTATATAACATATCAGCATAACGTATAACGTGAAATAGCATATCAGTATAGCTTATAACGTTATATAGCATATCAGTATAGCGTATAACGTTGTATAGCATATCAGTATAACGTATAACGTTTTATAGCATATCAGTATAACGTCTAAAGTAATATAGCATATCTGTATAACGTATAACGTTATAGAGCATATCAGAATAACGGGTAACGTTATATAGTATATCAGTATAACGTATAACGTTATATAGCATATCAGTATAACGTATAACGTTATATAGGATAGCAGTATACCGTATCACGTTATATACTATTACGTTATTGCGTATTACGTTATATAGCATATCTGTATAACGTATAACGTTATACAGGATAGCAGTATACCGTATCACGTTATATAGTATTACGTTATAGCGTATTACGTTATATAGCATATCAGTATAACGTATAACGTACTATAGGATAGCAGTATACCGTATCACGTTATATAGTATTACGTTATTGCGTATTACGTTATATTGCACATCAGTATAACGTATAACGTTATATATCATATCAGAATAACATATAACGTGATATAGCATATCAGTATAGCGTATAACGTTATATAGCATATCAGCATAACGTATAACGTTATATAGCATAACAGGATAATGTGTAACCTTAAATAGCGTATCAGTATAACGTATAACGTTATATAGCATATCAGTATAACGTATAACATTTTATAGCATATCGGTATAACGTATAACGTTTTATAGCATATCAGTATAACGTATAACGTTATATAGCATATCGGTATAACGTCTAAAGTAATATAGCATATCTGTATAACGTATAACGTTATAGAGCATATCAGAATAACGGGTAACGTTTAATAACATATCAGTATAACGTATAACGTTATATAGCATATCAGCATAACGTATAACGTTATATAGGATAGCAGTATACCGTATCACGTTATATAGTATTACGTTATAGCGTATTACGTTATATAGCACATCAGAATAACGTATAACGTGATATAGCATATCAGTATAACGTATAACGTTATATAGGATAGCAGTATACCGTATCACGTTATATAGTATTACGTTATTGCGTATAACGTTATATAGGATAGCAGTATACCGTATCACGTTATATAGTATTACGTTATAGCGTATCACCTTATATAGCACATCAGTATAACGTATAACGTGATATAGCATATCACTATAGCGTATAACGTTATATAGCATATCAGTATAACGTATAACGTTATATAGCATATCAGTATAACATATAACGTTATATAGCATATCAGTATAACGTATAACGTTATATAGGATAGCAGTATAACGTATAACGTTATATAGCATATCAGTATAACGTATAACGTTATATAGGATAGCAGTATACCGTATCACGTTATATACTATTACGTTATTGCGTATTACGTTATATAGCATATCTGTATAACGTATAACGTTATACAGGATAGCACTATACCGTATCACGTTATATAGTATTACGTTATAGCGTATTACGTTATATAGCATATCAGTATAACCTACAACGTTATAGGGCATACGAGGATAACGGGTAAAGTTATATAACATATCAGTATAACGTATAACGTTATATAGCATATCAGCATAACGTATAACGTTATATAGGATAGCAGTATAACGTATCACGTTCTATAGTATTACGGTATAGCGTATTACGTTATATTGCACATCAGTATAACGTATAACGTTAAATAGCACATCAGTATAATGTATATCGTGATATAGCATATCAGAATAGCGTACAACGTTATATAGCATATCAGTATAACGTATAACGTTTTATAGCATATCAGGATAACGTATAACGTGATATAGCATATCAGTATAGCGTATAGCGTTATATAGCATATCAGGATAACGGGTAAAGTTATATAACATATCAGCATAACGTATAACGTGAAATAGCATATCAGTATAGCTTATAACGTTATATAGCATATCAGTATAGCGTATAACGTTGTGTAGCATATCAGTATAACGTATAACGTTTTATAGCATATCAGTATAACGTCTAAAGTAATATAGCATATCTGTATAACGTATAACGTTATAGAGCATATCAGAATAACGGGTAACGTTATATAGTATATCAGTATAACGTATAACGTTATATAGCATATCAGTATAACGTATAACGTTATATAGGATAGCAGTATACCGTATCACGTTATATACTATTACGTTATTGCGTATTACGTTATATAGCATATCTGTATAACGTACAACGTTATACAGGATAGCACTATACCGTATCACGTTATATAGTATTACGTTATAGCGTGTTACGTTATATAGCACATCAGTATAACGTATAACGTTATATAGCATATCAGTATAGCGTATAACGTTATATAGCATAGCAGTATACCGTATCACGTTATATAGTATTACGTTATAGCGTATTACGTTATGTAGCATATCAGTATAACCTACAACGTTATAGAGCATACCAGGATAACGGGTAAAGTTATATAACATATCAGTATAACGTATAACGTTATATAGCATATCAGCATAACGTATAACGTTATATAGGATAGCAGTATACCGTATCACCTTATATAGTATTACGTTATAGCGTATTACGTTATATAGCACATCAGTATAACGTATAACGTGATATAGCATATCAGTATAGCGTATAACGTTATATAGCATATCAGTAAGACGTATAACGTTATATAGGATAGCAGTATAACGTATAACGTTATGTAGCATATCAGGATAACGTATAACCTTACATACCGCATCAGTATAACGTATAACGTTATATTGGATAGCAGTATACCGTATCACGTTATATAGTATTACGTTATAGCGTATTACGTTATATAGCACATCACTATAACGTATAACGTGATGTAGCATATCAGTATAGCGTATAACGTTATATAGCATATCAGTATAACGTATAACGTTATATAGCATATCAGAATAACGTGTAACGTTATATAGCATATCAGTATAATGTCTTACGTTATATAGCATATCAGTATAACGTCTTAAGTTATATAGCAAATCAGTATAACGTATAACGTTATATAGCATATCAGTATAACGTATAACGTTATATAGGATAGCAGTATACCGTATCACGTTATATACTATTACGTTATTGCGTATTACGTTATATAGCATATCTGTATAACGTACAACGTTATACAGGATAGCACTATACCGTATCACGTTATATAGTATTACGTTATAGCGTGTTACGTTATATAGCACATCAGTATAACGTATAACGTTATATAGCATATCAGTATAGCGTATAACGTTATATAGCATAGCAGTATACCGTATCACGTTATATAGTATTACGTTATTGCGTATTAAGTCATATAGCATATCTGTATAACGTATAACGTTATACAGGATAGCAGTATACCGTATCACGTTATATAGTATTACGTTATAGCGTATTACGTTATATAGCATATCAGTATAACGTATAACGTACTATAGGATAGCAGTATACCGTATCACGTTATATAGTATTACGTTATTGCGTATTACGTTATATTGCACATCAGTATAACGTATAACGTTATATATCATATCAGAATAACATATAACGTGATATAGCATATCAGTATAGCGTATAACGTTATATAGCATATCAGCATAACGTATAACGTTATATAGCATAACAGGATAATGTGTAACCTTAAATAGCGTATCAGTATAACGTATAACGTTATATAGCATATCAGTATAACGTATAACATTTTATAGCATATCGGTATAACGTATAACGTTTTATAGCATATCAGTATAACGTATAACGTTATATAGCATATCGGTATAACGTCTAAAGTAATATAGCATATCTGTATAACGTATAACGTTATAGAGCATATCAGAATAACGGGTAAAGTTTAATAACATATCAGTATAACGTATAACGTTATATAGCATATCAGCATAACGTATAACGTTATATAGGATAGCAGTATACCGTATCACGTTATATAGTATTACGTTATAGCGTATTACGTTATATAGCACATCAGAATAACGTATAACGTGATATAGCATATCAGTATAACGTATAACGTTATATAGGATAGCAGTATACCGTATCACGTTCAATAGTATTACGTTATTGCGTATAACGTTATATAGGATAGCAGTATACCGTATCACGTTATATAGTATTACGTTATAGCGTATCACCTTATATAGCACATCAGTATAACGTATAACGTGATATAGCATATCACTATAGCGTATAACGTTATATAGCATATCAGTATAACGTATAACGTTATATAGCATATCAGTATAACATATAACGTTATATAGCATATCAGTATAACGTATAACGTTATATAGGATAGCAGTATAACGTATAACGTTATATAACATATCAGTATAACGTATAACGTTATATAGGATAGCAGTATACCGTATCACGTTATATACTATTACGTTATTGCGTATTACGTTATATAGCATATCTGTATAACGTATAACGTTATACAGGATAGCACTATACCGTATCACGTTATATAGTATTACGTTATAGCGTATTACGTTATATAGCATATCAGTATAACCTACAACGTTATAGGGCATACGAGGATAACGGGTAAAGTTATATAACATATCAGTATAACGTATAACGTTATATAGCATATCAGCATAACGTATAACGTTATATAGGATAGCAGTATAACGTATCACGTTCTATAGTATTACGGTATAGCGTATTACGTTATATTGCACATCAGTATAACGTATAACGTTAAATAGCACATCAGTATAATGTATATCGTGATATAGCATATCAGAATAGCGTACAACGTTATATAGCATATCAGTATAACGTATAACGTTTTATAGCATATCAGGATAACGTATAACGTGATATAGCATATCAGTATAGCGTATAGCGTTATATAGCATATCAGGATAACGGGTAAAGTTATATAACATATCAGCATAACGTATAACGTGAAATAGCATATCAGTATAGCTTATAACGTTATATAGCATATCAGTATAGCGTATAACGTTATATAACATATCAGTATAACGTATAACGTTATATAGCATATCAGCATAACGTATAACGTTATATAGGATAGCAGTATAACGTATCACGTTCTATAGTATTACGGTATAGCGTATTACGTTATATTGCACATCAGTATAACGTATAACGTTAAATAGCACATCAGTATAATGTATATCGTGATATAGCATATCAGAATAGCGTACAACGTTATATAGCATATCAGTATAACGTATAACGTTTTATAGCATATCAGTATAACGTCTAAAGTAATATAGCATATCTGTATAACGTATAACGTTATAGAGCATATCAGAATAACGGGTAACGTTATATAGTATATCAGTAGAACGTATAAAGTTATATAGCATATCAGTATAACGTATAACGTTATATAGGATAGCAGTATACCGTATCACGTTATATACTATTACGTTATTGCGTATAACGTTTTATAGCATATCAGGATAACGTATAACGTGATATAGCATATCAGTATAGCGTATAACGTGATGTAGCATATCAGTATAGCGTATAACGTTATATAGCATATCAGTATAACGTATAACGTTATATAGCATATCAGAATAACGTGTAACGTTATATAGCATATCAGTATAATGTCTTACGTTATATAGCATATCAGTATAACGTCTTAAGTTATATAGCAAATCAGTATAACGTATAACGTTATATAGCATAACATTATAACGTATAATGTCATATAGTTGTAAGTTATAAAGTTTACCGTTATATAACGCATAGGTATAAAGTATAATGTTATATAGCGTATCAGAATAACGTAAAACGTTATATAGCACATCAGTATAACGAATATCGTTAAAAAGCTTATCAGAATAAGGTGTAACGTTATATATCATTTCAGGATAACGTATAAAATTATATAGCACATCAGTACAACGTATAACGTTATGTAGAATTTCGGGATAACGTATAACCTTACATACCGTATCAGTATAACGTATAACGTTATATAGGATAGCAGTACAACGTATCACGTTATATAGTATTACGTTATAGCGCATTACGTTATATAGCATATCCGTATTACGTACAACGTTATAGAGCATATCAGGATAACGGGTAAAGTTATATAACATATCAGCATAACGTATAACGTGAAATACCACATCAGTATAGCTTATAACGTTATATAGCATATCAGTATAACGTATAACGTTATATAGCATATCAGAATAACGTATAACGTTTTATAGCATATCAGTATAACGTGAAACGTTATATACCATATAAGTACAACGTATAACGTTATATAGCATATCAGTATAACGTATAACGTTTTATAGCATATCAGTATAACGTATAACGTTTTATAGCATATCAGTATAACGTATAACGTGATATAGCATATCAGTATAGCGTATAACGTTATATAGCATATCAGTATAACCTATAACGTTATATAGCATAGCAGTATACCGTATCACGTTATATAGTATTACGTTATTGCGTATTAAGTTATATAGCATATCTGTATAACGTATAACGTTATACAGGATAGCAGTATACCGTATCACGTTATATAGTATTACGTTATAGCGTATTACGTTATATAGCATATCAGTATAACGTATAACGTACTATAGGATAGCAGTATACCGTATCACGTTATATAGTATTACGTTATTGCGTATTACGTTATATTGCACATCAGTATAACGTATAACGTTATATATCATATCAGAATAACATATAACGTGATATAGCATATCAGTATAGCGTATAACGTTATATAGCATATCAGCATAACGTATAACGTTATATAGCATAACAGGATAATGTGTAACCTTAAATAGCGTATCAGTATAACGTATAACGTTATATAGCATATCAGTATAACGTATAACATTTTATAGCATATCGGTATAACGTATAACGTTTTATAGCATATCAGTATAACGTATAACGTTATATAGCATATCGGTATAACGTCTAAAGTAATATAGCATATCTGTATAACGTATAACGTTATAGAGCATATCAGAATAACGGGTAAAGTTTAATAACATATCAGTATAACGTATAACGTTATATAGCACATCAGCATAACGTATAACGTTATATAGGATAGCAGTATACCGTATCACGTTATATAGTATTACGTTATAGCGTATTACGTTATATAGCACATCAGAATAACGTATAACGTGATATAGCATATCAGTATAACGTATAACGTTATATAGGATAGCAGTATACCGTATCACGTTATATAGTATTACGTTATTGCGTATAACGTTATATAGGATAGCAGTATACCGTATCACGTTATATAGTATTACGTTATAGCGTATCACCTTATATAGCACATCAGTATAACGTATAACGTGATATAGCATATCAGTATAACGTATAACGTTATATAGCATATCAGTATAACGTATAACGTTATATAGCATATCAGTATAACATATAACGTTATATAGCATATCAGTATAACGTATAACGTTATATAGGATAGCAGTATAACGTATAACGTTATATAGCATATCAGTATAACGTATAACGTTATATAGGATAGCAGTATACCGTATCACGTTATATACTATTACGTTATTGCGTATTACGTTATATAGCATATCTGTATAACGTATAACGTTATACAGGATAGCACTATACCGTATCACGTTATATAGTATTACGTTATAGCGTATTACGTTATATAGCATATCAGTATAACCTACAACGTTATAGGGCATACGAGGATAACGGGTAAAGTTATATAACATATCAGTATAACGTATAACGTTATATAGCATATCAGCATAACGTATAACGTTATATAGGATAGCAGTATAACGTATCACGTTCTATAGTATTACGGTATAGCGTATTACGTTATATTGCACATCAGTATAACGTATAACGTTAAATAGCACATCAGTATAATGTATATCGTGATATAGCATATCAGAATAGCGTACAACGTTATATAGCATATCAGTATAACGTATAACGTTTTATAGCATATCAGGATAACGTATAACGTGATATAGCATATCAGTATAGCGTATAGCGTTATATAGCATATCAGGATAACGGGTAAAGTTATATAACATATCAGCATAACGTATAACGTGAAATAGCATATCAGTATAGCTTATAACGTTATATAGCATATCAGTATAGCGTATAACGTTGTATAGCATATCAGTATAACGTATAACGTTTTATAGCATATCAGTATAACGTCTAAAGTAATATAGCATATCTGTATAACGTATAACGTTATAGAGCATATCAGAATAACGGGTAACGTTATATAGTATATCAGTATAACGTATAACGTTATATAGCATATCAGTATAACGTATAACGTTATATAGGATAGCAGTATACCGTATCACGTTATATACTATTACGTTATTGCGTATTACGTTATATAGCATATCTGTATAACGTACAACGTTATACAGGATAGCACTATACCGTATCACGTTATATAGTATTACGTTATAGCGTGTTACGTTATATAGCACATCAGTATAACGTATAACGTTATATAGCATATCAGTATAGCGTATAACGTTATATAGCATAGCAGTATACCGTATCACGTTATATAGTATTACGTTATAGCGTATTACGTTATGTAGCATATCAGTATAACCTACAACGTTATAGAGCATACCAGGATAACGGGTAAAGTTATATAACATATCAGTATAACGTATAACGTTATATAGCATATCAGCATAACGTATAACGTTATATAGGATAGCAGTATACCGTATCACCTTATATAGTATTACGTTATAGCGTATTATGTTATATAGCACATCAGTATAACGTATAACGTGATATAGCATATCAGTATAGCGTATAACGTTATATAGCATATCAGTAAGACGTATAACGTTATATAGGATAGCAGTATAACGTATAACGTTATGTAGCATATCAGGATAACGTATAACCTTACATACCGCATCAGTATAACGTATAACGTTATATTGGATAGCAGTATACCGTATCACGTTATATAGTATTACGTTATAGCGTATTACGTTATATAGCACATCACTATAACGTATAACGTGATGTAGCATATCAGTATAGCGTATAACGTTATATAGCACATCAGTATAACGTATAACGTTATATAGCATATCAGTATAGCGTATAACGTTATATAGCATAGCAGTATACCGTATCACGTTATATAGTATTACATTATAGCGTATTACGTTATGTAGCATATCAGTATAACCTACAACGTTATAGAGCATACCAGGATAACGGGTAAAGTTATATAACATATCAGTATAACGTATAACGTTATATAGCATATCAGCATAACGTATAACGTTATATAGGATAGCAGTATACCGTATCACCTTATATAGTATTACGTTATAGCGTATTACGTTATATAGCACATCAGTATAACGTATAACGTGATATAGCATATCAGTATAGCGTATAACGTTATATAGCATATCAGTAAGACGTATAACGTTATATAGGATAGCAGTATAACGTATAACGTTATGTAGCATATCAGGATAACGTATAACCTTACATACCGCATCAGTATAACGTATAACGTTATATTGGATAGCAGTATACCGTATCACGTTATATAGTATTACGTTATAGCGTATTACGTTATATAGCACATCACTATAACGTATAACGTGATGTAGCATATCAGTATAGCGTATAACGTTATATAGCATATCAGTATAACGTATAACGTTATATAGCATATCAGAATAACGTGTAACGTTATATAGCATATCAGTATAATGTCTTACGTTATATAGCATATCAGTATAACGTCTTAAGTTATATAGCAAATCAGTATAACGTATAACGTTATATAGCATAACATTATAACGTATAATGTCATATAGTTGTAAGTTATAAAGTTTACCGTTATATAACGCATAGGTATAAAGTATAATGTTATATAGCGTATCAGAATAACGTAAAACGTTATATAGCACATCAGTATAACGAATATCGTTAAAAAGCTTATCAGAATAAGGTGTAACGTTATATATCATTTCAGGATAACGTATAAAATTATATAGCACATCAGTACAACGTATAACGTTATGTAGAATTTCGGGATAACGTATAACCTTACATACCGTATCAGTATAACGTATAACGTTATATAGGATAGCAGTACAACGTATCACGTTATATAGTATTACGTTATAGCGCATTACGTTATATAGCATATCCGTATTACGTACAACGTTATAGAGCATATCAGGATAACGGGTAAAGTTATATAACATATCAGCATAACGTATAACGTGAAATACCACATCAGTATAGCTTATAACGTTATATAGCATATCAGTATAACGTATAACGTTATATAGCATATCAGAATAACGTATAACGTTTTATAGCATATCAGTATAACGTGAAACGTTATATACCATATAAGTACAACGTATAACGTTATATAGCATATCAGTATAACGTATAACGTTTTATAGCATATCAGTATAACGTATAACGTTTTATAGCATATCAGTATAACGTATAACGTGATATAGCATATCAGTATAGCGTATAACGTTATATAGCATATCAGTATAACCTATAACGTTATATAGCATAGCAGTATACCGTATCACGTTATATAGTATTACGTTATTGCGTATTAAGTTATATAGCATATCTGTATAACGTATAACGTTATACAGGATAGCAGTATACCGTATCACGTTATATAGTATTACGTTATAGCGTATTACGTTATATAGCATATCAGTATAACGTATAACGTACTATAGGATAGCAGTATACCGTATCACGTTATATAGTATTACGTTATTGCGTATTACGTTATATTGCACATCAGTATAACGTATAACGTTATATATCATATCAGAATAACATATAACGTGATATAGCATATCAGTATAGCGTATAACGTTATATAGCATATCAGCATAACGTATAACGTTATATAGCATAACAGGATAATGTGTAACCTTAAATAGCGTATCAGTATAACGTATAACGTTATATAGCATATCAGTATAACGTATAACATTTTATAGCATATCGGTATAACGTATAACGTTTTATAGCATATCAGTATAACGTATAACGTTATATAGCATATCGGTATAACGTCTAAAGTAATATAGCATATCTGTATAACGTATAACGTTATAGAGCATATCAGAATAACGGGTAAAGTTTAATAACATATCAGTATAACGTATAACGTTATATAGCATATCAGCATAACGTATAACGTTATATAGGATAGCAGTATACCGTATCACGTTATGTAGTATTACGTTATAGCGTATTACGTTATATAGCACATCAGAATAACGTATAACGTGATATAGCATATCAGTATAACGTATAACGTTATATAGGATAGCAGTATACCGTATCACGTTATATAGTATTACGTTATTGCGTATAACGTTATATAGGATAGCAGTATACCGTATCACGTTATATAGTATTACGTTATAGCGTATCACCTTATATAGCACATCAGTATAACGTATAACGTGATATAGCATATCACTATAGCGTATAACGTTATATAGCATATCCGTATTACGTACAACGTTATAGAGCATATCAGGATAACGGGTAAAGTTATATAACATATCAGCATAACGTATAACGTGAAATACCACATCAGTATAGCTTATAACGTTATATAGCATATCAGTATAACGTATAACGTTATATAGCATATCAGAATAACGTATAACGTTTTATAGCATATCAGTATAACGTGAAACGTTATATACCATATAAGTACAACGTATAACGTTATATAGCATATCAGTATAACGTATAACGTTTTATAGCATATCAGTATAACGTATAACGTTTTATAGCATATCAGTATAACGTATAACGTGATATAGCATATCAGTATAGCGTATAACGTTATATAGCATATCAGTATAACCTATAACGTTATATAGCATAGCAGTATACCGTATCACGTTATATAGTATTACGTTATTGCGTATTAAGTTATATAGCATATCTGTATAACGTATAACGTTATACAGGATAGCAGTATACCGTATCACGTTATATAGTATTACGTTATAGCGTATTACGTTATATAGCATATCAGTATAACGTATAACGTACTATAGGATAGCAGTATACCGTATCACGTTATATAGTATTACGTTATTGCGTATTACGTTATATTGCACATCAGTATAACGTATAACGTTATATATCATATCAGAATAACATATAACGTGATATAGCATATCAGTATAGCGTATAACGTTATATAGCATATCAGCATAACGTATAACGTTATATAGCATAACAGGATAATGTGTAACCTTAAATAGCGTATCAGTATAACGTATAACGTTATATAGCATATCAGTATAACGTATAACATTTTATAGCATATCGGTATAACGTATAACGTTTTATAGCATATCAGTATAACGTATAACGTTATATAGCATATCGGTATAACGTCTAAAGTAATATAGCATATCTGTATAACGTATAACGTTATAGAGCATATCAGAATAACGGGTAAAGTTTAATAACATATCAGTATAACGTATAACGTTATATAGCATATCAGCATAACGTATAACGTTATATAGGATAGCAGTATACCGTATCACGTTATATAGTATTACGTTATAGCGTATTACGTTATATAGCACATCAGAATAACGTATAACGTGATATAGCATATCAGTATAACGTATAACGTTATATAGGATAGCAGTATACCGTATCACGTTATATAGTATTACGTTATTGCGTATAACGTTATATAGGATAGCAGTATACCGTATCACGTTATATAGTATTACGTTATAGCGTATCACCTTATATAGCACATCAGTATAACGTATAACGTAATATAGCATATCACTATAGCGTATAACGTTATATAGCATATCAGTATAACGTATAACGTTATATAGCATATCAGTATAACATATAACGTTATATAGCATATCAGTATAACGTATAACGTTATATAGGATAGCAGTATGACGTATAACGTTATATAGCATATCAGTATAACGTATAACGTTATATAGGATAGCAGTATACCGTATCACGTTATATACTATTACGTTATTGCGTATTACGTTATATAGCATATCTGTATAACGTATAACGTTATACAGGATAGCACTATACCGTATCACGTTATATAGTATTACGTTATAGCGTATTACGTTATATAGCATATCAGTATAACCTACAACGTTATAGGGCATACGAGGATAACGGGTAAAGTTATATAACATATCAGTATAACGTATAACGTTATATAGCATATCAGCATAACGTATAACGTTATATAGGATAGCTGTATAACGTATCACGTTCTATAGTATTACGGTATAGCGTATTACGTTATATTGCACATCAGTATAACGTATAACGTTAAATAGCACATCAGTATAATGTATATCGTGATATAGCATATCAGAATAGCGTACAACGTTATATAGCATATCAGTATAACGTATAACGTTTTATAGCATATCAGGATAACGTATAACGTGATATAGCATATCAGTATAGCGTATAGCGTTATATAGCATATCAGGATAACGGGTAAAGTTATATAACATATCAGCATAACGTATAACGTGAAATAGCATATCAGTATAGCTTATAACGTTATATAGCATATCAGTATAGCGTATAACGTTGTATAGCATATCAGTATAACGTATAACGTTTTATAGCATATCAGTATAACGTCTAAAGTAATATAGCATATCTGTATAACGTATAACGTTATAGAGCATATCAGAATAACGGGTAACGTTATATAGTATATCAGTATAACGTATAACGTTATATAGCATATCAGTATAACGTATAACGTTATATAGGATAGCAGTATACCGTATCACGTTATATACTATTACGTTATTGCGTATTACGTTATATAGCATATCTGTATAACGTACAACGTTATACAGGATAGCACTATACCGCATCACGTTATATAGTATTACGTTATAGCGTGTTACGTTATATAGCACATCAGTATAACGTATAACGTTATATAGCATATCAGTATAGCGTATAACGTTATATAGCATAGCAGTATACCGTATCACGTTATATAGTATTACATTATAGCGTATTACGTTATGTAGCATATCAGTATAACCTACAACGTTATAGAGCATACCAGGATAACGGGTAAAGTTATATAACATATCAGTATAACGTATAACGTTATATAGCATATCAGCATAACGTATAACGTTATATAGGATAGCAGTATACCGTATCACCTTATATAGTATTACGTTATAGCGTATTACGTTATATAGCACATCAGTATAACGTATAACGTGATATAGCATATCAGTATAGCGTATAACGTTATATAGCATATCAGTAAGACGTATAACGTTATATAGGATAGCAGTATAACGTATAACGTTATGTAGCATATCAGGATAACGTATAACCTTACATACCGCATCAGTATAACGTATAACGTTATATTGGATAGCAGTATACCGTATCACGTTATATAGTATTACGTTATAGCGTATTACGTTATATAGCACATCACTATAACGTATAACGTGATGTAGCATATCAGTATAGCGTATAACGTTATATAGCAAATCAGTATAACGTATAACGTTATATAGCATAACATTATAACGTATAATGTCATATAGTTGTAAGTTATAAAGTTTACCGTTATATAACGCATAGGTATAAAGTATAATGTTATATAGCGTATCAGAATAACGTAAAACGTTATATAGCACATCAGTATAACGAATATCGTTAAAAAGCTTATCAGAATAAGGTGTAACGTTATATATCATTTCAGGATAACGTATAAAATTATATAGCACATCAGTACAACGTATAACGTTATGTAGAATTTCGGGATAACGTATAACCTTACATACCGTATCAGTATAACGTATAACGTTATATAGGATAGCAGTACAACGTATCACGTTATATAGTATTACGTTATAGCGCATTACGTTATATAGCATATCAGTATTACTTACAACGTTATAGAGCATATCAGGATAACGGGTAAAGTTATATAACATATCAGCATAACGTATAACGTGAAATACCACATCAGTATAGCTTATAACGTTATATAGCATATCAGTATAACGTATAACGTTTTATAGCATATCAGTATAACGTATAACGTTTTATAGCATATCAGTATAACGTATAACGTGATATAGCATATCAGTATAGCGTATAACGTTATATAGCATATCAGTATAACCTATAACGTTATATAGCATATCGGTATAACGTCTAAAGTAATATAGCATATCTGTATAACGTATGACGTTATAGAGCATATCAGAATAACGGGTAACGTTATATAGTATATCAGTATAACGTATAACGTTATATAGCATATCAGTATAACGTATAACGTTGTATAGGATAGCAGTATACCGTATCACGTTATATAGTATTACGTTATAGCGTATTACGTTATGAGGCATATCAGTATAACCTACAACGTTATAGAGCATACCAGGATAACGGGTAAAGTTATATAACATATCAGTATAACGTATAACGTTATATAGCATATCAGCATAACGTATAACGTTATATAGGATAGCAGTATACCGTATCACCTTATGTAGTATTACGTTATTGCGTATTACGTTATATTGCACATCAGTATAACGTATAACGTTAAATAGCACATCAGTATAATGTATATCGTGATATAGCATATCAGAATAGCGTACAACGTTATATAGCATATCAGTATAACGTATAGCGTTTTATAGCATATCAGGATAACGTATTACGTTATATAGCATATCAGTATAACGTATAACGTTATGTAGCATATCAGTATAATGTCTAACGTTATATAGCATATCAGTATAATGTCTAACGTTAATTAGCATATCAGGATAACGTGTAACCTTAAATAGCGTATCAGTATAACGTATAACGTTGTATAGTATATCAGTATAACGTATAACATTTTATAGCATATCAGTATAACGTATAACGTGATATAGCATATCAGTATAGCGTATAACCTTATATAGCTTACAAGTATAACGTGTAACGTTATATAGCATATCAGTATAACGTATAACGTTATATAGGATAGCAGTATACTGTATCACGTTATATAGTATTACGTTATTGCGTATTGCGTTATATAGCATATCTGTATAACGTATAACGTTATATAGGATAGCAGTATAACGTATCACGTTATATAGTATTACGTTATAGCGTATTACGTTATATAGCATATCAGTATAGCCTACAACGTTATAGAGCATACCAGGATAACGGGTAAAGTTATATAACATATCAGTACAACGTATAATGTTTTATAGCATATCAGGATAACGTATAACGTGATATAGCATATCAGTATAGCGTATAGCGTTATATAGCATATCAGGATAACGGGTAACGTTTTATAGGATAGCAGCATACCGTATCACGTTATATACTATTACGTTATTGCGTATTACGTTATATAGCATATCAGTATAACCTACAACGTTATAGGGCATACGAGGATAACGGGTAAAGTTATTTAACATATCAGTATAACGTATAACGTTATACAGCATATCAGCATAACGTATAACGTTATATAGGATAGCAGTATAATGTATCACGTTCTATAGTATTACGGTATAGCGTATTACGTTATATAGCATATCAGTATAACGTATAACGTTTTATAGGGTAGCAGCATACCGTATCACGTTATATAGTATTACGTTATTGCGCATTACGTTATATAGCATATCAGTATAACCTACAACGTTATAGGGCATACGAGGATAAAGGGTAAAGTTATTTAACATATCAGAATAGCGTACAACGTTATATAGCATATCAGTATAACGTATAACGTTTTATAGCATATCAGGATAACGTATAACGTGATATAGCATATCAGTATAGCGTATAGCGTTATATAGCATATCAGGATAACGGGTAAAGTTATATAACATATCAGCATAACGTATAACGTGAAATAGCATATCAGTATAGCTTATAACGTTATATAGCATATCAGTATAGCGTATAACGTTGTATAGCATATCAGTATAACGTATAACGTTTTATAGCATATCAGTATAACGTCTAAAGTAATATAGCATATCTGTATAACGTATAACGTTATAGAGCATATCAGAATAACGGGTAACGTTATATAGTACATCAGTATAACGTATAACGTTATATAGCATATCAGTATAACGTATAACGTTATATAGGATAGCAGTATACCGTATCACGTTATATACTATTACGTTATTGCGTATTACGTTATATAGCATATCTGTATAACGTATAACGTTATACAGGATAGCAGTATACCGTATCACGTTATATAGTATTACGTTATAGCGTATTACGTTATATAGCATATCAGTATAACGTATAACGTACTATAGGATAGCAGTATACCGTATCACGTTATATAGTATTACGTTATTGCGTATAACGTTATATAGGATAGCAGTATACCGTATCACGTTATATAGTATTACGTTATAGCGTATCACCTTATATAGCACATCAGTATAACGTATAACGTGATATAGCATATCACTATAGCGTATAACGTTATATAGCATATCAGTATAACGTATAACGTTATATAGGATAGCAGTATAACGTATCACGTTATATAGTATTACGTTATAGCGTATTACGTTATATAGCATATCAGTATAACCTACAACGTTATAGGGCATACGAGGATAACGGGTAAAGTTATATAACATATCAGTATAACGTATAACGTTATATAGCATATCAGCATAACGTATAACGTTATATAGGATAGCAGTATAACGTATCACGTTCTATAGTATTACGGTATAGCGTATTACGTTATATAGCATATCAGTATAACGTATAACGTTTTATAGGATAGCAGCATACCGTATCACGTTATATAGCATATCAGTATAACGTATAACGTTATATAGGATAGCAGTATACCGCATCACGTTATATACTATTACGTTATTGCGTATTACGTTATATAGCATATCTGTATAACGTATAACGTTATATAGGATAGCAGTATACCGTATCACGTTATATAGTATTACGTTATAGCGTATTACGTTATATTGCACATCAGTATAACGTATAACGTTAAATAGCACATCAGTATAATGTATATCGTGATATAGCATATCAGAATAGCGTACAACGTTATATAGCATATCAGTATAACGTATAGCGTTTTATAGCATATCAGGATAACGTATTACGTTATATAGCATATCAGTATAACGTATAACGTTATATAGCATATCAGTATAATGTCTAACGTGATATAGCATATCAGTATAGCGTATAACCTTATATAGCATATAAGTATAACGTATAACGTTATATAGCATATCAGTATAACGTATAACGTTATATAGGATAGCAGTATACTGTATCACGTTATATAGTATTACGTTATTGCGTATTGCGTTATATAGCATATCTGTATAACGTATAACGTTATATAGGATAGCAGTATACCGTATCACGTTATATAGTATTACGTTATAGCGTATTACGTTATATAGCCCATCAGTATAACGTATAACGTGATATAGCATATCAGTATAGCGTATAACGTTATATAGCATATCAGTATAACGTATAACGTTATATAGGATTGCGGTATAACGTATAACGTTATATAGCATATCAGTATAACGAATAACGTTATATAGCATATCAGTATAACGGGTAAAGTTATATAACATATCAGCATAACGTATAACGTGAAATAGCATATCAGTATAGCTTATAACGTTATATAGCATATCAGTATAGCGCATAACGTTATATAGCATATCAGTATAACGTATAACGTTATATAGGATAGCAGTATACCGTATCACCTTATATAGTATTACGTTATTGCGTATTACGTTATATTGCACATCAGTATAACGTATAACGTTAAATAGCACATCAGTATAATGTATATCGTGATATAGCATATCAGAATAGCGTACAACGTTATATAGGATATCAGTATAACGTATAGCGTTTTATAGCATATCAGGATAACGTATTACGTTATATAGCATATCAGTATAACGTATAACGTTATATAGCATATCAGTATAATGTCTAACGTTATATAGCATATCAGTATAATGTCTAACGTTATATAGCATATCAGGATAACGTGTAACCTTAAATAGCGTATCAGTATAACGTATAACGTTATATAGCATATCAGTGTAACGTATAACATTTTATAGCATATCAGTATAACGTATAACGTGATATAGCATATCAGTATAGCGTATAACCTTATATAGCATATCAGTATAAAGTATAACGTTATATAGCATATCAGTATAACGTATAACGTTTTATAGCAGATCAGTATAACGTACAACGTTATAGAGCATATCAGGATAACGGGTAAAGTTATATAACATATCAGCATAACGTATAACGTGAAATAGCACATCAGTATAGCTTATAACGTTATATAGCATATCAGTATAACGTATAACGTTATATAGCATATCAGTATAGCGTATAGCGTTATATAGCATATCAGGATAACGGGTAAAGTTATATAACATATCAGCATAACGTATAACGTGAAATAGCATATCAGTATAGCTTATAACGTTATATAGCATATCAGTATAGCGTATAACGTTATATAGCATATCAGTATAACGTATAACGTTTTATAGCATATCAGTATAACGTATAACGTTATATACCATATAAGTATAGCGTATAGCGTTATATAGCATATCAGTATAGCGTATAACGTTATATAGCATATCAGTATAAAGTATAACGTTATATAGCATATCAGTATAACGTATAACGTTTTATAGCATATCAGTATAACGTATTACGTTACATAGCATATCAGAATAACGTGTAACGTTATATAGCATAGCAGTATAGCGTATAGCGTTATATAGCATATCAGTATAGCGTATAATGTTATATAGCATATCAGTATAACGTATAACGTTATATAGCATATCAGTATAACGTGTAATGTTTTATAGCATATCAGTATAGCGTATAACGTTATATAGCATATCAGTAAGACGTATAACGTTATATAGCATATCAGTATAACGTATAACGTTATGTAGCATATCAGGATAACGTATAACCTTACATACCGCATCAGTATAACGTATAACGTTATATTGGATAGCAGTATACCGTATCACGTTATATAGTATTACGTTATAGCGTATTACGTTATATAGCACATCACTATATCGTATAACGTGATGTAGCATATCAGTATAGCGTATAACGTTATATAGCATATCAGTATAACGTATAACGTTATATAGCATATCAGAATAACGTGTAACGTTATATAGCATATCAGTATAATGTCTTACGTTATATAGCATATCAGTATAACGTCTTAAGTTATATAGCAAATCAGTATAACGTATAACGTTATATAGCATAACATTATAACGTATAATGTCATATAGTTGTAAGTTATAAAGTTTACCGTTATATAACGCATAGGTATAAAGTATAATGTTATATAGCGTATCAGAATAACGTAAAACGTTATATAGCACATCAGTATAACGAATATCGTTAAAAAGCTTATCAGAATAAGGTGTAACGTTATATATCATTTCAGGATAACGTATAAAATTATATAGCACATCAGTACAACGTATAACGTTATGTAGAATTTCGGGATAACGTATAACCTTACATACCGTATCAGTATAACGTATAACGTTATATAGGATAGCAGTACAACGTATCACGTTATATAGTATTACGTTATAGCGCATTACGTTATATAGCATATCAGTATAACGTACAACGTTATAGAGCATATCAGGATAACGGGTAAAGTTATATAACATATCAGCATAACGTATAACGTGAAATACCACATCAGTATAGCTTATAACGTTATATAGCATATCAGTATAACGTATAACGTTATATAGCATATCAGAATAACGTATAACGTTTTATAGCATATCAGTATAACGTGAAACGTTATATACCATATAAGTACAACGTATAACGTTATATAGCATATCAGTATAACGTATAACGTTTTATAGCATATCAGTATAACGTATAACGTTTTATAGCATATCAGTATAACGTATAACGTGATATAGCATATCAGTATAGCGTATAACGTTATATAGCATATCAGTATAACCTATAACGTTATATAGCATATCGGTATAACGTCTAAAGTAATATAGCATATCTGTATAACGTATGACGTTATAGAGCATATCAGAATAACGGGTAACGTTATATAGTATATCAGTATAACGTATAACGTTATATAGCATATCAGTATAACGTATAACGTTGTATAGGATAGCAGTATACCATATCACGTTATATAGTATTACGTTATAGCGTATTACGTTATGAGGCATATCAGTATAACCTACAACGTTATAGAGCATACCAGGATAACGGGTAAAGTTATATAACATATCAGTATAACGTATAACGTTATATAGCATATCAGCATAACGTATAACGTTATATAGGATAGCAGTATACCGTATCACCTTATATAGTATTACGTTATTGCGTATTACGTTATATTGCACATCAGTATAACGTATAACGTTAAATAGCACATCAGTATAATGTATATCGTGATATAGCATATCAGAATAGCGTACAACGTTATATAGCATATCAGTATAACGTATAGCGTTTTATAGCATATCAGGATAACGTATTACGTTATATAGCATATCAGTATAACGTATAACGTTATGTAGCATATCAGTATAATGTCTAACGTTATATAGCATATCAGTATAATGTCTAACGTTAATTAGCATATCAGGATAACGTGTAACCTTAAATAGCGTATCAGTATAACGTATAACGTTGTATAGTATATCAGTATAACGTATAACATTTTATAGCATATCAGTATAACGTATAACGTGATATAGCATATCAGTATAGCGTATGACCTTATATAGCATACAAGTATAACGTGTAACGTTATATAGCATATCAGTATAACGTATAACGTTATATAGGATAGCAGTATACTGTATCACGTTATATAGTATTACGTTATTGCGTATTGCGTTATATAGCATATCTGTATAACGTGTAACGTTATATAGGATAGCAGTATAACGTATCACGTTATATAGTATTACGTTATAGCGTATTACGTTATATAGCATATCAGTATAGCCTACAACGTTATAGAGCATACCAGGATAACGGGTAAAGTTTTATAACATATCAGTACAACGTATAATGTTTTATAGCATATCAGGATAACGTATAACGTGATATAGCATATCAGTATAGCGTATAGCGTTATATAGCATATCAGGATAACGGGTAACGTTTTATAGGATAGCAGCATACCGTATCACGTTATATACTATTACGTTATTGCGTATTACGTTATATAGCATATCAGTATAACCTACAACGTTATAGGGCATACGAGGATAACGGGTAAAGTTATTTAACATATCAGTATAACGTATAACGTTATACAGCATATCAGCATAACGTATAACGTTATATAGGATAGCAGTATAACGTATCACGTTCTATAGTATTACGGTATAGCGTATTACGTTATATAGCATATCAGTATAACGTATAACGTTTTATAGGGCATACGAGGATAAAGGGTAAAGTTATTTAACATATCAGAATAGCGTACAACGTTATATAGCATATCAGTATAACGTATAACGTTTTATAGCATATCAGGATAACGTATAACGTGATATAGCATATCAGTATAGCGTATAGCGTTATATAGCATATCAGGATAACGGGTAAAGTTATATAACATATCAGCATAACGTATAACGTGAAATAGCATATCAGTATAGCTTATAACGTTATATAGCATATCAGTATAGCGTATAACGTTGTATAGCATATCAGTATAACGTATAACGTTTTATAGCATATCAGTATAACGTCTAAAGTAATATAGCATATCTGTATAACGTATAACGTTATAGAGCATATCAGAATAACGGGTAACGTTATATAGTACATCAGTATAACGTATAACGTTATATAGCATATCAGTATAACGTATAACGTTATATAGGATAGCAGTATACCGTATCACGTTATATACTATTACGTTATTGCGTATTACGTTATATAGCATATCTGTATAACGTATAACGTTATACAGGATAGCAGTATACCGTATCACGTTATATAGTATTACGTTATAGCGTATTACGTTATATAGCATATCAGTATAACGTATAACGTACTATAGGATAGCAGTATACCGTATCACGTTATATAGTATTACGTTATAGCGTATAACGTTATAGAGCATATCAGAATAACGGGTAAAGTTTAATAACATATCAGTATAACGTATAACGTTATATAGCATATCAGCATAACGTATAACGTTATATAGGATAGCAGTATAGCGTATTACGTTATATAGCACATCAGAATAACGTATAACGTGATATAGCGTATCAGTATAATGTATAACGTTATATAGGATAGCAGTATACCGTATCACGTTATATAGTATTACGTTATTGCGTATAACGTTATATAGGATAGCAGTATACCGTATCACGTTATATAGTATTACGTTATAGCGTATCACCTTATATAGCACATCAGTATAACGTATAACGTGATATAGCATATCACTATAGCGTATAACGTTATATAGCATATCAGTATAACGTATAACGTTATATAGGATAGCAGTATAACGTATCACGTTATATAGTATTACGTTATAGCGTATTACGTTATATAGCATATCAGTATAACCTACAACGTTATAGGGCATACGAGGATAACGGGTAAAGTTATATAACATATCAGTATAACGTATAACGTTATATAGCATATCAGCATAACGTATAACGTTATATAGGATAGCAGTATAACGTATCACGTTCTATAGTATTACGGTATAGCGTATTACGTTATATAGCATATCAGTATAACGTATAACGTTTTATAGGATAGCAGCATACCGTATCACGTTATATAGCATATCAGTATAACGTATAACGTTATATAGGATAGCAGTATACCGCATCACGTTATATACTATTACGTTATTGCGTATTACGTTATATAGCATATCTGTATAACGTATAACGTTATATAGGATAGCAGTATACCGTATCACGTTATATAGTATTACGTTATAGCGTATTACGTTATATTGCACATCAGTATAACGTATAACGTTAAATAGCACATCAGTATAATGTATATCGTGATATAGCATATCAGAATAGCGTACAACGTTATATAGCATATCAGTATAACGTATAGCGTTTTATAGCATATCAGGATAACGTATTACGTTATATAGCATATCAGTATAACGTATAACGTTATATAGCATATCAGTATAATGTCTAACGTGATATAGCATATCAGTATAGCGTATAACCTTATATAGCATATAAGTATAACGTATAACGTTATATAGCATATCAGTATAACGTATAACGTTATATAGGATAGCAGTATACTGTATCACGTTATATAGTATTACGTTATTGCGTATTGCGTTATATAGCATATCTGTATAACGTATAACGTTATATAGGATAGCAGTATACCGTATCACGTTATATAGTATTACGTTATAGCGTATTACGTTATATAGCCCATCAGTATAACGTATAACGTGATATAGCATATCAGTATAGCGTATAACGTTATATAGCATATCAGTATAACGTATAACGTTATATAGGATTGCGGTATAACGTATAACGTTATATAGCATATCAGTATAACGAATAACGTTATATAGCATATCAGTATAACGGGTAAAGTTATATAACATATCAGCATAACGTATAACGTGAAATAGCATATCAGTATAGCTTATAACGTTATATAGCATATCAGTATAGCGCAGAACGTTATATAGCATATCAGTATAACGTATAACGTTATATAGGATAGCAGTATACCGTATCACCTTATATAGTATTACGTTATTGCGTATTACGTTATATTGCACATCAGTATAACGTATAACGTTAAATAGCACATCAGTATAATGTATATCGTGATATAGCATATCAGAATAGCGTACAACGTTATATAGGATATCAGTATAACGTATAGCGTTTTATAGCATATCAGGATAACGTATTACGTTATATAGCATATCAGTATAACGTATAACGTTATATAGCATATCAGTATAATGTCTAACGTTATATAGCATATCAGTATAATGTCTAACGTTATATAGCATATCAGGATAACGTGTAACCTTAAATAGCGTATCAGTATAACGTATAACGTTATATAGCATATCAGTATAACGTATAACATTTTATAGCATATCAGTATAACGTATAACGTGATATAGCATATCAGTATAGCGTATAACCTTATATAGCATATCAGTATAAAGTATAACGTTATATAGCATATCAGTATAACGTATAACGTTATATAGCATATCAGGATAACGTGTAACCTTAAATAGCGTATCAGTATAACGTATAACGTTATATAGCATATCAGTATAACGTATAACATTTTATAGCATATCAGTATAACGTATAACGTGATATAGCATATCAGTATAGCGTATAACCTTATATAGCATATCAGTATAAAGTATAACGTTATATAGCATATCAGTATAACGTATAACGTTTTATAGCAGATCAGTATAACGTACAACGTTATAGAGCATATCAGGATAACGGGTAAAGTTATATAACATATCAGCATAACGTATAACGTGAAATAGCATATCAGTATAGCTTATAACGTTATATAGCATATCAGTATAACGTCTAAAGTAATATAGCATACCTGTATAACGTATAACGTTAGAGAGCATATCAGAATAACGGGTAACGTTATATAGTATATCAGTATAACGTATAACGTTATATAGCATATCAGTATAACGTATAACGTTATATAGGATAGCAGTATACCGCATCACGTTATATACTATTACGTTATTGCGTATTACGTTATATAGCATATCTGTATAACGTATAACGTTATATAGGATAGCAGTATAACGTATAACGTTATATAGCATATCAGTATAACGTATAACGTTTTATAGCATATCAGTATAACGTATAACGTTATATACCATATAAGTATAGCGTATAGCGTTATATAGCATATCAGTATAGCGTATAACGTTATATAGCATATCAGTATAAAGTATAACGTTATATAGCATATCAGTATAACGTATAACGTTTTATAGCATATCAGTATAACGTATTACGTTACATAGCATATCAGAATAACGTGTAACGTTTTATAGCATATCAGTATAACGTATAACGTTATATACCATATAAGTATAGCGTATAGCGTTATATAGCATATCAGTATAGCGTATAACGTTATATAGCATATCAGTATAAAGTATAACGTTATATAGCATATCAGTATAACGTATAACGTTTTATAGCATATCAGTATAACGTATTACGTTACATAGCATATCAGAATAACGTGTAACGTTATATAGCATATCAGTATAGCGTATAGCGTTATATAGCATATCAGTATAGCGTATAATGTTATATAGCATATCAGTATAACGTATAACGTTATATAGCATATCAGTATAACGTATAATGTTTTATAGCATATCAGTATAACGTATAACGTTATATACCATATAAGTATAACGTATAACGTTATATAGCATATCAGTATAACGTATAACGTTTTATAGCATATCAGTATAACGTATAACGTGATATAGCATATCAGTATAGCGTATAACGTCATATAGCATATCAGTATAACCTATAACGTTATATAGCAAATCGGTATAACGTCTAAAGTAATATAGCATACCTGTATAACGTATAACGTTATAGAGCATATCAGAATAACGGGTAACGTTATATAGTATATCAGTATAACGTATAACGTTATATAGCATATCAGTATAACGTATAACGTTATATAGGATAGCAGTATACCGCATCACGTTATATACTATTACGTTATTGCGTATTACGTTATATAGCATATCTGTATAACGTATAACGTTATATAGGATAGCAGTATACCGTATCACGTTATATAGTATTACGTTATAGCGTATTACATTATATTGCACATCAGTATAACGTATAACGTTAAATAGCACATCAGTATAATGTATATCGTGATATAGCATATCAGAATAGCGTACAACGTTATATAGCATATCAGTATAACGTATAGCGTTTTATAGCATATCAGGATAACGTATTACGTTATATAGCATATCAGTATAACGTATAACGTTATATAGCATATCAGTATAATGTCTAACGTTATATAGCATATCAGTATAATGTCTAACGTTATATAGCATATCAGGATTACGTGTAACCTTAAATAGCGTATCAGTATAACGTATAACGTTATATAGCATATCAGTATAACGTATAACATTTTGTAGCATATCAGTATAACGTATAACGTGATATAGCATATCAGTATAGCGTATAACCTTATATAGCATATAAGTATAACGTATAACGTTATATAGCATATCAGTATAACGTATAACGTTATATAGGATAGCAGTATACTGTATCACGTTATATAGTATTACGTTATTGCGTATTGCGTTATATAGCATATCTGTATAACGTATAACGTTATATAGGATAGCAGTATACCGTATCACGTTATATAGTATTACGTTATAGCGTATTACGTTATATAGCCCATCAGTATAACGTATAACGTGATATAGCATATCAGTATAGCGTATAACGTTATATAGCATATCAGTATAGCGTATAACGTTATATAGAATTGCGGTAGAACGTATAACGTTATATAGCATATCAGTATAACGAATAACGTTATATAGCATATCAGTATAACGGGTAAAGTTATATAACATATCAGCATAACGTATAACGTGTAATAGCATATCAGTATAGCTTATAACGTTATATAGCATATCAGTATAGCGCATAACGTTATATAGCATATCAGTATAACGTATAACGTTATATAGGATAGCAGTATACCGTATCACCTTATATAGTATTACGTTATTGCGTATTACGTTATATTGCACATCAGTATAACGTATAACGTTAAATAGCACATCAGTATAATGTATATCGTGATATAGCATATCAGAATAGCGTACAACGTTATATAGCATATCAGTATAACGTATAGCGTTTTATAGCATATCAGGATAACGTATTACGTTATATAGCATATCAGTATAACGTATAACGTTATATAGCATATCAGTATAATGTCTAACGTTATATAGCATATCAGTATAATGTCTAACGTTATATAGCATATCAGGATAACGTGTAACCTTATGTAGCGTATCAGTATAACGTATAACGTTATATAGCATATCAGTATAACGTATAACGTGATATAGCATATCAGTATAGCGTATAACCTTATATAGGATATAAGTATAACGTATAACGTTATATAGCATATCAGTATAACGTATAACGTTATATAGGATAGCAGTATACTGTATCACGTTATATAGTATTACGTTATAGCGTATTACGTTATATAGCATATCAGTATAACGTATAACGTGATATAGCATATCAGTATAGCGTATAACGTTATATAGGATAGCACTATACCGTATCACGTTATATAGTATTACGTTATAGCGTATTACGTTATATAGCATATCAGTATAACGTACAACGTTATAGAGCATATCAGGATAACGGGTAAAGTTATATAACATATCAGCATAACGTATAACGTGAAATAGCACATCAGTATAGCTTATAACCTTATATAGCATATCAGTATAACGTATAACGTTTTATAGCATATCAGTATAACGTATTACGTTACATAGCATATCAGAATAACGTGTAACGTTATATAGCATATCAGTATAGCGTATAGCGTTATATAGCATATCAGTATAGCGTATAATGTTATATAGCATATCAGTATAACGTATAACGTTATATAGCATATCAGTATAACGTATAATGTTTTATAGCATATCAGTATAACGTATAACGTTATATACCATATAAGTATAACGTATAACGTTATATAGCATATCAGTATAACGTATAACGTTTTATAGCATATCAGTATAACGTATAACGTGATATAGCATATCAGTATAGCGTATAACGTCATATCGCATATCAGTATAACCTATAACGTTATATAGCATATCGGTATAACGTCTAAAGTAATATAGCATACCTGTATAACGTATAACGTTATAGAGCATATCAGAATAACGGGTAACGTTATATAGTATATCAGTATAACGTATAACGTTATATAGCATATCAGTATAACGTATAACGTTGTATAGGATAGCAGTATACCGTATCACGTTATATAGTATTACGTTATAGCGTATTACGTTATATAGCATATCAGTATAACGTATAACGTGATATAGCATATCAGTATAGCGTATAACGTTATATAGGATAGCACTATACCGTATCACGTTATATAGTATTACGTTATAGCGTATTACGTTATGAGGCATATCAGTATAACCTACAACGTTATAGAGCATACCAGGATAACGGGTAAAGTTATATAACATATCAGTATAACGTATAACGTTATATAGCATATCAGCATAACGTATAACGTTATATAGGAAAGCAGTATACCGTATCACCTTATATAGTATTACGGTATTGCGTATTACGTTATATTGCACATCAGTATAACGTATAACGTTAAATAGCACATCAGTATAATGTATATCGTGATATAGCATATCAGAATAGCGTACAACGTTATATAGCATATCAGTATAACGTATAGCGTTTTATAGCATATCAGGATAACGTATTACGTTATATAGCATATCAGTATAACGTATAACGTTATGTAGCATATCAGTATAATGTCTAACGTTATATAGCATATCAGTATAATGTCTAACGTTAAATAGCATATCAGGATAACGTGTAACCTTAAATAGCGTATCAGTATAACGTATAACGTTATATAGTATATCAATATAACGTATAACATTTTATAGCATGTCAGTATAACGTATAACGTGATATAGCATATCAGTATAGCGTATAACCTTATATAGCATATAAGTATAACGTATAACGTTATATAGCATATCAGTATAACGTATAACGTTATATAGGATAGCAGTATACTGTATCACGTTATATAGTATTACGTTATTGCGTATTGCGTTATATAGCATATCTGTATAACGTATAACGTTATATAGGATAGCAGTATAACGTATCACGTTATATAGTATTACGTTATAGCGTATTACGTTATATAGCATATCAGTATAACCTACAACGTTATAGAGCATACCAGGATAACGGGTAAAGTTATATAACATATCAGTACAACGTATAACGTTTTATAGCATATCAGGATAACGTATAACGTTATATAGCATATCAGTATAGCGTATAGCGTTATATAGCATATCAGGATAACGGGTAAAGTTATATAACATATCAGCATAACGTATAACGTGAAATAGCATATCAGTATAGCTTATAACGTTATATAGCATATCAGTATAGCGTATAACGTTATATAGCATATCAGTATAACGTATAACGTTTTATAGCATATCAGTATAACGTATAACGTTATATACCATATAAGTGTAGCGTATAGCGTTATATAGCATATCAGTATAGCGTATAACGTTATATAGCATATCAGTATAACGTATAACGTTTTATAGCATATCAGTATAACGTATTACGTTACATAGCATATCAGAATAACGTGTAACGTTTTATAGCATATCAGTATAACGTATAACGTGATATAGCATATCAGTATAGCGTATAACGTCATATAGCATATCAGTATAACCTATAACGTTATATAGCATATCGGTATAACGTCTAAAGTAATATAGCATACCTGTATAACGTATAACGTTATAGAGCAAATCAGAATAACGGGTAACGTTATATAGTATATCAGTATAACGTATAACGTGATATAGCATATCAGTATAGCGTATAACGTTATATAGGATAGCACTATACCGTATCACGTTATATAGTATTACGTTATAGCGTATTACGTTATGAGGCATATCAGTATAACCTACAACGTTATAGAGCATACCAGGATAACGGGTAAAGTTATATAACATATCAGTATAACGTATAACGTTATATAGCATATCAGCATAACGTATAACGTTATATAGGAAAGCAGTATACCGTATCACCTTATATAGTATTACGGTATTGCTTATTACGTTATATTGCACATCAGTATAACGTATAACGTTAAATAGCACATCAGTATAATGTATATCGTGATATAGCATATCAGAATAGCGTACAACGTTATATAGCATATCAGTATAACGTATAGCGTTTTATAGCATATCAGGATAACGTATTACGTTATATAGCATATCAGTATAACGTATAACGTTATGTAGCATATCAGTATAATGTCTAACGTTATATAGCATATCAGTATAATGTCTAACGTTAAATAGCATATCAGGATAACGTGTAACCTTAAATAGCGTATCAGTATAACGTATAACGTTATATAGTATATCAATATAACGTATAACATTTTATAGCATGTCAGTATAACGTATAACGTGATATAGCATATCAGTATAGCGTATAACCTTATATAGCATATAAGTATAACGTATAACGTTATATAGCATATCAGTATAACGTATAACGTTATATAGGATAGCAGTATACTGTATCACGTTATATAGTATTACGTTATTGCGTATTGCGTTATATAGCATATCTGTATAACGTATAACGTTATATAGGATAGCAGTATAACGTATCACGTTATATAGTATTACGTTATAGCGTATTACGTTATATAGCATATCAGTATAACCTACAACGTTATAGAGCATACCAGGATAACGGGTAAAGTTATATAACATATCAGTACAACGTATAACGTTTTATAGCATATCAGGATAACGTATAACGTTATATAGCATATCAGTATAGCGTATAGCGTTATATAGCATATCAGGATAACGGGTAAAGTTATATAACATATCAGCATAACGTATAACGTGAAATAGCATATCAGTATAGCTTATAACGTTATATAGCATATCAGTATAGCGTATAACGTTATATAGCATATCAGTATAACGTATAACGTTTTATAGCATATCAGTATAACGTATAACGTTATATACCATATAAGTGTAGCGTATAGCGTTATATAGCATATCAGTATAGCGTATAACGTTATATAGCATATCAGTATAACGTATAACGTTTTCTAGCATATCAGTATAACGTATTACGTTACATAGCATATCAGAATAACGTGTAACGTTTTATAGCATATCAGTATAACGTATAACGTGATATAGCATATCAGTATAGCGTATAACGTCATATAGCATATCAGTATAACCTATAACGTTATATAGCATATCGGTATAACGTCTAAAGTAATATAGCATACCTGTATAACGTATAACGTTATAGAGCATATCAGAATAACGGGTAACGTTATATAGTATATCAGTATAACGTATAACGTTATATAGCATATCAGTATAACGTATAACATTTTGTAGCATATCAGTATAACGTATAACGTGATATAGCATATCAGTATAATGTCTAACGTTATATAGCATATCAGGATTACGTGTAACCTTAAATAGCGTATCAGTATAACGTATAACGTTATATAGCATATCAGTATAACGTATAACATTTTGTAGCATATCAGTATAACGTATAACGTGATATAGCATATCAGTATAGCGTATAACCTTATATAGCATATAAGTATAACGTATAACGTTATATAGCATATCAGTATAACGTATAACGTTATATAGGATAGCAGTATACTGTATCACGTTATATAGTATTACGTTATTGCGTATTGCGTTATATAGCATATCTGTATAACGTATAACGTTATATAGGATAGCAGTATACCGTATCACGTTATATAGTATTACGTTATAGCGTATTACGTTATATAGCCCATCAGTATAACGTATAACGTGATATAGCATATCAGTATAGCGTATAACGTTATATAGCATATCAGTATAACGTATAACGTTATATAGGATTGCGGTAGAACGTATAACGTTATATAGCAAATCAGTATAACGAATAACGTTATATAGCATATCAGTATAACGGGTAAAGTTATATAACATATCAGCATAACGTATAACGTGAAATAGCATATCAGTATAGCTTATAACGTTATATAGCATATCAGTATAGCGCATAACGTTATATAGCATATCAGTATAACGTATAACGTTATATAGGATAGCAGTATACCGTATCACCTTATATAGTATTACGTTATTGCGTATTACGTTATATTGCACATCAGTATAACGTATAACGTTAAATAGCACATCAGTATAATGTATATCGTGATATAGCATATCAGAATAGCGTACAACGTTATATAGCATATCAGTATAACGTATAGCGTTTTATAGCATATCAGGATAACGTATTACGTTATATAGCATATCAGTATAACGTATAACGTTATATAGCATATCAGTATAATGTCTAACGTTATATAGCATATCAGTATAATGTCTAACGTTATATAGCATATCAGGATAACGTGTAACCTTATGTAGCGTATCAGTATAACGTATAACGTTATATAGCATATCAGTATAACGTATAACGTTATATAGGATAGCAGTATACTGTATCACGTTATATAGTATTACGTTATAGCGTATTACGTTATATAGCATATCAGTATAACGTATAACGTGATATAGCATATCAGTATAGCGTATAACGTTATATAGGATAGCACTATACCGTATCACGTTATATAGTATTACGTTATAGCGTATTACGTTATATAGCATATCAGTATAACGTACAACGTTATAGAGCATATCAGGATAACGGGTAAAGTTATATAACATATCAGCATAACGTATAACGTGAAATAGCACATCAGTATAGCGTATAATGTTATATAGCATATCAGTATAACGTATAACGTTATATAGCATATCAGTATAACGTATAATGTTTTATAGCATATCAGTATAACGTATAACGTTATATACCATATAAGTATAACGTATAACGTTATATAGCATATCAGTATAACGTATAACGTTTTATAGCATATCAGTATAACGTATAACGTGATATAGCATATCAGTATAGCGTATAACGTCATATAGCATATCAATATAACCTATAACGTTATATAGCATATCGGTATAACGTCTAAAGTAATATAGCATACCTGTATAACGTATAACGTTATAGAGCATATCAGAATAACGGGTAATGTTATGTAGTATATCAGTATAACGTATAACGTTATATAGCATATCAGTATAACGTATAACGTTGTATAGGATAGCAGTATACCGTATCACGTTATATAGTATTACGTTATAGCGTATTACGTTATATAGCATATCAGTATAACGTATAACGTGATATAGCATATCAGTATAGCGTATAACGTTATATAGGATAGCACTATACCGTATCACGTTATATAGTATTACGTTATAGCGTATTACGTTATGAGGCATATCAGTATAACCTACAACGTTATAGAGCATACCAGGATAACGGGTAAAGTTATATAACATATCAGTATAACGTATAACGTTATATAGCATATCAGCATAACGTATAACGTTATATAGGATAGCAGTATACCGTATCACCTTATATAGTATTACGTTATTGCGTATTACGTTATATTGCACATCAGTATAACGTATAACGTTAAATAGCACATCAGTATAATGTATATCGTGATATAGCATATCAGAATAGCGTACAACGTTATATAGCATATCAGTATAACGTATAGCGTTTTATAGCATATCAGGATAACGTATTACGTTATATAGCATATCAGTATAACGTATAACGTTATGTAGCATATCAGTATAATGTCTAACGTTATATAGCATATCAGTATAATGTCTAACGTTAAATAGCATATCAGGATAACGTGTAACCTTAAATAGCGTATCAGTATAACGTATAACGTTATATAGTATATCAGTATAACGTATAACATTTTATAGCATGTCAGTATAACGTATAACGTGATATAGCATATCAGTATAGCGTATAACCTTATATAGCATATAAGTATAACGTATAACGTTATATAGCATATCAGTATAACGTATAACGTTATATAGGATAGCAGTATAATGTATCACGTTATATAGTATTACGTTATTGCGTATTGCGTTATATAGCATATCTGTATAACGTATAACGTTATATAGGATAGCAGTATAACGTATCACGTTATATAGTATTACGTTATAGCGTATTACGTTATATAGCATATCAGTATAACCTACAACGTTATAGAGCATACCAGGATAACGGGTAAAGTTATATAACATATCAGTACAACGTATAACGTTTTATAGCATATCAGGATAACGTATAACGTTATATAGCATATCAGTATAGCGTATAGCGTTATATAGCATATCAGGATAACGGGTAAAGTTATATAACATATCAGCATAACGTATAACGTGAAATAGCATATCAGTATAGCTTATAACGTTATATAGCATATCAGTATAGCGTATAACGTTATATAGCATATCAGTATAACGTATAACGTTTTATAGCATATCAGTATAACGTATAACGTTATATACCATATAAGTATAGCGTATAGCGTTATATAGCATATCAGTATAGCGTATAACGTTATATAGCATATCAGTATAACGTATAACGTTTTATAGCATATCAGTATAACGTATTACGTTACATAGCATATCAGAATAACGTGTAACGTTATATAGCATATCAGTATAGCGTATAGCGTTATATAGCATATCAGTATAGCGTATAATGTTATATAGCATATCAGTATAACGTATAACGTTATATAGCATATCAGTATAACGTATAATGTTTTATAGCATATCAGTATAACGTATAACGTTATATACCATATAAGTATAACGTATAACGTTATATAGCATATCAGTATAACGTATAACGTTTTATAGCATATCAGTATAACGTATAACGTGATATAGCATATCAGTATAGCGTATAACGTCATATAGCATATCAGTATAACCTATAACGTTATATAGCATATCGGTATAACGTCTAAAGTAATATAGCATACCTGTATAACGTATAACGTTATAGAGCATATCAGAATAACGGGTAACGTTATATAGTATATCAGTATAACGTATAACGTTATATAGCATATCAGTATAACGTATAACGTTATATAGGATAGCAGTATACCGCATCACGTTATATACTATTACGTTATTGCGTATTACGTTATATAGCATATCTGTATAACGTATAACGTTATATAGGATAGCAGTATACCGTATCACGTTATATAGTATTACGTTATAGCGTATTACGTTATATGGCACATCAGTATAACGTATAACGTTAAATAGCACATCAGTATAATGTATATCGTGATATAGCATATCAGAATAGCGTACAACGTTATATAGCATATCAGTATAACGTATAGCGTTTTATAGCATATCAGGATAACGTATTACGTTATATAGCATATCAGTATAACGTATAACGTTATATAGCATATCAGTATAATGTCTAACGTTATATAGCATATCAGTATAATGTCTAACGTTATATAGCATATCCGGATTACGTGTAACCTTAAATAGCGTATCAGTATAACGTATAACGTTATATAGCATATCAGTATAACGTATAACATTTTGTAGCATATCAGTATAACGTATAACGTGATATAGCATATCAGTATAGCGTATAACCTTATATAGCATATAAGTATAACGTATAACGTTATATAGCACATCAGTATAACGTATAACGTTATATAGGATAGCAGTATACTGTATCACGTTATATAGTATTACGTTATTGCGTATTGCGTTATATAGCATATCTGTATAACGTATAACGTTATATAGGATAGCAGTATACCGTATCACGTTATATAGTATTACGTTATAGCGTATTACGTTATATAGCCCATCAGTATAACGTATAACGTGATATAGCATATCAGTATAGCGTATAACGTTATATAGCATATCAGTATAACGTATAACGATATATAGCATATCAGTATAACGTATAACGTTATATAGGATAGCAGTATACTGTATCACGTTATATAGTATTACGTTATTGCGTATTGCGTTATATAGCATATCTGTATAACGTATAACGTTATATAGGATAGCAGTATACCGTATCACGTTATATAGTATTACGTATTAGCGTATAACCTTACATAGCATATCAGTATAACGTATAACGTTATGTAGCATATCAGTATAATGTCTAACGTTATATAGCATATCAGTATAATGTCTAACGTTAAATAGCATATCAGGATAACGTGTAACCTTAAATAGCGTATCAGTATAACGTATAACGTTATATAGTATATCAGTATAACGTATAACATTTTATAGCATGTCAGTATAACGTATAACGTGATATAGCATATCAGTATAGCGTATAACCTTATATAGCATATAAGTATAACGTATAACGTTATATAGCATATCAGTATAACGTATAACGTTATATAGGATAGCAGTATAATGTATCACGTTATATAGTATTACGTTATTGCGTATTGCGTTATATAGCATATCTGTATAACGTATAACGTTATATAGGATAGCAGTATAACGTATCACGTTATATAGTATTACGTTATAGCGTATTACGTTATATAGCATATCAGTATAGCGTATAACGTTATATAGCATATCAGTATAACGTATAACGTTTTATAGCATATCAGTATAACGTATTACGTTACATAGCATATCAGAATAACGTGTAACGTTATATAGCATATCAGTATAGCGTATAGCGTTATATAGCATATCAGTATAGCGTATAATGTTATATAGCATATCAGTATAACGTATAACGTTATATAGCATATCAGTATAACGTATAATGTTTTATAGCATATCAGTATAACGTATAACGTTATATACCATATAAGTATAACGTATAACGTTATATAGCATATCAGTATAACGTATAACGTTTTATAGCATATCAGTATAACGTATAACGTGATATAGCATATCAGTATAGCGTATAACGTCATATAGCATATCAGTATAACCTATAACGTTATATAGCATATCGGTATAACGTCTAAAGTAATATAGCATACCTGTATAACGTATAACGTTATAGAGCATATCAGAATAACGGGTAACGTTATATAGTATATCAGTATAACGTATAACGTTATATAGCATATCAGTATAACGTATAACGTTATATAGGATAGCAGTATACCGCATCACGTTATATACTATTACGTTATTGCGTATTACGTTATATAGCATATCTGTATAACGTATAACGTTATATAGGATAGCAGTATACCGTATCACGTTATATAGTATTACGTTATAGCGTATTACGTTATATGGCACATCAGTATAACGTATAACGTTAAATAGCACATCAGTATAATGTATATCGTGATATAGCATATCAGAATAGCGTACAACGTTATATAGCATATCAGTATAACGTATAGCGTTTTATAGCATATCAGGATAACGTATTACGTTATATAGCATATCAGTATAACGTATAACGTTATATAGCATATCAGTATAATGTCTAACGTTATATAGCATATCAGTATAATGTCTAACGTTATATAGCATATCCGGATTACGTGTAACCTTAAATAGCGTATCAGTATAACGTATAACGTTATATAGCATATCAGTATAACGTATAACATTTTGTAGCATATCAGTATAACGTATAACGTGATATAGCATATCAGTATAGCGTATAACCTTATATAGCATATAAGTATAACGTATAACGTTATATAGCACATCAGTATAACGTATAACGTTATATAGGATAGCAGTATACTGTATCACGTTATATAGTATTACGTTATTGCGTATTGCGTTATATAGCATATCTGTATAACGTATAACGTTATATAGGATAGCAGTATACCGTATCACGTTATATAGTATTACGTTATAGCGTATTACGTTATATAGCCCATCAGTATAACGTATAACGTGATATAGCATATCAGTATAGCGTATAACGTTATATAGCATATCAGTATAACGTATAACGATATATAGCATATCAGTATAACGTATAACGTTATATAGGATAGCAGTATACTGTATCACGTTATATAGTATTACGTTATTGCGTATTGCGTTATATAGCATATCTGTATAACGTATAACGTTATATAGGATAGCAGTATACCGTATCACGTTATATAGTATTACGTATTAGCGTATAACCTTACATAGCATATCAGTATAACGTATAACGTTATGTAGCATATCAGTATAATGTCTAACGTTATATAGCATATCAGTATAATGTCTAACGTTAAATAGCATATCAGGATAACGTGTAACCTTAAATAGCGTATCAGTATAACGTATAACGTTATATAGTATATCAGTATAACGTATAACATTTTATAGCATGTCAGTATAACGTATAACGTGATATAGCATATCAGTATAGCGTATAACCTTATATAGCATATAAGTATAACGTATAACGTTATATAGCATATCAGTATAACGTATAACGTTATATAGGATAGCAGTATAATGTATCACGTTATATAGTATTACGTTATTGCGTATTGCGTTATATAGCATATCTGTATAACGTATAACGTTATATAGGATAGCAGTATAACGTATCACGTTATATAGTATTACGTTATAGCGTATTACGTTATATAGCATATCAGTATAACCTACAACGTTATAGAGCATACCAGGATAACGGGTAAAGTTATATAACATATCAGTACAACGTATAACGTTTTATAGCATATCAGGATAACGTATAACGTTATATAGCATATCAGTATAGCGTATAGCGTTATATAGCATATCAGGATAACGGGTAAAGTTATATAACATATCAGCATAACGTATAACGTGAAATAGCATATCAGTATAGCTTATAACGTTATATAGCATATCAGTATAGCGTATAACGTTATATAGCATATCAGTATAACGTATAACGTTTTATAGCATATCAGTATAACGTATAACGTTATATACCATATAAGTATAGCGTATAGCGTTATATAGCATATCAGTATATCGTATAACCTTATATAGGATATAAGTATAACGTATAACGTTATATAGCATATCAGTATAACGTATAACGTTATATAGGATAGCAGTATACTGTATCACGTTATATAGTATTACGTTATAGCGTATTACGTGATATAGCATATCAGTATAGCGTATAACCTTATATAGGATATAAGTATAACGTATAACGTTATATAGCATATCAGTATAACGTATAACGTTATATAGGATAGCAGTATACTGTATCACGTTATATAGTATTACGTTATAGCGTATTACGTTATATAGCATATCAGTATAACGTATAACGTGATATAGCATATCAGTATAGCGTATAACGTTATATAGGATAGCACTATACCGTATCACGTTATATAGTATTACGTTATAGCGTATTACGTTATATAGCATATCAGTATAACGTACAACGTTATAGAGCATATTAGGATAACGGGTAAAGTTATATAACATATCAGCATAACGTATAACGTGAAATAGCACATCAGTATAGCTTATAACGTTATATAGCATATCAGTATAACGTATAACGTTTTATAGCATATGAGTATAACGTATTACGTTACATAGCATATCAGAATAACGTGTAACGTTATATAGCATATCAGTATAGCGTATAGCGTTATATAGCATATCAGTATAGCGTATAATGTTATATAGCATATCAGTATAACGTATAACGTTATATAGCATATCAGTATAACGTATAATGTTTTATAGCATATCAGTATAACGTATAACGTTATATACCATATAAGTATAACGTATAACGTTATATAGCATATCAGTATAACGTATAACGTTTTATAGCATATCAGTATAACGTATAACGTGATATAGCATATCAGTATAGCGTATAACGTCATATCGCATATCAGTATAACCTATAACGTTATATAGCATATCGGTATAACGTCTAAAGTAATATAGCATACCTGTATAACGTATAACGTTATAGAGCATATCAGAATAACGGGTAACGTTATATAGTATATCAGTATAACGTATAACGTTATATAGCATATCAGTATAACGTATAACGTTGTATAGGATAGCAGTATACCGTATCACGTTATATAGTATTACGTTATAGCGTATTACGTTATATAGCATATCAGTATAACGTATAACGTGATATAGCATATCAGTATAGCGTATAACGTTATATAGGATAGCACTATACCGTATCACGTTATATAGTATTACGTTATAGCGTATTACGTTATGAGGCATATCAGTATAACCTACAACGTTATAGAGCATACCAGGATAACGGGTAAAGTTATATAACATATCAGTATAACGTATAACGTTATATAGCATATCAGCATAACGTATAACGTTATATAGGAAAGCGGTATACCGTATCACCTTATATAGTATTACGCTATTGCGTATTACGTTATATTGCACATCAGTATAACGTATAACGTTAAATAGCACATCAGTATAATGTATATCGTGATATAGCATATCAGAATAGCGTACAACGTTATATAGCATATCAGTATAACGTATAGCGTTTTATAGCATATCAGGATAACGTATTACGTTATATAGCATATCAGTATAACGTATAACGTTATGTAGCATATCAGTATAATGTCTAACGTTATATAGCATATCAGTATAATGTCTAACGTTAAATAGCATATCAGGATAACGTGTAACCTTAAATAGCGTATCAGTATAACGTATAACGTTATATAGTATATCAGTATAACGTATAACATTTTATAGCATGTCAGTATAACGTATAACGTGATATAGCATATCAGTATAGCGTATAACCTTATATAGCATATAAGTATAACGTATAACGTTATATAGCATATCAGTATAACGTATAACGTTATATAGGATAGCAGTATACTGTATCACGTTATATAGTATTACGTTATTGCGTATTGCGTTATATAGCATATCTGTATAACGTATAACGTTATATAGGATAGCAGTATAACGTATCACGTTATATAGTATTACGTTATAGCGTATTACGTTATATAGCATATCAGTATAACCTACAACGTTATAGAGCATACCAGGATAACGGGTAAAGTTATATAACATATCAGTACAACGTATAACGTTTTATAGCATATCAGGATAACGTATAACGTTATATAGCATATCAGTATAGCGTATAGCGTTATATAGCATATCAGGATAACGGGTAAAGTTATATAACATATCAGCATAACGTATAACGTGAAATAGCATATCAGTATAGCTTATAACGTTATATAGCATATCAGTATAGCGTATAACGTTATATAGCATATCAGTATAACGTATAACGTTTTATAGCATATCAGTATAACGTATAACGTTATATACCATATAAGTGTAGCGTATAGCGTTATATAGCATATCAGTATAGCGTATAACGTTATATAGCATATCAGTATAACGTATAACGTTTTATAGCATATCAGTATAACGTATTACGTTACATAGCATATCAGAATAACGTGTAACGTTTTATAGCATATCAGTATAACGTATAACGTGATATAGCATATCAGTATAGCGTATAACGTCATATAGCATATCAGTATAACCTATAACGTTATATAGCATATCGGTATAACGTCTAAAGTAATATAGCATACCTGTATAACGTATAACGTTATAGAGCATATCAGAATAACGGGTAACGTTATATAGTATATCAGTATAACGTATAACGTTATATAGCATATCAGTATAACGTATAACGTTATATAGGATAGCAGTATACCGCATCACGTTATATACTATTACGTTATTGCGTATTACGTTATATAGCATATCTGTATAACGTATAACGTTATATAGCATATCAGTATAATGTCTAACGTTATATAGCATATCAGGATTACGTGTAACCTTAAATAGCGTATCAGTATAACGTATAACGTTATATAGCATATCAGTATAACGTATAACATTTTGTAGCATATCAGTATAACGTATAACGTGATATAGCATATCAGTATAGCGTATAACCTTATATAGCATATAAGTATAACGTATAACGTTATATAGCATATCAGTATAACGTATAACGTTATATAGGATAGCAGTATACTGTATCACGTTATATAGTATTACGTTATTGCGTATTGCGTTATATAGCATATCTGTATAACGTATAACGTTATATAGGATAGCAGTATACCGTATCACGTTATATAGTATTACGTTATAGCGTATTACGTTATATAGCCCATCAGTATAACGTATAACGTGATATAGCATATCAGTATAGCGTATAACGTTATATAGCATATCAGTATAACGTATAACGTTATATAGGATTGCGGTAGAACGTATAACGTTATATAGCAAATCAGTATAACGAATAACGTTATATAGCATATCAGTATAACGGGTAAAGTTATATAACATATCAGCATAACGTATAACGTGAAATAGCATATCAGTATAGCTTATAACGTTATATAGCATATCAGTATAGCGCATAACGTTATATAGCATATCAGTATAACGTATAACGTTATATAGGATAGCAGTATACCGTATCACCTTATATAGTATTACGTTATTGCGTATTACGTTATATTGCACATCAGTATAACGTATAACGTTAAATAGCACATCAGTATAATGTATATCGTGATATAGCATATCAGAATAGCGTACAACGTTATATAGCATATCAGTATAACGTATAGCGTTTTATAGCATATCAGGATAACGTATTACGTTATATAGCATATCAGTATAACGTATAACGTTATATAGGATAGCAGTATACCGCATCACGTTATATACTATTACGTTATTGCGTATTACGTTATATAGCATATCTGTATAACGTATAACGTTATATAGCATATCAGTATAATGTCTAACGTTATATAGCATATCAGGATTACGTGTAACCTTAAATAGCGTATCAGTATAACGTATAACGTTATATAGCATATCAGTATAACGTATAACATTTTGTAGCATATCAGTATAACGTATAACGTGATATAGCATATCAGTATAGCGTATAACCTTATATAGCATATAAGTATAACGTATAACGTTATATAGCATATCAGTATAACGTATAACGTTATATAGGATAGCAGTATACTGTATCACGTTATATAGTATTACGTTATTGCGTATTGCGTTATATAGCATATCTGTATAACGTGTAACGTTATATAGGATAGCAGTATACCGTATCACGTTATATAGTATTACGTTATAGCGTATTACGTTATATAGCCCATCAGTATAACGTATAACGTGATATAGCATATCAGTATAGCGTATAACGTTATATAGCATATCAGTATAACGTATAACGTTATATAGGATTGCGGTAGAACGTATAACGTTATATAGCAAATCAGTATAACGAATAACGTTATATAGCATATCAGTATAACGGGTAAAGTTATATAACATATCAGCATAACGTATAACGTGAAATAGCATATCAGTATAGCTTATAACGTTATATAGCATATCAGTATAGCGCATAACGTTATATAGCATATCAGTATAACGTATAACGTTATATAGGATAGTAGTATACCGTATCACCTTATATAGTATTACGTTATTGCGTATTACGTTATATTGCACATCAGTATAACGTATAACGTTAAATAGCACATCAGTATAATGTATATCGTGATATAGCATATCAGAATAGCGTACAACGTTATATAGCATATCAGTATAACGTATAGCGTTTTATAGCATATCAGGATAACGTATTACGTTATATAGCATATCAGTATAACGTATAACGTTATATAGTATATCAGTATAATGTCTAACGTTATATAGCATATCAGTATAATGTCTAACGTTATATAGCATATCAGGATAACGTGTAACCTTATGTAGCGTATCAGTATAACGTATAACGTTATATAGCATATCAGTATAACGTATAACGTGATATAGCATATCAGTATAGCGTATAACCTTATATAGGATATAAGTATATCGTATAACGTGATATAGCATATCAGTATAGCGTATAACGTTATATAGGATAGCACTATACCGTATCACGTTATATAGTATTACGTTATAGCGTATTACGTTATATAGCATATCAGTATAACGTACAACGTTATAGAGCATATCAGGATAACGGGTAAAGTTATATAACATATCAGCATAACGTATAACGTGAAATAGCACATCAGTATAGCGTATAATGTTATATAGCATATCAGTATAACGTATAACGTTATATAGCATATCAGTATAACGTATAATGTTTTATAGCATATCAGTATAACGTATAACGTTATATACCATATAAGTATAACGTATAACGTTATATAGCATATCAGTATAACGTATAACGTTTTATAGCATATCAGTATAACGTATAACGTGATATAGCATATCAGTATAGCGTATAACGTCATATAGCATATCAATATAACCTATAACGTTATATAGCATATCGGTATAACGTCTAAAGTAATATAGCATACCTGTATAACGTATAACGTTATAGAGCATATCAGAATAACGGGTAATGTTATGTAGTATATCAGTATAACGTATAACGTTATATAGCATATCAGTATAACGTATAACGTTGTATAGGATAGCAGTATACCGTATCACGTTATATAGTATTACGTTATAGCGTATTACGTTATATAGCATATCAGTATAACGTATAACGTGATATAGCATATCAGTATAGCGTATAACGTTATATAGGATAGCACTATACCGTATCACGTTATATAGTATTACGTTATAGCGTATTACGTTATGAGGCATATCAGTATAACCTACAACGTTATAGAGCATACCAGGATAACGGGTAAAGTTATATAACATATCAGTATAACGTATAACGTTATATAGCATATCAGCATAACGTATAACGTTATATAGGATAGCAGTATACCGTATCACCTTATATAGTATTACGTTATTGCGTATTACGTTATATTGCACATCAGTATAACGTATAACGTTAAATAGCACATCAGTATAATGTATATCGTGATATAGCATATCAGAATAGCGTACAACGTTATATAGCATATCAGTATAACGTATAGCGTTTTATAGCATATCAGGATAACGTATTACGTTATATAGCATATCAGTATAACGTATAACGTTATATACCATATAAGTATAACGTATAACGTTATATAGCATATCAGTATAATGTCTAACGTTAAATAGCATATCAGGATAACGTGTAACCTTAAATAGCGTATCAGTATAACGTATAACGTTATATAGTATATCAGTATAACGTATAACATTTTATAGCATGTCAGTATAACGTATAACGTGATATAGCATATCAGTATAGCGTATAACCTTATATAGCATATAAGTATAACGTATAACGTTATATAGCATATCAGTATAACGTATAACGTTATATAGGATAGCAGTATAATGTATCACGTTATATAGTATTACGTTATTGCGTATTGCGTTATATAGCATATCTGTATAACGTATAACGTTATATAGGATAGCAGTATAACGTATCACGTTATATAGTATTACGTTATAGCGTATTACGTTATATAGCATATCAGTATAACCTACAACGTTATAGAGCATACCAGGATAACGGGTAAAGTTATATAACATATCAGTACAACGTATAACGTTTTATAGCATATCAGGATAACGTATAACGTTATATAGCATATCAGTATAGCGTATAGCGTTATATAGCATATCAGGATAACGGGTAAAGTTATATAACATATCAGCATAACGTATAACGTGAAATAGCATATCAGTATAGCTTATAACGTTATATAGCATATCAGTATAGCGTATAACGTTATATAGCACATCAGTATAACGTATAACGTTTTATAGCATATCAGTATAACGTATAACGTTATATACCATATAAGTATAGCGTATAGCGTTATATAGCATATCAGTATAGCGTATAACGTTATATAGCATATCAGTATAACGTATAACGTTTTATAGCATATCAGTATAACGTATTACGTTACATAGCATATCAGAATAACGTGTAACGTTATATAGCATATCAGTATAGCGTATAGCGTTATATAGCATATCAGTATAGCGTATAATGTTATATAGCATATCAGTATAACGTATAACGTTATATAGCATATCAGTATAACGTATAATGTTTTATAGCATATCAGTATAACGTATAACGTTATATACCATATAAGTATAACGTATAACGTTATATAGCATATCAGTATAACGTATAACGTTTTATAGCATATCAGTATAACGTATAACGTGATATAGCATATCAGTATAGCGTATAACGTCATATAGCATATCAGTATAACCTATAACGTTATATAGCATATCGGTATAACGTCTAAAGTAATATAGCATACCTGTATAACGTATAACGTTATAGAGCATATCAGAATAACGGGTAACGTTATATAGTATATCAGTATAACGTATAACGTTATATAGCATATCAGTATAACGTATAACGTTATATAGGATAGCAGTATACCGCATCACGTTATATACTATTACGTTATTGCGTATTACGTTATATAGCATATCTGTATAACGTATAACGTTATATAGGATAGCAGTATACCGTATCACGTTATATAGTATTACGTTATAGCGTATTACGTTATATGGCACATCAGTATAACGTATAACGTTAAATAGCACATCAGTATAATGTATATCGTGATATAGCATATCAGAATAGCGTACAACGTTATATAGCATATCAGTATAACGTATAGCGTTTTATAGCATATCAGGATAACGTATTACGTTATATAGCATATCAGTATAACGTATAACGTTATATAGCATATCAGTATAATGTCTAACGTTATATAGCATATCAGTATAATGTCTAACGTTATATAGCATATCCGGATTACGTGTAACCTTAAATAGCGTATCAGTATAACGTATAACGTTATATAGCATATCAGTATAACGTATAACATTTTGTAGCATATCAGTATAACGTATAACGTGATATAGCATATCAGTATAGCGTATAACCTTATATAGCATATAAGTATAACGTATAACGTTATATAGCACATCAGTATAACGTATAACGTTATATAGGATAGCAGTATACTGTATCACGTTATATAGTATTACGTTATTGCGTATTGCGTTATATAGCATATCTGTATAACGTATAACGTTATATAGGATAGCAGTATACCGTATCACGATATATAGTATTACGTTATAGCGTATTACGTTATATAGCCCATCAGTATAACGTATAACGTGATATAGCATATCAGTATAGCGTATAACGTTATATAGCATATCAGTATAACGTATAACGATATATAGCATATCAGTATAACGTATAACGTTATATAGGATAGCAGTATACTGTATCACGTTATATAGTATTACGTTATTGCGTATTGCGTTATATAGCATATCTGTATAACGTATAACGTTATATAGGATAGCAGTATACCGTATCACGTTATATAGTATTACGTATTAGCGTATAACCTTACATAGCATATAAGTATAACGTATAACGTTATATAACATATCAGTATAACGTATAACGTTATACAGCATATCAGCATAACGTATAACGTTATATAGGATAGCAGTATAACGTATCACGTTCTATAGTATTACGGTATAGCGTATTACGTTATATAGCATATCAGTATAACGTATAACGTTTTATAGGGTAGCAGCATACCGTATCACGTTATATAGTATTACGTTATTGCGCATTACGTTATATAGCATATCAGTATAACCTACAACGTTATAGGGCATACGAGGATAAAGGGTAAAGTTATTTAACGTATCAGAATAGCGTACAACGTTATATAGCATATCAGTATAACGTATAACGTTTTATAGCATATCAGGATAACGTATAACGTGATATAGCATATCAGTATAGCGTATAGCGTTATATAGCATATCAGGATAACGGGTAAAGTTATATAACATATCAGCATAACGTATAACGTGAAATAGCATATCAGTATAGCTTATAACGTTATATAGCATATCAGTATAGCGTATAACGTTGTATAGCATATCAGTATAACGTATAACGTTTTATAGCATATCAGTATAACGTCTAAAGTAATATAGCATATCTGTATAACGTATAACGTTATAGAGCATATCAGGATAACGGGTAAAGTTATATAACATATCAGCATAACGTATAACGTGAAATAGCATATCAGTATAGCTTATAACGTTATATAGCATATCAGTATAGCGTATAACGTTATATAGCATATCAGTATAACGTATAACGTTTTATAGCATATCAGTATAACGTATAACGTTATATACCATATAAGTATAGCGTATAGCGTTATATAGCATATCAGTATAGCGTATAACGTTATATAGCATATCAGTATAACGTATAACGTTTTATAGCATATCAGTATAACGTATTACGTTACATAGCATATCAGAATAACGTGTAACGTTATATAGCATATCAGTATAGCGTATAGCGTTATATAGCATATCAGTATAGCGTATAATGTTATATAGCATATCAGTATAACGTATAACGTTATATAGCATATCAGTATAACGTATAATGTTTTATAGCATATCAGTATAACGTATAACGTTATATAGGATAGCAGTACACCGTATCACGTTATATACTATTACGTTATTGCGTATTACGTTATATAGCATATCTGTATAACGTATAACGTTATACAGGATAGCAGTATACCGTATCACGTTATATAGTATTACGTTATAGCGTATTACGTTATATAGCATATCAGTATAACGTATAACGTACTATAGGATAGCAGTATACCGTATCACGTTATATAGTATTACGTTATTGCGTATTACGTTATATTGCACATCAGTATAACGTATAACGTTATATAGCATATCAGAATAACATATAACGTGATATAGCATATCAGTATAACGTATAACGTTTTATAGCATATCAGTATAACGTATTACGTTACATAGCATATCAGAATAACGTGTAACGTTATATAGCATATCAGTATAGCGTATAGCGTTATATAGCATATCAGTATAGCGTATAATGTTATATAGCATATCAGTATAACGTATAACGTTATATAGCATATCAGTATAACGTATAACGTTTTATAGCATATCAGTATAACGTCTAAAGTAATATAGCATATCTGTATAACGTATAACGTTATAGAGCATATCAGGATAACGGGTAAAGTTATATAACATATCAGCATAACGTATAACGTGAAATAGCATATCAGTATAGCTTATAACGTTATATAGCATATCAGTATAGCGTATAACGTTATATAGCATATCAGTATAACGTATAACGTTTTATAGCATATCAGTATAACGTATAACGTTATATACCATATAAGTATAGCGTATAGCGTTATATAGCATATCAGTATAGCGTATAACGTGAAATAGCATATCAGTATAGCTTATAACGTTATATAGCATATCAGTATAGCGTATAACGTTGTATAGCATATCAGTATAACGTATAACGTTTTATAGCATATCAGTATAACGTCTAAAGTAATATAGCATATCTGTATAACGTATAACGTTATAGAGCATATCAGAATAACGGGTAACGTTATATAGTATATCAGTATAACGTATAACGTTATATAGCATATCAGTATAACGTATAACGTTATATAGGATAGCAGTACACCGTATCACGTTATATACTATTACGTTATTGCGTATTACGTTATATAGCATATCTGTATAACGTATAACGTTATACAGGATAGCAGTATACCGTATCACGTTATATAGTATTACGTTATAGCGTATTACGTTATATAGCATATCAGTATAACGTATAACGTACTATAGGATAGCAGTATACCGTATCACGTTATATAGTATTACGTTATTGCGTATTACGTTATATTGCACATCAGTATAACGTATAACGTTATATAGCATATCAGAATAACATATAACGTGATATAGCATATCAGTATAACGTATAACGTTATATAGCATATCAGCATAACGTATAACGTTATTTAGCATAACAGGATAATGTGTAACCTTAAATAGCGTATCAGTATAACGTATAACGTTATATAGCATATCAGTATAACGTATAACATTTTATAGCATATCGGTATAACGTATAACGTTTTATAGCATATCAGTATAACGTATAACGTTATATAGCATATCGGTATAACGTCTAAAGTAATATAGCATATCTGTATAACGTATAACGTTATAGAGCATATCAGAATAACGGGTAAAGTTTAATAACATATCAGTATAACGTATAACGTTATATAGCATATCAGCATAACGTATAACGTTATATAGGATAGCAGTATAGCGTATTACGTTATATAGCACATCAGAATAACGTATAACGTGATATAGCGTATCAGTATAACGTATAACGTTATATAGGATAGCAGTATACCGTATCACGTTATATAGTATTACGTTATTGCGTATAACGTTATATAGGATAGCAGTATACCGTATCACGTTATATAGTATTACGTTATAGCGTATCACCTTATATAGCACATCAGTATAACGTATAACGTGATATAGCATATCACTATAGCTTATAACGTTATATAGCATATCAGTATAACGTATAACGTTATATAGCATATCAGTATAACATATAACGTTATATAGTATATCAGTATAACGTATAACGTTATATAGGATAGCAGTATAACGTATAACGTTATATAGCATATCAGTATAACGTATAACGTTATATAGGATAGCAGTATAACGTATCACGTTATATAGTATTACGTTATAGCGTATTACGTTATATAGCATATCAGTATAACCTACAACGTTATAGGGCATACGAGGATAACGGGTAAAGTTATATAACATATCAGTATAACGTATAACGTTATATCGCATATCAGCATAACGTATAACGTTATATAGGATAGCAGTATAACGTATCACGTTCTATAGTATTACGGTATAGCGTATTACGTTATATAGCATATCAGTATAACGTATAACGTTTTATAGGATAGCAGCATACCGTATCACGTTATATAGCATATCAGTATAACGTATAACGTTATATAGGATAGCAGTATACCGCATCACGTTATATACTATTACGTTATTGCGTATTACGTTATATAGCATATCTGTATAACGTATAACGTTATATAGGATAGCAGTATACCGTATCACGTTATATAGTATTACGTTATAGCGTATTACGTTATATTGCACATCAGTATAACGTATAACGTTAAATAGCACATCAGTATAATGTATATCGTGATATAGCATATCAGAATAGCGTACAACGTTATATAGCATATCAGTATAACGTATAGCGTTTTATAGCATATCAGGATAACGTATTACGTTATATAGCATATCAGTATAACGTATAACGTTATATAGCATATCAGTATAATGTCTAACGTGATATAGCATATCAGTATAGCGTATAACCTTATATAGCATATAAGTATAACGTATAACGTTATATAGCATATCAGTATAACGTATAACGTTATATAGGATAGCAGTATACTGTATCACGTTATATAGTATTACGTTATTGCGTATTGCGTTATATAGCATATCTGTATAACGTATAACGTTATATAGGATAGCAGTATACCGTATCACGTTATATAGTATTACGTTATAGCGTATTACGTTATATAGCCCATCAGTATAACGTATAACGTGATATAGCATATCAGTATAGCGTATAACGTTATATAGCATATCAGTATAACGTATAACGTTATATAGGATTGCGGTATAACGTATAACGTTATATAGCATATCAGTATAACGAATAACGTTATATAGCATATCAGTATAACGGGTAAAGTTATATAACATATCAGCATAACGTATAACGTGAAATAGAATATCAGTATAGCTTATAACGTTATATAGCATATCAGTATAGCGCATAACGTTATATAGCATATCAGTATAACGTATAACGTTATATAGGATAGCAGTATACCGTATCACCTTATATAGTATTACGTTATTGCGTATTACGTTATATTGCACATCAGTATAACGTATAACGTTAAATAGCACATCAGTATAATGTATATCGTGATATAGCATATCAGAATAGCGTACAACGTTATATAGGATATCAGTATAACGTATAGCGTTTTATAGCATATCAGGATAACGTATTACGTTATATAGCATATCAGTATAACGTATAACGTTATATAGCATATCAGTATAACATATAACGTTATATAGTATATCAGTATAACGTATAACGTTATATGGGATAGCAGTATAACGTATAACGTTATATAGCATATCAGTATAACGTATAACGTTATATAGGATAGCAGTATAACGTATCACGTTATATAGTATTACGTTATAGCGTATTACGTTATATAGCATATCAGTATAACCTACAACGTTATAGGGCATACGAGGATAACGGGTAAAGTTATATAACATATCAGTATAACGTATAACGTTATATAGCATATCAGCATAACGTATAACGTTATATAGGATAGCAGTATAACGTATCACGTTCTATAGTATTACGGTATAGCGTATTACGTTATATAGCATATCAGTATAACGTATAACGTTTTATAGGATAGCAGCATACCGTATCACGTTATATAGCATATCAGTATAACGTATAACGTTATATAGGATAGCAGTATACCGCATCACGTTATATACTATTACGTTATTGCGTATTACGTTATATAGCATATCTGTATAACGTATAACGTTATATAGGATAACAGTATACCGTATCACGTTATATAGTATTACGTTATAGCGTATTACGTTATATTGCACATCAGTCTAACGTATAACGTTAAATAGCACATCAGTATAATGTATATCGTGATATAGCATATCAGAATAGCGTACAACGTTATATAGCATATCAGTATAACGTATAGCGTTTTATAGCATATCAGGATAACGTATTACGTTATATAGCATATCAGTATAACGTATAACGTTATATAGGATAGCAGTATACTGTATCACGTTATATAGTATTACGTTATTGCGTATTGCGTTATATAGCATATCTGTATAACGTATAACGTTATATAGGATAGCAGTATACCGTATCACGTTATATAGTATTACGTTATAGCGTATTACGTTATATAGCCCATCAGTATAACGTATAACGTGATATAGCATATCAGTATAGCGTATAACGTTATATAGCATATCAGTATAACGTATAACGTTATATAGGATTGCGGTATAACGTATAACGTTATATAGCATATCAGTATAACGAATAACGTTATATAGCATATCAGTATAACGGGTAAAGTTATATAACATATAAGCATAACGTATAACGTGAAGTAGAATATCAGTATAGCTTATAACGTTATATAGCATATCAGTATAGCGCATAACGTTATATAGCATATCAGTATAACGTATAACGTTATATAGGATAGCAGTATACCGTATCACCTTATATAGTATTACGTTATTGCGTATTACGTTATATTGCACATCAGTATAACGTATAACGTTAAATAGCACATCAGTATAATGTATATCGTGATATAGCATATCAGAATAGCGTACAACGTTATATAGGATATCAGTATAACGTATAGCGTTTTATAGCATATCAGGATAACGTATTACGTTATATAGCATATCAGTATAACGTATAACGTTATATAGCATATCAGTATAATGTCTAACGTTATATAGCATATCAGTATAGCGTATAGCGTTATATAGCATATCAGTATAACGTATAACGTTTTATAGCATATCAGTATAACGTATAACGTTATATACCATATAAGTATAGCGTATAGCGTTATATAGCATATCAGTATAGCGTATAACGTTATATAGCATATCAGTATAACGTATAACGTTTTATAGCATATCAGTATAACGTATAACGTTATATACCATATAAGTATAGCGTATAGCGTTATATAGCATATCAGTATAGCGTATAACGTTATATAGCATATCAGTATAACGTATAACGTTATATAGCATATCAGTATAACGTATAATGTTTTATAGCATATCAGTATAACGTATAACGTTATATAGCATATCAGTATAACGTATAACGTTATATAGCATATCAGTATAACGTATAACGTTTTATAGCATATCAGTATAACGTATAACGTGATATAGCATATCAGTATAGCGTATAACGTCATATAGCATATCAGTATAACCTATAACGTTATATAGCAAATCGGTATAACGTCTAAAGTAATATAGCATACCTGTATAACGTATAACGTTATAGAGCATATCAGAATAACGGGTAACGTTATATAGTACATCAGTATAATGTATATCGTGATATAGCATATCAGAATAGCGTACAACGTTATATAGCATATCAGTATAACGTATAGCGTTTTATAGCATATCAGGATAACGTATTACGTTATATAGCATATCAGTATAACGTATAACGTTATATAGCATATCAGTATAATGTCTAACGTTATATAGCATATCAGTATAATGCCTAACGTTATATAGCATATCAGGATTACGTGTAACCTTAAATAGCGTATCAGTATAACGTACAACGTTATATAGCATATCAGTATAACGTATAACATTTTATAGCATAACAGTATAACGTATAACGTGATGTAGCATATCAGTATAGCGTATAACCTTATATAGCATATAAGTATAACGTATAACGTTATATAGCATATCAGTATAACGTATAACGTTATATAGGATAGCAGTATACCGTATCACGTTATATAGTATTACGTTATAGCGTATTACGTTATATAGCCCATCAGTATAACGTATAACGTGATATAGCATATCAGTATAGCGTATAACGTTATATAGCATATCAGTATAACGTATAACGTTATATAGGATTGCGGTATAACGTATAACGTTATATAGCATATCAGTATAACGAATAACGTTATATAGCATATCAGTATAACGGGTAAAGTTATATAACATATCAGCATAACGTATAACGTGAAATAGCATATCAGTATAGCTTATAACGTTATATAGCATATCAGTATAGCGCATAACGTTATATAGCATATCAGTATAACGTATAACGTTATATAGGATAGCAGTATAACGTATAACGTTATATACCATATAAGTATAGCGTATAGCGTTATATAGCATATCAGTATAGCGTATAACGTTATATAGCATATCAGTATAACGTATAACGTTATATACCATATAAGTATAACGTATAACGTTATATAGCATATCAGTATAACGTATAACGTTTTATAGCATATTAGTATAACGTATAACGTGATATAGCATATCAGTATAGCGTATAACGTTATATAGCATATCAGTATAGCGTATAACGTTATATAGCATATCAGTATAACCTATAACGTTATATAGCATATCGGTATAACGTCTAAAGTAATATAGCATACCTGTATAACGTATAACGTTATAGAGCATATCAGAATAACGGGTAACGTTATGTAGTATATCAGTATAACGTATAACGTTATGTAGCATATCAGGATAACGTATAACGTTATATAGCATATCAGAATAACGTGTAACGTTATATAGCATATCAGTATAATGTCTAACGTTTTATAGCATATCAGTATAACGACTAAAGTTATATAGCAAATCAGTATAACGTATAACGTTATATAGCATAACATTATAACGTATAATGTCATATAGTTGTAAGTTATAAAGTTTACCGTTATATAACGCATAGGTATAAAGTATAATGTTATATAGCATATCAGAATAACGTAAAACGTTATATAGCACATCAGTATAACGAATATCGTTAAAAAGCTTATCAGAATAAGGTGTAACGTTATATATCATTTCAGGATAACGTATAAAATTCTATAGCATATCAGTACAACGTATAACGTTATATAGCATATCAGTATAATGTCTAGCGTTATATAGCATATCAGGATAACGTGTAACCTTAAATAGCGTATCAGTATAACGTATAACGTTATATAGCATATCAGTAAAACATATAACGTTATAGGATAGCAGTATAACGTATAACGTTATATAGCATATCAGTGTAACGTGTAACGTTATATAGCATATCCGTCTAATGTATAACATTTTATAGCATATCAGTATAACGTATAACGTGATATAGCATATCAGTATAATGTCTAACGTTATATAGCATATCAGTATAATGTCTAACGTTATATAGCATATCAGGATAACGTGTAACGTTAAATAGCGTATCAGTATAACGTATAACGTTATATAGCATATCAGTATAACGTATAACGTTATTTAGCATATCAGTATAACGTGCAACGTTATAGAGCATATCAGGATAACGTATAATGTTTTATAGCATATCAGTATAACGTATAACGTTATATAGCATATCAGTATAACGTATAACGTTATATAGCATATCAGTATAACGTATAACGTTTTATAGCATATCAGTATAACGTATAACGTGATATAGCATATCAGTATAGCGTATAACGTCATATAGCATATCAGTATAACCTATAACGTTATATAGCAAATCGGTATAACGTCTAAAGTAATATAGCATACCTGTATAACGTATAACGTTATAGAGCATATCAGAATAACGGGTAACGTTATATAGCACATCAGTATAATGTATATCGTGATATAGCATATCAGAATAGCGTACAACGTTATATAGCATATCAGTATAACGTATAGCGTTTTATAGCATATCAGGATAACGTATTACGTTATATAGCATATCAGTATAACGTATAACGTTATATAGCATATCAGTATAATGTCTAACGTTATATAGCATATCAGTATAATGCCTAACGTTATATAGCATATCAGGATTACGTGTAACCTTAAATAGCGTATCAGTATAACGTACAACGTTATATAGCATATCAGTATAACGTATAACATTTTATAGCATAACAGTATAACGTATAACGTGATGTAGCATATCAGTATAGCGTATAACCTTATATAGCATATAAGTATAACGTATAACGTTATATAGCATATCAGTATAACGTATAACGTTATATAGGATAGCAGTATACTGTATCACGTTATATAGTATTACGTTATTGCGTATTGCGTTATATAGCGTATCTGTATAACGTATAACGTTATATAGGATAGCAGTATACCGTATCACGTTATATAGTATTACGTTATAGCGTATTACGTTATATAGCCCATCAGTATAACGTATAACGTGATATAGCATATCAGTATAGCGTATAACGTTATATAGCATATCAGTATAACGTATAACGTTATATAGGATTGCGGTATAACGTATAACGTTATATAGCATATCAGTATAACGAATAACGTTATATAGCATATCAGTATAACGGGTAAAGTTATATAACATATCAGCATAACGTATAACGTGAAATAGCATATCAGTATAGCTTATAACGTTATATAGCATATCAGTATAGCGCATAACGTTATATAGCATATCAGTATAACGTATAACGTTATATAGGATAGCAGTATAACGTATAACGTTATATACCATATAAGTATAGCGTATAGCGTTATATAGCATATCAGTATAGCGTATAACGTTATATAGCATATCAGTATAACGTATAACGTTATATACCATATAAGTATAACGTATCACGTTATATAGTATTACGTTATAGCGTATTACGTTATGTAGCATACCTGTATAACGTACAACGTTATAGAGCATATCAGAATAACGGGTAACGTTATATAGTATATCAGTATAACGTATAACGTTATATAGCATATCAGTATAACGTATAACGTTATATAGGATAGCAGTATACCGTATCACGTTATATACTATTACGTTATTGCGTATTACGTTATATAGCATATCTGTATAACGTATAACGTTATATAGGATAGCAGTATACCGTATCACGTTATATACTATTACGTTATTGCGTATTACGTTATATAGCTTATCTGTATAACGTATAACGTTATATAGGATAGCAGTATACCGTATCACGTTATATAGTATTACGTTATAGCGTATTACGTTATATAGCACATCAGTATAACGTATAACGTGATATAGCATATGAGTATAGCGTAAAACGTTATATAGGATAGCAGTATACCGTATCACGTTATATAGTATTACGTTATAGCGTATTACGTTATGTAGCATATCAGTAAAACCTACAACGTTATTGAGCATACCAGGATAACGGGTAAAGTTATATAACATATCAGTATAACGTATAACGTTACATAGCATATCAGCATAACGTATAACGTTATATAGGATAGCAGTATACCGTATCACCTTATATAGTATAACGTTATAGCGTATTACGTTATATAGCACATCAGAATAACGTATAACGTGATATAGCATATCAGTATAGCGTATAACGTTATATAGCATATCAGTAAAACGTATAACGTTATATAGGATAGCAGTATATCGTATAACGTTATGTAGCATATCAGGATAACGTATAACGTTATATAGCATATCAGAATAACGTGTAACGTTATATAGCATATCAGTATAATGTCTAACGTTATATAGCATATCAGTATAACGTCTAAAGTTATATAGCAAATCAGTATAACGTATAACGTTATATAGCATAACATTATAACATATAATGTCATCTAGTTGTAAGTTATAAAGTTTACCGTTATATAACGCATAGGTATAAAGTATAATGTTATATAGCATATCAGAATAACGTAAAACGTTATATAGCACATCAGTATAACGAATATCGTTAAAAAGCTTATCAGAATAAGGTGTAACGTTATATATCATTTCAGGATAACGTATAAAATTCTATAGCATATCAGTACAACGTTTAGCGTTATATAGCATATCAGTATAATGTCTAGCGTTATATAGCATATCAGGATAACGTGTAACCTTAAATAGCGTATCAGTATAGCGTATAACGTTTTATAGCATATCAGTATAACGTATAACGTGATATAGCATATCAGTATAGCGTATAACGTTATATAGCATATCAGTATAACCTATAACGTTACTTAGCATATCGGTATAACGTCTAAAGTAATATAGCATACCTGTATAACGTATAACGTTATAGAGCATATCAGAATAACGGGTAACGTTATATAGTATTACGTTATAGCGTATTACGTTATATAGCACATCAGTATAACGTATAACGTGATATAGCATATCAGTATAGCGTATAACGTTATATAGGATAGCAGTATACCGTATCACGTTATATAGTATTACGTTATAGCGTATTACGTTATGTAGCATATCAGTAAAACCTACAACGGTATTGAGCATACCAGGATAACGGGTAAAGTTATATAACATATCAGTATAACGTTTAACGTTACATAGCATATCAGCATAACGTATAACGTTATATAGGATAGCAGTATACCGTATCACCTTATATAGTATAACGTTATAGCGTATTACGTTATATAGCTCATCAGAATAACGTATAACGTGATATAGCATATCAGTATAGCGTATAACGTTATATAGCATATCAGTAAAACGTATAACGTTATATAGGATAGCAGTATAACGTATAACGTTATGTAGCATATCAGGATAACGTATAACGTTATATAGCATATCAGAATAACGTGTAACGTTATATAGCATATCAGTATAATGTCTAACGTTATATAGCATATCAGTATAACGTCTAAAGTTATATAGCATAACATTATAACGTATAATGTCATCTAGTTGTAAGTTATAAAGTTTACCGTTATATAACGCATAGGTATAAAGTATAATGTTATATAGCATATCAGAATAACGTAAAACGTTATATAGCACATCAGTATAACGAATATCGTTAAAAAGCTTATCAGAATAAGGTGTAACGTTATATATCATTTCAGGATAACGTATAAAATTCTATAGCATATCAGTACAACGTATAGCGTTATATAGCACATCAGTATAATGTCTAGCGTTATATAGCATATCAGTATAGCGTATAACGTTATATAGCATATCAGTAAAACGTATAACGTTATATAGGATAGCAGTATAACGTATAACGTTATGTAGCATATCAGGATAACGTATAACGTTATATAGCATATCAGTATAGCGTATAACGTTATATAGGATAGCAGTATACCGTATCACGTTATATAGTATTACGTTATAGTGTATTACGTTATGTAGCATATCAGTATAACCTACAACGTTATAGAGCATACCAGGATAACGGGTAAAGTTATATAACATATCAGTATAACGTATAACGTTATATAGCATATCAGCATAACGTATAACGTTATATAGGATAGCAGTATACCGTATCACCTTATATAGTATTACGTTACAGCGTATTACGTTATATAGCACATCAGTATAACGTATAACGTGATATAGCATATCAGTATAGCGTATAACGTTATATAGCATATCAGTATAACGTATAACGTTTTATAGCATATCAGTATAACGTATAACGTGATATAGGATAGCAGTATACCGTATCACGTTATATACTATTACGTTATTGCGTATTACGTTATATAGCATATCTGTATAACGTATAACGTTATATAGGATAGCAGTATACCGTATCACGTTATATAGTATTACGTTATAGCGTATTACGTTATATAGCACATCAGTATAACGTATAACGTGATATAGGATATCAGTATAGCGTATAACGTTATATAGGATAGCAGTATACCGTATCACGTTATATAGTATTACGTTATAGCGTATTACGTTATGTAGCATATCAGTAAAACCTACAACGTTATTGAGCATACCAGGATAATGGGTAAAGTTATATAATATATCAGTATAACGTATAACGTTACATAGCATATCAGCATAACGTATAACGTTATATAGGATAGCAGTATACCGTATCACCTTATATAGTATAACGTTATAGCGTATTACGTTATATAGCACATCAGAATAACGTATAACGTGATATAGCATATCAGTATAGCGTATAACGTTATATAGCATATCAGTAAAACGTATAACGTTATATAGGATAGCAGTATAACGTATAACGTTATGTAGCATATCAGGATAACGTATAACGTTATATAGCATATTAGAATAACGTGTAACGTTATATAGCATATCAGTATAATGTCTAACGTTATATAGCATATCAGTATAACGTCTAAAGTTATATAGCAAATCAGTATACCGTATAACGTTATATAGCATAACATTATAACGTATAATGTCATCTAGTTGTAAGTTATAAAGTTTACCGTTATATAACGCATAGGTATAAAGTATAATGTTATATAGCATATCAGAATAACGTAAAACGTTATATAGCACATCAGTATAACGAATATCGTTAAAAAGCTTATCAGAATAAGGTGTAACGTTATATATCATTTCAGGATAACGTATAAAATTCTATAGCATATCAGTACAACGTATAGCGTTATATAGCATATCAGTATAATGTCTAGCGTTATGTAGCATATCAGGATAACGTGTAACCTTAAATAGCGTATCAGTATAACGTATAACGTTATATAGCATATCAGTATAACGTATAACATTTTATAGCATATCAGTATAACGTATAACGTGATATAGCATATCAGTATAGCGTATAACCTTATATAGCATATAAGTACAACGTATAACGTTATATAGCATATCAGTATGACGTATAACATTTTATAGCATATCAGTATAACGTATAACGTGATATAGCATATCAGTATAGCGTATAACGTTATATAGCATATAAGTATAACGTATAACGTTATATAGCATATCAGTATAACGTATAACGTGATATAGCATATCAGTATAGCGTATAACGTTATATAGCATATCAGCATAACGTATAACGTTATATAGCATATCAGTATAACGTACAACGTTATAGAGCATATCAGGATAACGGGTTAAGTTATATAACATATCAGCATAACGTATAACGTGAAATAGCATATCAGTATAGCTTATAACGTTATATAGCATATCAGTATAACGTATAACGTTATATAGCATATCAGTATAACGTATAACGTTTTATAGCATATCAGTATAACGTATAACGTTTTATAGCATATCAGTATAACGTATAACGTCATATAGCATATCAGTATAGCGTATAACGTTATATAGCATATCAGTATAACCTATAACGTTATATAGCATATCGGTATAACGTCTAAAGTAATATAGCATATCTGTATAACGTATAACGTTATAGAGCATATCAGAATAACGGGTAACGTTATATAGTATATCAGTATAACGTATAACGTTATATAGCATATCAGTATAACGTATAACGTTATATAGGATAGCAGTATACCGTATCACGTTATATAGTATTACGTTATAGCGTATTACGTTATATGGCATATCAGTATAACGTATAACGTGATGTAGCATATCAGTATAGCGTATAACGTTATATAGGATAGCAGTATACCGTATCACGTTATATAGTATTACGTTATAGCGTATTACGTTATGTAGCATATCAGTATAACGTATAACGTGATATAGCATATCAGTATAGCGTATAACGTTATATAGGATAGCAGTATACCGTATCACGTTATATAGTATTACGTTATAGCGTATCACGTTATGTAGCATATCAGTATAACCTACAACGTTATAGAGCATACCAGGATAACGGGTAAAGTTATATAACATATCAGTATATCGTATAACGTTATATAGCATATCAGCATAACGTATAACGTTATATAGGATAGCAGTATACCGTATCACGTTATATAGTATTACGTTACAGCGTATTACGTTATATAGCACATCAGTATAACGTATAACGTGATATAGCATATCAGTATAGCGTATAACGTTATATAGCATATCAGTATAACGTATAACGTTTTATAGCATATCAGTATAACGTATAACGTGATATAGCATATCAGTATAGCGTATAACGTTATATAGCATATCAGTATAACCTATAACGTTATATAGCATATCGGTATAACGTCTAAAGTAATATAGCATACCTGTATAACGTACAACGTTATAGAGCATATCAGAATAACGGGTAACGTTATATAGTATATCAGTATAACGTATAACGTTATATAGCATATCAGTATAACGTATAACGTTATATAGGATAGCAGTATACCGTATCACGTTATATACTATTACGTTATTGCGTATTACGTTATATAGCATATCTGTATAACGTATAACGTTATATAGGATAGCAGTATACCGTATCACGTTATATAGTACTACGTTATAGCGTATTACGTTATATAGCACATCAGTATAACGTATAACGTGATATAGCATATGAGTATAGCGTAAAACGTTATATAGGATAGCAGTATACCGTATCACGTTATATAGTATTACGTTATAGCGTATTGCGTTATGTAGCATATCAGTAAAAACTACAACGTTATTGAGCATACCAGGATAACGGGTAAAGTTATATAACATATCAGTATAACGTATAACGTTACATAGCATATCAGCATAACGTATAACGTTATATAGGATAGCAGTATACCGTATCACCTTATATAGTATAACGTTATTGCGTATTACGTTATATAGTACATCAGAATAACGTATAACGTGATATAGCATATCAGTATAGCGTATAACGTTATATAGCATATCAGTAAAACGTATAACGTTATATAGGATAGCAGTATATCGTATAACGTTATGTAGCATATCAGGATAACGTATAACGTTATATAGCATATCAGAATAACGTGTAACGTTATATAGCATATCAGTATAATGTCTAACGTTATATAGCATATCAGTATAACGTCTAAAGTTATATAGCAAATCAGTATAACGTATAACGTTATATAGCATAACATTATAACATATAATGTCATCTAGTTGTAAGTTATAAAGTTTACCGTTATATAACGCATAGGTATAAAGTATAATGTTATATAGCATATCAGAATAACGTAAAACGTTATATAGCACATCAGTATAACGAATATCGTTAAAAAGCTTATCAGAATAAGGTGTAACGTTATATATCATTTCAGGATAACGTATAAAATTCTATAGCATATCAGTACAACGTTTAGCGTTATATAGCATATCAGTATAATGTCTAGCGTTATATAGCATATCAGGATAACGTGTAACCTTAAATAGCGTATCAGTATAGCGTATAACGTTTTATAGCATATCAGTATAACGTATAACGTGATATAGCATATCAGTATAGCGTATAACGTTATATAGCATATCAGTATAACCTATAACGTTACTTAGCATATCGGTATAACGTCTAAAGTAATATAGCATACCTGTATAACGTATAACGTTATAGAGCATATCAGAATAACGGGTAACGTTATATAGTATTACGTTATAGCGTATTACGTTATATAGCACATCAGTATAACGTATAACGTGATATAGCATATCAGTATAGCGTATAACGTTATATAGGATAGCAGTATACCGTATCACGTTATATAGTATTACGTTATAGCGTATTACGTTATGTAGCATATCAGTAAAACCTACAACGTTATTGAGCATACCAGGATAACGGGTAAAGTTATATAACATATCAGTATAACGTATAACGTTACATAGCATATCAGCATAACGTATAACGTTATATAGGATAGCAGTATACCGTATCACCTTATATAGTATAACGTTATAGCGTATTACGTTATATAGCACATCAGAATAACGTATAACGTGATATAGCATATCAGTATAGCGTATAACGTTATATAGCATATCAGTAAAACGTATAACGTTATATAGGATAGCAGTATAACGTATAACGTTATGTAGCATATCAGGATAACGTATAACGTTATATAGCATATCAGAATAACGTGTAACGTTATATAGCATATCAGTATAATGTCTAACGTTATATAGCATATCAGTATAACGTCTAAAGTTATATAGCAAATCAGTATAACGTATAACGTTATATAGCATAACATTATAACGTATAATGTCATCTAGTTGTAAGTTATAAAGTTTACCGTTATATAACGCATAGGTATAAAGTATAATGTTATATAGCATATCAGAATAACGTAAAACGTTATATAGCACATCAGTATAACGAATATCGTTAAAAAGCTTATCAGAATAAGGTGTAACGTTATATATCATTTCAGGATAACGTATAAAATTCTATAGCATATCAGTACAACGTATAGCGTTATATAGCATATCAGTATAATGTCTAGCGTTATATAGCATATCAGTATAGCGTATAACGTTATATAGCATATCAGTAAAACGTATAACGTTATATAGGATAGCAGTATAACGTATAACGTTATGTAGCATATCAGGATAACGTATAACGTTATATAGCATATCAGTATAGCGTATAACGTTATATAGGATAGCAGTATACCGTATCACGTTATATAGTATTACGTTATAGTGTATTACGTTATGTAGCATATCAGTATAACCTACAACGTTATAGAGCATACCAGGATAACGGGTAAAGTTATATAACATATCAGTATAACGTATAACGTTATATAGCATATCAGCATAACGTATAACGTTATATAGGATAGCAGTATACCGTATCACCTTATATAGTATTACGTTACAGCGTATTACGTTATATAGCACATCAGTATAACGTATAACGTGATATAGCATATCAGTATAGCGTATAACGTTATATAGCATATCAGTATAACGTATAACGTTTTATAGCATATCAGTATAACGTATAACGTGATATAGGATAGCAGTATACCGTATCACGTTATATACTATTACGTTATTGCGTATTACGTTATATAGCATATCTGTATAACGTATAACGTTATATAGGATAGCAGTATACCGTATCACGTTATATAGTATTACGTTATAGCGTATTACGTTATATAGCACATCAGTATAACGTATAACGTGATATAGGATATCAGTATAGCGTATAACGTTATATAGGATAGCAGTATACCGTATCACGTTATATAGTATTACGTTATAGCGTATTACGTTATGTAGCATATCAGTAAAACCTACAACGTTATTGAGCATACCAGGATAACGGGTAAAGTTATATAATATATCAGTATAACGTATAACGTTACATAGCATATCAGCATAACGTATAACGTTATATAGGATAGCAGTATACCGTATCACCTTATATAGTATAACGTTATAGCGTATTACGTTATATAGCACATCAGAATAACGTATAACGTGATATAGCATATCAGTATAGCGTATAACGTTATATAGCATATCAGTAAAACGTATAACGTTATATAGCATAACATTATAACGTATAATGTCATCTAGTTGTAAGTTATAAAGTTTACCGTTATATAACGCATAGGTATAAAGTATAATGTTATATAGCATATCAGAATAACGTAAAACGTTATATAGCACATCAGTATAACGAATATCGTTAAAAAGCTTATCAGAATAAGGTGTAACGTTATATATCATTTCAGGATAACGTATAAAATTCTATAGCATATCAGTACAACGTATAGCGTTATATAGCATATCAGTATAATGTCTAGCGTTATATAGCATATCAGGATAACGTGTAACCTTAAATAGCGTATCAGTATAACGTATAACGTTATATAGCATATCAGTATAACGTCTAAAGTTATATAGCATATCAGTATAAAGTATAACGTTATATAGCATATCAGTATAGCGTATAACGTTATATAGCACATCAGTATAACCTATAACGTTATATAGCATATCGGTATAACGTCTAAAGTAATATAGCATACCTGTATAACGTATAACGTTATAGAGCATATCAGAATAACGGGTAACGTTATATAGTATATCAGTATAACGTATAACGTTATATAGCATATCAGTATAACGTATAACGTTATATAGGATAGCAGTATACCGCATCACGTTATATACTATTACGTTATTGCGTATTACGTTATATAGCATATCTGTATAACGTATAACGTTACATAGGATAGCAGTATACCGTATCACGTTATATAGTATTACGTTATAGCGTATTACGTTATATTGCTCATCAGTATAACGTATAACGTTAAATAGCACATCAGTATAATGTATATCGTGATATAGCATATCAGAATAGCGTACAACGTTATATAGCATATCAGTATAACGTATAGCGTTTTATAGCATATCAGGATAACGTATTACGTTATATAGCATATCAGTATAACGTATAACGTTATATAGCATATCAGTATAATGTCTAACATTATATAGCATATCAGTATAATGTCTAACGTTATATAGCATATCAGGATTACGTGTAACCTTAAATAGCGTATCAGTATAACGTACAACGTTATATAGCATATCAGTATAACGTATAACATTTTATAGCATAACAGTATAACGTATAACGTGATGTAGCATATCAGTATAGCGTATAACCTTATATAGCATATAAGTATAACGTATAACGTTATATAGCATATCAATATAACGTATAACGTTATATAGGATAGCAGTATACTGTATCACGTTATATAGTATTACGTTATTGCGTATTGCGTTATATAGCGTATCTGTATAACGTATAACGTTATATAGGATAGCAGTATACCGTATCACGTTATATAGTATTACGTTATAGCGTATTACGTTATATAGCCCATCAGTATAACGTATAACGTGATATAGCATATCAGTATAGCGTATAACGTTATATAGCATATCAGTATAACGTATAACGTTATATAGGATTGCGGTATAACGTATAACGTTATATAGCATATCAGTATAACGAATAACGTTATATAGCATATCAGTATAGCGTATAACGTTATATAGCATATCAGTATAACATATAACGTTTTATAGCATATCAGTATAACGTATAACGTTATATACCATATAAGTATAGCGTATAGCGTTATATAGCATATCAGTATAGCGTATAACGTTATATAGCATATCAGTATAACGTATAACGTTATATACCATATAAGTATAACGTATAACGTTATATAGCATATCAGTATAACGTATAACGTTTTATAGCATATTAGTATAACGTATAACGTGATATAGCATATCAGTATAGCGTATAACGTTATATAGCATATCAGTATAACCTATAACGTTATATAGCATATCGGTATAACGTATAAAATTCTATAGCATATCAGTACAACGTATAGCGTTATATAGCACATCAGTATAATGTCTAGCGTTATATAGCATATCAGTATAGCGTATAACGTTATATAGCATATCAGTAAAACGTATAACGTTATATAGGATAGCAGTATAACGTATAACGTTATGTAGCATAACAGGATAACGTATAACGTTATATAGCATATCAGTATAGCGTATAACGTTATATAGGATAGCAGTATACCGTATCACGTTATATAGTATTACGTTATAGTGTATTACGTTATGTAGCATATCAGTATAACCTACAACGTTATAGAGCATACCAGGATAACGGGTAAAGTTATATAACATATCAGTATAACGTATAACGTTATATAGCATATCAGCATAACGTATAACGTTATATAGGATAGCAGTATACCGTATCACCTTATATAGTATTACGTAACAGCGTATTACGTTATATAGCACATCAGTATAACGTATAACGTGATATAGCATATCAGTATAGCGTATAACGTTATATAGCATATCAGTATAACGTATAACGTTTTATAGCATATCAGTATAACGTATAACGTGATATAGGATAGCAGTATACCGTATCACGTTATATACTATTACGTTATTGCGTATTACGTTATATAGCATATCTGTATAACGTATAACGTTATATAGGATAGCAGTATACCGTATCACGTTATATAGTATTACGTTATAGCGTATTACGTTATATAGCACATCAGTATAACGTATAACGTGATATAGGATATCAGTATAGCGTATAACGTTATATAGGATAGCAGTATACCGTATCACGTTATATAGTATTACGTTATAGCGTATTACGTTATGTAGCATATCAGTAAAACCTACAACGTTATTGAGCATACCAGGATAATGGGTAAAGTTATATAATATATCAGTATAACGTATAACGTTACATAGCATATCAGCATAACGTATAACGTTATATAGGATAGCAGTATACCGTATCACCTTATATAGTATAACGTTATAGCGTATTACGTTATATAGCACATCAGAATAACGTATAACGTGATATAGCATATCAGTATAGCGTATAACGTTATATAGCATATCAGTAAAACGTATAACGTTATATAGGATAGCAGTATAACGTATAACGTTATGTAGCATATCAGGATAACGTATAACGTTATATAGCATATTAGAATAACGTGTAACGTTATATAGCATATCAGTATAATGTCTAACGTTATATAGCATATCAGTATAACGTCTAAAGTTATATAGCAAATCAGTATACCGTATAACGTTATATAGCATAACATTATAACGTATAATGTCATCTAGTTGTAAGTTATAAAGTTTACCGTTATATAACGCATAGGTATAAAGTATAATGTTATATAGCATATCAGAATAACGTAAAACGTTATATAGCACATCAGTATAACGAATATCGTTAAAAAGCTTATCAGAATAAGGTGTAACGTTATATATCATTTCAGGATAACGTATAAAATTCTATAGCATATCAGTACAACGTATAGCGTTATATAGCATATCAGTATAATGTCTAGCGTTATGTAGCATATCAGGATAACGTGTAACCTTAAATAGCGTATCAGTATAACGTATAACGTTATATAGCATATCAGTATAACGTATAACATTTTATAGCATATCAGTATAACGTATAACGTGATATAGCATATCAGTATAGCGTATAACCTTATATAGCATATAAGTACAACGTATAACGTTATATAGCATATCAGTATGACGTATAACATTTTATAGCATATCAGTATAACGTATAACGTGATATAGCATATCAGTATAGCGTATAACGTTATATAGCATATAAGTATAACGTATAACGTTATATAGCATATCAGTATAACGTATAACGTGATATAGCATATCAGTATAGCGTATAACGTTATATAGCATATCAGCATAACGTATAACGTTATATAGCATATCAGTATAACGTACAACGTTATAGAGCATATCAGGATAACGGGTTAAGTTATATAACATATCAGCATAACGTATAACGTGAAATAGCATATCAGTATAGCTTATAACGTTATATAGCATATCAGTATAACGTATAACGTTATATAGGATAGCAGTATACCGTATCACGTTATATAGTATTACGTTATAGCGTATTACGTTATATGGCATATCAGTATAACGTATAACGTGATGTAGCATATCAGTATAGCGTATAACGTTATATAGGATAGCAGTATACCGTATCACGTTATATAGTATTACGTTATAGCGTATTACGTTATGTAGCATATCAGTATAACGTATAACGTGATATAGCATATCAGTATAGCGTATAACGTTATATAGGATAGCAGTATACCGTATCACGTTATATAGTATTACGTTATAGCGTATCACGTTATGTAGCATATCAGTATAACCTACAACGTTATAGAGCATACCAGGATAACGGGTAAAGTTATATAACATATCAGTATATCGTATAACGTTATATAGCATATCAGCATAACGTATAACGTTATATAGGATAGCAGTATACCGTATCACCTTATATAGTATTACGTTACAGCGTATTACGTTATATAGCACACCAGTATAACGTATAACGTGATATAGCATATCAGTATAGCGTATAACGTTATATAGCATATCAGTAAAACGTATAACGTTATATAGGATAGCAGTATAACGTATAACGTTATGTAGCATATCAGGATAACGTATAACGTTATATAGCATATCAGTATAGCGTATAACGTTATATAGGATAGCAGTATACCGTATCACGTTATATAGTATTACGTTATAGCGTATTACGTTATGTAGCATATCAGTATAACCTACAACGTTATAGAGCATACCAGGATAACGGGTAAAGTTATATAACATATCAGTATAACGTATAACGTTATATAGCATATCAGCATAACGTATAACGTTATATAGGATAGCAGTATACCGTATCACCTAATATAGTATTACGTTACAGCGTATTACGTTATATAGCACATCAGTATAACGTATAACGTGATATAGCATATCAGTATAGCGTATAACGTTATATAGCATATCAGTATAACGTATAACGTTTTATAGCATATCAGTATAACGTATAACGTGATATAGCATATCAGTATAGCGTATAACGTTATATAGCATATCAGTATAACCTATAACGTTATATAGCATATCGGTATAACGTCTAAAGTAATATAGCATACCTGTATAACGTACAACGTTATAGAGCATATCAGAATAACGGGTAACGTTATATAGTATATCAGTATAACGTATAACGTTATATAGCATATCAGTATAACGTATAACGTTATATAGGATAGCAGTATACCGTATCACGTTATATACTATTACGTTATTGCGTATTACGTTATATAGCATATCTGTATAACGTATAACGTTATATAGGATAGCAGTATACCGTATCACGTTATATAGTACTACGTTATAGCGTATTACGTTATATAGCACATCAGTATAACGTATAACGTGATATAGCATATGAGTATAGCGTAAAACGTTATATAGGATAGCAGTATACCGTATCACGTTATATAGTATTACGTTATAGCGTATTGCGTTATGTAGCATATCAGTAAAAACTACAACGTTATTGAGCATACCAGGATAACGGGTAAAGTTATATAACATATCAGTATAACGTATAACGTTACATAGCATATCAGCATAACGTATAACGTTATATAGGATAGCAGTATACCGTATCACCTTATATAGTATAACGTTATAGCGTATTACGTTATATAGTACATCAGAATAACGTATAACGTGATATAGCATATCAGTATAGCGTATAACGTTATATAGCATATCAGTAAAACGTATAACGTTATATAGGATAGCAGTATATCGTATAACGTTATGTAGCATATCAGGATAACGTATAACGTTATATAGCATATCAGAATAACGTGTAACGTTATATAGCATATCAGTATAATGTCTAACGTTATATAGCATATCAGTATAACGTCTAAAGTTATATAGCAAATCAGTATAACGTATAACGTTATATAGCATAACATTATAACATATAATGTCATCTAGTTGTAAGTTATAAAGTTTACCGTTATATAACGCATAGGTATAAAGTATAATGTTATATAGCATATCAGAATAACGTAAAACGTTATATAGCACATCAGTATAACGAATATCGTTAAAAAGCTTATCAGAATAAGGTGTAACGTTATATATCATTTCAGGATAACGTATAAAATTCTATAGCATATCAGTACAACGTTTAGCGTTATATAGCATATCAGTATAATGTCTAGCGTTATATAGCATATCAGGATAACGTGTAACCTTAAATAGCGTATCAGTATAGCGTATAACGTTTTATAGCATATCAGTATAACGTATAACGTGATATAGCATATCAGTATAGCGTATAACGTTATATAGCATATCAGTATAACCTATAACGTTACTTAGCATATCGGTATAACGTCTAAAGTAATATAGCATACCTGTATAACGTATAACGTTATAGAGCATATCAGAATAACGGGTAACGTTATATAGTATTACGTTATAGCGTATTACGTTATATAGCACATCAGTATAACGTATAACGTGATATAGCATATCAGTATAGCGTATAACGTTATATAGGATAGCAGTATACCGTATCACGTTATATAGTATTACGTTATAGCGTATTACGTTATGTAGCATATCAGTAAAACCTACAACGTTATTGAGCATACCAGGATAACGGGTAAAGTTATATAACATATCAGTATAACGTATAACGTTACATAGCATATCAGCATAACGTATAACGTTATATAGGATAGCAGTATACCGTATCACCTTATATAGTATAACGTTATAGCGTATTACGTTATATAGCACATCAGAATAACGTATAACGTGATATAGCATATCAGTATAGCGTATAACGTTATATAGCATATCAGTAAAACGTATAACGTTATATAGGATAGCAGTATAACGTATAACGTTATGTAGCATATCAGGATAACGTATAACGTTATATAGCATATCAGAATAACGTGTAACGTTATATAGCATATCAGTATAATGTCTAACGTTATATAGCATATCAGTATAACGTCTAAAGTTATATAGCAAATCAGTATAACGTATAACGTTATATAGCATAACATTATAACGTATAATGTCATCTAGTTGTAAGTTATAAAGTTTACCGTTATATAACGCATAGGTATAAAGTATAATGTTATATAGCATATCAGAATAACGTAAAACGTTATATAGCACATCAGTATAACGAATATCGTTAAAAAGCTTATCAGAATAAGGTGTAACGTTATATATCATTTCAGGATAACGTATAAAATTCTATAGCATATCAGTACAACGTATAGCGTTATATAGCATATCAGTATAATGTCTAGCGTTATATAGCATATCAGTATAGCGTATAACGTTATATAGCATATCAGTAAAACGTATAACGTTATATAGGATAGCAGTATAACGTATAACGTTATGTAGCATATCAGGATAACGTATAACGTTATATAGCATATCAGTATAGCGTATAACGTTATATAGGATAGCAGTATACCGTATCACGTTATATAGTATTACGTTATAGTGTATTACGTTATGTAGCATATCAGTATAACCTACAACGTTATAGAGCATACCAGGATAACGGGTAAAGTTATATAACATATCAGTATAACGTATAACGTTATATAGCATATCAGCATAACGTATAACGTTATATAGGATAGCAGTATACCGTATCACCTTATATAGTATTACGTTACAGCGTATTACGTTATATAGCACATCAGTATAACGTATAACGTGATATAGCATATCAGTATAGCGTATAACGTTATATAGCATATCAGTATAACGTATAACGTTTTATAGCATATCAGTATAACGTATAACGTGATATAGGATAGCAGTATACCGTATCACGTTATATACTATTACGTTATTGCGTATTACGTTATATAGCATATCTGTATAACGTATAACGTTATATAGGATAGCAGTATACCGTATCACGTTATATAGTATTACGTTATAGCGTATTACGTTATATAGCACATCAGTATAACGTATAACGTGATATAGGATATCAGTATAGCGTATAACGTTATATAGGATAGCAGTATACCGTATCACGTTATATAGTATTACGTTATAGCGTATTACGTTATGTAGCATATCAGTAAAACCTACAACGTTATTGAGCATACCAGGATAACGGGTAAAGTTATATAATATATCAGTATAACGTATAACGTTACATAGCATATCAGCATAACGTATAACGTTATATAGGATAGCAGTATACCGTATCACCTTATATAGTATAACGTTATAGCGTATTACGTTATATAGCACATCAGAATAACGTATAACGTGATATAGCATATCAGTATAGCGTATAACGTTATATAGCATATCAGTAAAACGTATAACGTTATATAGCATAACATTATAACGTATAATGTCATCTAGTTGTAAGTTATAAAGTTTACCGTTATATAACGCATAGGTATAAAGTATAATGTTATATAGCATATCAGAATAACGTAAAACGTTATATAGCACATCAGTATAACGAATATCGTTAAAAAGCTTATCAGAATAAGGTGTAACGTTATATATCATTTCAGGATAACGTATAAAATTCTATAGCATATCAGTACAACGTATAGCGTTATATAGCATATCAGTATAATGTCTAGCGTTATATAGCATATCAGGATAACGTGTAACCTTAAATAGCGTATCAGTATAACGTATAACGTTATATAGCATATCAGTATAACGTATAACAATTTATAGCATATCAGTATAACGTATAACGTGATATAGCATATCAGTATAGCGTATAACCTTATATAGCATATCAGTATAACGTATAACGTGATATAGCACATCAGTATAGCGTATAACGTTATATAGCATATCAGTAAAACATATAACGTTATAGGATAGCAGTATAACGTATAACGTTATATAGCATATCAGTGTAACCTGTAACGGTATATAGCATATCAGTCTAATGTATAACATTTTATAGCATATCAGTATAACGTATAACGTGATATAGCATATCAGTATAATGTCTAACGTTATATAGCATATCAGTATAATGTCTAACGTTATATAGCATATCAGGATAACGTGTAACCTTAAATAGCGTATCAGAATAACGTATAACGTGATGTAGCATGTCAGTATAACGTCTAAAGTTATATAGCATATCAGTATAAAGTATAACGTTATATAGCATATCAGTATAGCGTATAACGTTATATAGCACATCAGTATAACCTATAACGTTATATAGCATATCGGTATAACGTCTAAAGTAATATAGCATACCTGTATAACGTATAACGTTATAGAGCATATCAGAATAACGGGTAACGTTATATAGTATATCAGTATAACGTATAACGTTATATAGCATATCAGTATAACGTATAACGTTATATAGGATAGCAGTATACCGCATCACGTTATATACTATTACGTTATTGCGTATTACGTTATATAGCATATCTGTATAACGTATAACGTTACATAGGATAGCAGTATACCGTATCACGTTATATAGTATTACGTTATAGCGTATTACGTTATATTGCTCATCAGTATAACGTATAACGTTAAATAGCACATCAGTATAATGTATATCGTGATATAGCATATCAGAATAGCGTACAACGTTATATAGCATATCAGTATAACGTATAGCGTTTTATAGCATATCAGGATAACGTATTACGTTATATAGCATATCAGTATAACGTATAACGTTATATAGCATATCAGTATAATGTCTAACATTATATAGCATATCAGTATAATGTCTAACGTTATATAGCATATCAGGATTACGTGTAACCTTAAATAGCGTATCAGTATAACGTACAACGTTATATAGCATATCAGTATAACGTATAACATTTTATAGCATAACAGTATAACGTATAACGTGATGTAGCATATCAGTATAGCGTATAACCTTATATAGCATATAAGTATAACGTATAACGTTATATAGCATATCAATATAACGTATAACGTTATATAGGATAGCAGTATACTGTATCACGTTATATAGTATTACGTTATTGCGTATTGCGTTATATAGCGTATCTGTATAACGTATAACGTTATATAGGATAGCAGTATACCGTATCACGTTATATAGTATTACGTTATAGCGTATTACGTTATATAGCCCATCAGTATAACGTATAACGTGATATAGCATATCAGTATAGCGTATAACGTTATATAGCATATCAGTATAACGTATAACGTTATATAGGATTGCGGTATAACGTATAACGTTATATAGCATATCAGTATAACGAATAACGTTATATAGCATATCAGTATAGCGTATAACGTTATATAGCATATCAGTATAACATATAACGTTTTATAGCATATCAGTATAACGTATAACGTTATATACCATATAAGTATAGCGTATAGCGTTATATAGCATATCAGTATAGCGTATAACGTTATATAGCATATCAGTATAACGTATAACGTTATATACCATATAAGTATAACGTATAACGTTATATAGCATATCAGTATAACGTATAACGTTTTATAGCATATTAGTATAACGTATAACGTGATATAGCATATCAGTATAGCGTATAACGTTATATAGCATATCAGTATAACCTATAACGTTATATAGCATATCGGTATAACGTCTAAAGTAATATAGCATACCTGTATAACGTATAACGTTATAGAGCATATCAGAATAACGGGTAACGTTATGTAGTATATCAGTATAACGTATAACGTTATATAGCATATCAGTATAACGTATAACGTTATATAGGATAGCAGTATACCGCATCACGTTATATACTATTACGTTATTGCGTATTACGTTATATAGCATATCTGTATAACGTATAACGTTATATAGGATAGCAGTATACCGTATCACGTTATATAGTATTACGTTATAGCGTATTACGGTATATTGCACATCAGTATAACGTATAACGTTAAATAGCACATCAGTATAATGTATATCGTGATATAGCATATCAGAATAGCGTACAACGTTATATAGCATATCAATATAACGTATAGCGTTTTATAGCATATCAGGATAACGTATTACGTTATATAGCATATCAGTATAACGTATAACGTTATATAGCATATCAGTATAATGTCTAACGTTATATAGCATATCAGTATAATGTCTAACGTTATATAGCATATCAGGATTACGTGTAACCTTAAATAGCGTATCAGTATAACGTATAACGTTATATAGCATATCAGCATAACGTATAACGTTATATAGGATAGCAGTATAACGTATAACGTTATGTAGCATATCAGGATAACGTATAACGTTATATAGCATATCAGAATAACGTGTAACGTTATATAGCATATCAGTATAATGTCTAACGTTTTATAGCATATCAGTATAACGACTAAAGTTATATAGCAAATCAGTATAACGTATAACGTTATATAGCATAACATTATAACGTATAATGTCATATAGTTGTAAGTTATAAAGTTTACCGTTATATAACGCATAGGTATAAAGTATAATGTTATATAGCATATCAGAATAACGTAAAACGTTATATAGCACATCAGTATAACGAATATCGTTAAAAAGCTTATCAGAATAAGGTGTAACGTTATATATCATTTCAGGATAACGTATAAAATTCTATAGCATATCAGTACAACGTATAACGTTATATAGCATATCAGTATAATGTCTAGCGTTATATAGCATATCAGGATAACGTGTAACCTTAAATAGCATATCAGGATAACGTGTAACGTTAAATAGCGTATCAGTATAACGTATAACGTTAAATAGCATATCAGTATAACGTATAACGTTATATAGCATATCAGTATAACGTACAACGTTATAGAGCATATCAGGATAACGGGTTAAGTTATATAACATATCAGCATAACGTATAACGTGAAATAGCATATCAGTATAGCTTATAACGTTATATAGCATATCAGTATAACGTATAACGTTATATAGCATATGAGGATAACGTGTAACGTTAAATAGCGTATCAGTATAACGTATAACGTTATATAGCATATCAGTATAACGTATAACGTTATATAGCATATCAGTATAACGTACAACGTTATAGAGCATATCAGGATAACGGGTTAAGTTATATAACATATCAGCATAACGTATAACGTGAAATAGCATATCAGTATAGCTTATAACGTTATATAGCATATCAGTATAACGTATAACGTTATATAGCATATCAGTATAACGTATAACGTTTTATAGCATATCAGTATAACGTATAACGTTTTATAGCATATCAGTATAACGTATAACGTCATATAGCATATCAGTATAGCGTATAACGTTATATAGCATATCAGTATAACCTATAACGTTATATAGCATATCGGTATAACGTCTAAAGTAATATAGCATATCTGTATAACGTATAACGTTATAGAGCATATCAGAATAACGGGTAACGTTATATAGTATATCAGTATAACGTATAACGTTATATAGCATATCAGTATAACGTATAACGTTATATAGGATAGCAGTATACCGTATCACGTTATATAGTATTACGTTATAGCGTATTACGTTATATAGCATATCAGTATAACGTATAACGTGATATAGCATATCAGTATAGCGTATAACGTTATATAGGATAGCAGTATACCGTATCACGTTATATAGTATTACGTTATAGCGTATTACGTTATGTAGCATATCAGTATAACGTATAACGTGATATAGCATATCAGTATAGCGTATAACGTTATATAGGATAGCAGTATACCGTATCACGTTATATAGTATTACGTTATAGCGTATTACGTTATGTAGCATATCAGTATAACCTACAACGTTATAGAGCATACCAGGATAACGGGTAAAGTTATATAACATATCAGTATATCGTATAACGTTATATAGCATATCAGCATAACGTATAACGTTATATAGGATAGCAGTATACCGTATCACCTTATATAGTATTACGTTACAGCGTATTACGTTATATAGCACACCAGTATAACGTATAACGTGATATAGCATATCAGTATAGCGTATAACGTTATATAGCATATCAGTAAAACGTATAACGTTATATAGGATAGCAGTATAACGTATAACGTTATGTAGCATATCAGGATAACGTATAACGTTATATAGCATATCAGTATAGCGTATAACGTTATATAGGATAGCAGTATACCGTATCACGTTATATAGTATTACGTTATAGCGTATTACGTTATGTAGCATATCAGTATAACCTACAACGTTATAGAGCATACCAGGATAACGGGTAAAGTTATATAACATATCAGTATAACGTATAACGTTATATAGCATATCAGCATAACGTATAACGTTATATAGGATAGCAGTATACCGTATCACCTAATATAGTATTACGTTACAGCGTATTACGTTATATAGCACATCAGTATAACGTATAACGTGATATAGCATATCAGTATAGCGTATAACGTTATATAGCATATCAGTATAACGTATAACGTTTTATAGCATATCAGTATAACGTATAACGTGATATAGCATATCAGTATAGCGTATAACGTTATATAGCATATCAGTATAACCTATAACGTTATATAGCATATCGGTATAACGTCTAAAGTAATATAGCATACCTGTATAACGTACAACGTTATAGAGCATATCAGAATAACGGGTAACGTTATATAGTATATCAGTATAACGTATAACGTTATATAGCATATCAGTATAACGTATAACGTTATATAGGATAGCAGTATACCGTATCACGTTATATACTATTACGTTATTGCGTATTACGTTATATAGCATATCTGTATAACGTATAACGTTATATAGGATAGCAGTATACCGTATCACGTTATATAGTATTACGTTATAGCGTATTACGTTATATAGCACATCAGTATAACGTATAACGTGATATAGCATATGAGTATAGCGTAAAACGTTATATAGGATAGCAGTATACCGTATCACGTTATATAGTATTACGTTATAGCGTATTACGTTATGTAGCATATCAGTAAAACCTACAACGTTATTGAGCATACCAGGATAACGGGTAAAGTTATTTAACATATCAGTATAACGTATAACGTTACATAGCATATCAGCATAACGTATAACGTTATATAGGATAGCAGTATACCGTATCACCTTATATAGTATAACGTTATAGCGTATTACGTTATATAGCACATCAGAATAACGTATAACGTGATATAGCATATCAGTATAGCGTATAACGTTATATAGCATATCAGTAAAACGTATAACGTTATATAGGATAGCAGTATATCGTATAACGTTATGTAGCATATCAGGATAACGTATAACGTTATATAGCATATCAGAATAACGTGTAACGTTATATAGCATATCAGTATAATGTCTAACGTTATATAGCATATCAGTATAGCGTCTAAAGTTATATAGCAAATCAGTATAACGTATAACGTTATATAGCATAACATTATAACGTATAATGTCATCTAGTTGTAAGTTATAAAGTTTACCGTTATATAACGCATAGGTATAAAGTATAATGTTATATAGCATATCAGAATAACGTAAAACGTTATATAGCACATCAGTATAACGAATATCGTTAAAAAGCTTATCAGAATAAGGTGTAACGTTATATATCATTTCAGGATAACGTATAAAATTCTATAGCATATCAGTACAACGTATAGCGTTATATAGCATATCAGTATAATGTCTAGCGTTATATAGCATATCAGGATAACGTGTAACCTTAAATAGCGTATCAGTATAACGTATAACGTTTTATAGCATATCAGTATAACGTATAACGTGATATAGCATATCAGTATAGCGTATTACGTTATATAGCACATCAGTATAACGTATAACGTGATATAGCATATCAGTATAGCGTATAACGTTATATAGGATAGCAGTATACCGTATCACGTTATATAGTATTACGTTATAGCGTATTACGTTATGTAGCATATCAGTAAAACCTACAACGTTATTGAGCATACCAGGATAACGGGTAAAGTTATATAACATATCAGTATAACGTATAACGTTACATAGCATATCAGCATAACGTATAACGTTATATAGGATAGCAGTATACCGTATCACCTTATATAGTATAACGTTATAGCGTATTACGTTATATAGCACATCAGAATAACGTATAACGTGATATAGCATATCAGTATAGCGTATAACGTTATATAGCATATCAGTAAAACGTATAACGTTATATAGGATAGCAGTATAACGTATAACGTTATGTAGCATATCAGGATAACGTATAACGTTATATAGCATATCAGAATAACGTGTAACGTTATATAGCATATCAGTATAATGTCTAACGTTATATAGCATATCAGTATAACGTCTAAAGTTATATAGCAAATCAGTATAACGTATAACGTTATATAGCATAACATTATAACGTATAATGTCATCTAGTTGTATGTTATAAAGTTTACCGTTATATAACGCATAGGTATAAAGTATAATGTTATATAGCATATCAGAATAACGTAAAACGTTATATAGCACATCAGTATAACGAATATCGTTAAAAAGCTTATCAGAATAAGGTGTAACGTTATATATCATTACAGGATAACGTATAAAATTCTATAGCATATCAGTACAACGTATAGCGTTATATAGCATATCAGTATAATGTCTAGCGTTATATAGCATATCAGTATAGCGTATAACGTTATATAGCATATCAGTAAAACGCATAACGTTATATAGGATAGCAGTATAACGTATAACGTTATGTAGCATATCAGGATAACGTATAACGTTATATAGCATATCAGTATAGCGTATAACGTTATATAGCATATCAGCATAACGTATAACGTTATATAGGATAGCAGTATACCGTATCACCTTATATAGTATTACGTTACAGCGTATTACGTTATATAGCACATCAGTATAACGTATAACGTGATATAGGATATCAGTATAGCGTATAACGTTATATAGGATAGCAGTATACCGTATCACGTTATATAGTATTACGTTATAGCGTATTACGTTATGTAGCATATCAGTAAAACCTACAACGTTATTGAGCATACCAGGATAACGGGTAAAGTTATATAATATATCAGTATAACGTATAACGTTACATAGCATATCAGCATAACGTATAACGTTATATAGGATAGCAGTATAATGTCTAACGTTATATAGCATATCAGTATAACGTCTAAAGCTATATAGCAAATCAGTATACCGTATAACGTTATATAGCATAACATTATAACGTATAATGTCATCTAGTTGTAAGTTATAAAGTTTACCGTTATATAACGCATAGGTATAAAGTATAATGTTATATAGCATATCAGAATAACGTAAAACGTTATATAGCACATCAGTATAACGAATATCGTTAAAAAGCTTACCAGAATAAGGTGTAACGTTATATATCATTTCAGGATAACGTATAAAATTCTATAGCATATCAGTACAACGTATAGCGTTATATAGCATATCAGTATAATGTCTAGCGTTATATAGCATATCAGGATAACGTGTAACCTTAAATAGCGTATCAGTATAACGTATAACGTTATATAGCATATCAGTATAACGTATAACATTTTATAGCATATCAGTATAACGTATAACGTGATATAGCATATCAGTATAGCGTATAACATTATATAGCATATAAGTACAACGTATAACGTTATATAGCATATCAGTATAACGTATAACGTGATATAGCATATCAGTATAACGTATAACATTTTATAGCATATCAGTATAACGTATAACGTGATATAGCACATCAGTATAGCGTATAACGTTATATAGCATATCAGTAAAACATATAACGTTATAGGATAGCAGTATAACGTATAACGTTATATAGCATATCAGTGTAACGTGTAACGGTATATAGCATATCAGTCTAATGTATAACATTTTATAGCATATCAGTATAACGTATAACGTGATATAGCATATCAGTATAATGTCTAACGTTATATAGCATATCAGTATAATGTCTAACGTTATTTAGCATATCAGGATAACGTGTAACCTTAAATAGCGTATCAGTATAACGTATAACGTTATATAGCATACCAGTATAACGTATAACATTTTATAGCATATCAGTATAACGTATAACGTTATATAGCATATCAGTATAACGTTTAACGTTTTATAGGATAGCAGCATACCGTATCACGTTATATAGTATTACGTTATTGCGTATTACGTTATATTGCACATCAGTATAATGTATATCGTGATATAGCATATCAGAATAGCGTACAACGTTATATAGCATATCAGTATAACGTATAGAATATTATAGCATATCAGGATAACGTATTACGTTATATAGCATATCAGTATAACGTATAACGTTATATAGCATATCAGTATAATGTCTAACGTTATATAGCATATCAGTATAATGTCTAGCGTTATATAGCATATCAGGATAACGTGTAACCTTAAATAGCGTATCAGTATAACGTATAACGTTATATAGGATAGCAGTATACCGTATCACCTTATATAGTATTACGTTACAGCGTATTAAGTTATATAGCACATCAGTATAACGTATAACGTGATATAGCATATCAGTATAGCGTATAACGTTATATAGCATATCAGTATAACGTATAACGTTTTATAGCATATCGGTATAACGTCTAAAGTAATATAGCATACCTGTATAACGTATAACGTTATAGAGCATATCAGAATAACGGGTAACGTTATATAGTATATCAGTATAACGTATAACGTTATATAGCATATCAGTATAACGTATAACGTTATATAGGATAGCAGTATACCGTATCACGTTATATACTATTACGTTATTGCGTATTACGTTATATAGCATATCTGTATAACGTATAACGTTATATAGGATAGCAGTATACCGTATCACGTTATATAGTATTACGTTATAGCGTATTACGTTATATAGCACATCAGTATAACGTATAACGTGATATAGCATATCAGTATAGCGTATAACGTTATATAGTATTACGTTATAGCGTATTACGTTATGTAGCATATCAGTAAAACCTACAACGTTATTCAGCATACCAGGATAACGGGTAAAGTTATATAACATATCAGTATAACGTATAACGTTACATAGCATATCAGCATAACGTATAACGTTATATAGGATAGCAGTATACCGTATCACCTTATATAGTATAACGTTATAGCGTATTACGTTATATAGCACATCAGAATAACGTATAACGTGATATAGCATATCAGTATAGCGTATAACGTTATATAGCATATCAGTAAAACGTATAACGTTATATAGGATAGCAGTATAACGTATAACGTTATGTAGCATATCAGGATAACGTATAACGTTATATAGCATATCAGAATAACGTGTAACGTTATATAGCATATCAGTATAATGTCTAACGTTATATAGCATATCAGTATAACCTCTAAAGTTAAATAGCAAATCAGTATAACGTATAACGTTATATAGCATAACATTATAACGTATAATGTCATCTAGTTGTAAGTTATAAAGTTTACCGTTATATAACGCATAGGTATAAAGTATAATGTTATATAGCATATCAGAATAACGTAAAACGTTATATAGCACATCAGTATAACGAATATCGTTAAAAAGCTTATCAGAATAAGGTGTAACGTTATATATCATTTCAGGATAACGTATAAAATTCTATAGCATATCAGTACAACGTATAGCGTTATATAGCATATCAGTATAATGTCTAGCGTTATATAGCATATCAGGATAACGTGTAACCTTAAATAGCGTATCAGTATAACGTATAAAGTTTTATAGCATATCAGTATAACGTATAACGTGATATAGCATATCAGTATAGCGTATAACGTTATATAGCATATCAGTATAACCTACAACGTTACTTAGCATATCGGTATAACGTCTAAAGTAATATAGCATACCTGTATAACGTATAACGTTATAGAGCATATCAGAATAACGGGTAACGTTATATAGTATATCAGTATAACGTATAACGTTATATAGCATATCAGTATAACGTATAACGTTATATAGGATAGCAGTATACCGTATCACCTTATATAGTATAACGTTATAGCGTATTACGTTATATAGCACATCAGAATAACGTATAACGTGATATAGCATATCAGTATAGCGTATAACGTTATATAGCATATCAGTAAAACGTATAACGTTATATAGGATAGCAGTATAACGTATAACGTTATGTAGCATATCAGGATAACGTATAACGTTATATAGGATAGCAGTATAACGTATAACGTTATGTAGCATATCAGGATAACGTATAACGTTATATAGCATATCAGAATAACGTGTAACGTTATATAGCATATCAGTATAATGTCTAACGTTATATAGCATATCAGTATAATGTCTAGCGTTATATAGCATATCAGGATAACGTGTAACCTTAAATAGCGTATCAGTATAACTTATAACGTTATATAGCATATCAGTATAACGTATAACATTTTATAGCATATCAGTATAACGTATAACGTGATATAGCATATCAGTATAGCGTATAACGTTATATAGGATAGCAGTATACCGTATCACGTTATATAGTATTACGTTATAGCGTATTACGTTATGTAGCATATCAGTATAACCTACAACGTTATAGAGCATACCAGGATAACGGGTAAAGTTATATAACATATCAGTATAACGTATAACGTTATATAGCATATCAGCATAACGTATAACGTTATATAGGATAGCAGTATACCGTATCACCTTATATAGTATTACGTTACAGCGTATTACGTTATATAGCACACCAGTATAACGTATAACGTTATATAGCATATCAGCATAACGTATAACGTTATATAGGATAGCAGTATACCGTATCACCTTATATAGTATTACGTTACAGCGTATTAAGTTATATAGCACATCAGTATAACGTATAACGTGATATATCATATAAGTATAGCGTATAACGTTATATAGCATATCAGTATAACGTATAACGTTTTATAGCATATCGGTATAACGTCTAAAGTAATATAGCATACCTGTATAACGTATAACGTTATAGAGCATATCAGAATAACGGGTAACGTTATATAGTATATCAGTATAACGTATAACGTTATATAGCATATCAGTATAACGTATAACGTTATATAGGATAGCAGTATACCGTATCACGTTATATGCTATTACGTTATTGCGTATTACGTTATATAGCATATCTGTATAACGTATAACGTTATATAGGATAGCAGTATACCGTATCACGTTATATAGTATTACGTTATAGCGTATTACGTTATATAGCACATCAGTATAACGTATAACGTGATATAGCATATCAGTATAGCGTATAACGTTATATAGTATTACGTTATAGCGTATTACGTTATGTAGCATATCAGTAAAACCTACAACGTTATTCAGCATACCAGGATAACGGGTAAAGTTATATAACATATCAGTATAACGTATAACGTTACATAGCATATCAGCATAACGTATAACGTTATATAGGATAGCAGTATACCGTGTCACCTTATATAGTATAACGTTATAGCGTATTACGTTATATAGCACATCAGAATAACGTATAACGTGATATAGCATATCAGTATAGAGTATAACGTTATATAGCATATCAGTAAAACGTATAACGTTATATAGGATAGCAGTATAACGTATAACGTTATGTAGCATATCAGGATAACGTATAACGTTATATAGCATATCAGAATAACGTGTAACGTTATATAGCATATCAGTATAATGTCTAACGTTATATAGCATATCAGTATAACGTCTAAAGTTAAATAGCAAATCAGTATAACGTATAACGTTATATAGCATAACATTATAACGTATAATGCCATCTAGTTGTAAGTTATAAAGTTTACCGTTATATAACGCATAGGTATAAAGTATAATGTTATATAGCATATCAGAATAACGTAAAACGTTATATAGCACATCAGTATAACGAATATCGTTAAAAAGCTTATCAGAATAAGGTGTAACGTTATATATCATTTCAGGATAACGTATAAAATTCTATAGCATATCAGTACAACGTATAGCGTTATATAGCATATCAGTATAATGTCTAGCGTTATATAGCATATCAGGATAACGTGTAACCTTAAATAGCGTATCAGTATAACGTATAACGTTTTATAGCATATCAGTATAACGTATAACGTGATATAGCATATCAGTATAGCGTATAACGTTATATAGCATATCAGTATAACCTACAACGTTACTTAGCATATCGGTATAACGTCTAAAGTAATATAGCATACCTGTATAACGTATAACGTTATAGAGCATATCAGAATAACGGGTAACGTTATATAGTATATCAGTATAACGTATAACGTTATATAGCATATCAGTATAACGTATAACGTTATATAGGATAGCAGTATACCGTATCACGTTATATACTATTACGTTATTGCGTATTACGTTATATAGCATATCTGTATAACGTATAACGTTATATAGGATAGCAGTATACCGTATCACGTTATATAGTATTACGTTATAGCGTATTACGTTATATGGCACATCAGTATAACGTATAACGTGATATAGCATATCAGTATAGCGTATAACGTTATATAGCATATCAGTAAAACGTATAACGTTATATAGGATAGCAGTATAACGTATAACGTTTTGTAGCATATCAGGATAACGTATAACGTTATATAGGATAGCAGTATAACGTATAATGTTATGTAGCATATCAGGATAACGTATAACGTTATATAGCATATCAGAATAACGTGTAACGTTATATAGCATATCAGTATAATGTCTAACGTTATATAGCATATCAGTATAACGTCTAAAGTTATATAGCAAATCAGTATAACGTATAACGTTATATAGCATAACATTATAACGTATAATGTCATCTAGTTGTAAGTTATAAAGTTTACCGTTATATAACGCATAGGTATAAAGTATAATGTTATATAGCATATCAGAATAACGTAAAACGTTATATAGCACATCAGTATAACGAATATCGTTAAAAAGCTTATCAGAATAAGGTGTAACGTTATATATCATTTCAGGATAACGTATAAAATTCTATAGCATATCAGTACAACGTATAGCGTTATATAGCATATCAGTATAATGTCTAGCGTTATATAGCATATCAGTATAACGTGTAACCTTAAATAGCGTATCAGTATAACGTATAACGTTATATAGCATATCAGTAAAACATATAACGTTATAGGATAGCAGTATAACGTATAACGTTATATAGCATATCAGTGTAACGTGTAACGGTATATAGCATATCAGTCTAATGTATAACATTTTATAGCATATCAGTATAACGTATAACGTGATATAGCATATCAGTATAATGTCTAACGTTATATAGCATATCAGTATAATGTCTAACGTTATATAGCATATCAGGATAACGTGTAACCTTAAATAGCGTATCAGTATAACGTATAACGTTATATAGCATACCAGTATAACGTATAACATTTTATAGCATATCAGTATAACGTATAACGTTATATAGCATATCTGTATAACGTATAACGTTATATAGGATAGCAGTATACCGTATCACGTTATATAGTATTACGTTATGGCGTATTACGTTATATGGCACATCAGTATAACGTATAACGTGATATAGCATATCAGTATAGCGTATAACGTTATATAGCATATCAGTAAAACGTATAACGTTATATAGGATAGCAGTATAACGTATAACGTTATGTAGCATATCAGGATAACGTATAACGTTATATAGGATAGCAGTATAACGTATAATGTTATGTAGCATATCAGGATAACGTATAACGTTATATAGCATATCAGAATAACGTGTAACGTTATATAGCATATCAGTATAATGTCTAACGTTATATAGCATATCAGTATAACGTCTAAAGTTATATAGCATATCAGTATAACGTTTAACGTTTTATAGGATAGCAGCATACCGTATCACGTTATATAGTATTACGTCATTGCGTATTACGTTATATTGCACATCAGTATAATGTATATCGTGATATAGCATATCAGAATAGCGTACAACGTTATATAGCATATCAGTATAACGTATAGCGTATTATAGCATATCAGGATAATGTCTAGCGTTATATAGCATATCAGGATAACGTGTAACCTTAAATAGCGTATCAGTATAACGTATAACGTTATATAGCATATCAGTATAACGTATAACATTTTATAGCATATCAGTATAACGTATAACGTGATATAGCATATCAGTATAGCGTATAACCTTATATAGCATATAAGTATAACGTATAACGTTATATAGCATATCAGTATAACGTATAACATTTTATAGCATATCAGTATAACGTATAACGTGATATAGCATATCAGTATAGCGTATAACGTTATATAGCATATAAGTATAACGTATAACGTTATATAGCATATCAGTATAACGTATAACGTGATATAGCATATCAGTATAGCGTATAACGTTATATAGCATATCAGTATAACGTATAACGTTATATAGCATATCAGTATAGCGTATAACGTTATATAGCATATCAGTATAACGTATAACGTTATATAGCATATCAGTATAGCGTATAGCGTTATATAGTATTACGTTATAGCGTATTACGTTATATAGCATATCAGTATAACGTACAACGTTATAGAGCATATCAGGATAACGGGTTAAGTTATATAACATATCAGCATAACGTATAACGTGAAATAGCATATCAGTATAGCTTATAACGTTATATAGCATATCAGTATAACGTATAACGTTATATAGCATATCAGTATAACGTATAACATTTTATAGCATATCAGTATAACGTATAACGTGATATAGCATATCAGTATAGCGTATAACCTTATATAGCATATAAGTATAACGTATAACGTTATATAGCATATCAGTATAACGTATAACGTTTTATAGCATATCAGTATAACGTATAACGTGATATAGCATATCAGTATAGCGTATAACGTTATATAGCATATAAGTATAACGTCTAAAGTAATATAGCATATCTGTATAACGTATAACGTTATAGAGCATATCAGAAGAACGTGTAACGTTATATAGTATATCAGTATAACGTATAACGTTATATAGCATATCAGTATAACGTATAACGTTATATAGGATAGCAGTACAACGTATCACGTTATATAGTATTACGTTATGGCGTATTACGTTATATAGCATATCAGTATAACGTACAACGTTATAGAGCATATCAGGATAACGGGTTAAGTTATATAACATATCAGCATAACGTATAACGTGAAATAGCATATCAGTATAGCTTATAACGTTATATAGCATATCAGTATAACGTATAACGTTATATAGCATATCAGTATAACGTATAACGTTTTATAGCATATCAGTATAACGTATTACGTTATATAGCATATCAGAATAACGTGTAACGTTATATAGCATATCAGTATAGCGTATAGCGTTATATAGCATATCAGTATAGCGTATAACGTTATATAGCATATCAGTATAACGTATAACGTTTTATAGCATATCAGTATAACGTATAACGTTTTATAGCATATCAGTATAACGTATAACGTGATATAGCATATCAGCATATCGTATAACGTTATATAGGATAGCAGTATAACGTATCACGCTCTATAGTATTACGGTATAGCGTATTACGTTATATAGCATATCAGTATAACGTATAACGTTTTATAGGATAGCAGTATACCGTATCACGTTATATAGTATTACGTTATTGCGTATTACGTTATATAGCACATCAGTAAAACGTATAAAGTTATATAGCATATCAGAATAACATATAACGTGATATAGCATATCAGTATAGCGTATAGCGTTATATAGCATATCAGTATAATGTCTAAGGTTATGCAGCATTTCGGGATAACGTATAACCTTACATAGCGTATCAGTATAACGTATAACGTTATATAGGACAGCAGTAAAACGTATCACGTTATATAGTATTACTTTATAGCGTATTACGTTATATAGCATATCAGTATAACGTATAACGTTATGTAGGATAGCAGTATAACGCATCACGTTATATAGTATTACCTTATAGCGTATAACGTTATATAGCATATCAGTATAACGTATAACGTGATATAGCATATCAGTATAGCGTATAACGTTATATAGCATATCAGTATAACGTATAACGTTATATAGCATATCAGTATAGCGTATAACGTTATATAGCATATCAGTATAACGTATAACGTTATATAGCATATCAGCATAACGTATAACGTTATATAGGATAGCAGTATAACGTATCACGTTCTATAGTATTACGTTATAGCGTATTACGTTATATAGCAAATCAGGATAACGTATAACGTTATATAGCATATCAGTATAACATATAACGCTATATAGCATATCAGGTTATCGCATAAAGTTATTTAGCATATCAGTAAAACGTACAAGGTTATATAGCAGATCCGCATAACGTCTAAAGTTATATAGCATATCAGTATAACATATAGCGTATTAGAGCATATCAGTATAACATATAGCGTTTTATAGTATACCAGTATAACGCATCACGTTATATAGCATATCAGTATAACATATAACGTTATATATCATTTCAGGAAAACGTGTAAAATTATATAGCATATCAGTACAACGTATAACGTTATATAGCATATCAGTATAATGTCTAACGTTATATAGTATATCTGTATAACGTCTAAAGTTATATAGCATATCAGGATAACGTATTACGTATTATAGCATATCAGGATAACGTATAACGTTTTATAATATATCAGTATAGCGTCTAAAGTTATATAGCATATCAGGATAACGTATACCGTTATATAGTATTACGTGACAGCGTATTACGTTATATAGCACATCTGTATAACGCATAACGTTTTATAGCATATCAGTATAACGTATAACGTTATATAGCACATCAGTATAACGTATAACGTTATATAGCATATCAGGATAACGTGTAAAGTTATATAGCATATCAGTATAACGTATAACGTTTTATAATATATCAGTATAGCGTCTAAAGTTATATAGCATATCAGGATAACGTATACCGTTATATAGTATTACATGACAGCGTATTACGTTATATAGCACATCAGTATAACGCATAACGTTATATAGCACATCAGTATATCGTATAGAGTTATATAGCATATAAGGATAACGTATAACGTTATATAGCATTACGTTATAACGTGTAACGTTATATAGCATATCAGTATAACGTATAACGTTATATAGCATAACATTATAACGTATAACGTCATATAGTTGTAAGTTATAAATTTTACCGTTATATAACGCATCAGTATAAAGTATAATGTTATATAGCATATCAGAATAACGTATAACGTTATATAGCATATCAGAATAACGTATAACGTTATATAGCACGTCAGTATAACGTATAACGTTAAAAAGCTTCTCAGAATAACGTGTAACGTTATATAGCATATCAGTATGACGTATAACGTTTTATAGCACATCAGTATAACGCATAACGTTATATAGCATATCAGTGGAACGTATAACGTTATATAGCATATCAGGATAACGTGTTATGTTATATAGCACATCAGTATAACGTATAACGTTAAAAAGCTTATCAGAATAACGTGTAACGCTATATAGCATATCAGTATAACGTATAACGTTTTATAGCACATCACTATAACGCATAACGTTATATAGCATATCAGTAAAACGTATAACGTTATATAGCATATCAGGATAACGTCTAAAGTTACATAGCATATCAGTATAACGTATAACGTTTTAGAGCATATCAGTATAACATATAGCGTTTTATAGTATACCAGTATAACGCATCACGTTATATAGCATATCAGTATAACATATAACGTTATATAGCATATCAGGATATCGTGTAAAGTTATTTAGCATATCAGTATAATGCACAACGTTATATAGCATATCAGTATAACGTCTAATGTTATAGAGCATATCAGTATAACGTATACCGTTATATAGCATATCAGTATAACGTATAACGTTATATAGGATAGCACTATAACGTATAACGTTATATAGCATATCAGTATAGCGTATAGCGTTATATAGCATATCAGTATAATGTCTAATGTTATGTAGCATATCAGGATAACGTATAACCTTACATATCACATCAGTATAACGTGTAAAGTTATATAGGATAGCAGTACATCGTATCACGTTATATAGTATTACGTTATAGCGTATTACGTTATATAGCATATCAGTATAGCGTATAGCGTTATATAGCATATCAGTATAATGTCTAATGTTATGTAGCATATCAGGATAACGTATAACCTTACATATCACATCAGTATAACGTGTAAAGTTATATAGGATAGCAGTATAACGTATCACGTTATATAGTATTACGTTATAGCGTATTACGTTATATAGCAAAACAGGATAACGTATAACGTTATATAGCATGTCAGTATAACATATAACGCTATATAGCGTATCAGGTTATCGCGTAAAGTTATTTAGCATATCAGTATAACTTATAACGTTATATATCATTTCAGGATAACGTGTAAAATTATATAGCATATCAGTACAACGTATAACGTTATATAGCATATCAGTATAATGTCTAACGTTATATAGCATATCTGTATAACGTCTAAAGTTATATAGCATGTCAGGATAACGTATTACGTATTATAGCACATCATTATAACGTATAACGTTTTATAGCATATCAGTATAACGTATAACGTGATATAAAATTACGTGACAGCGTATTACGTTATATAGCACATCAGTATAACGCATAACGTTTTATAGCATATCAGTATAGCGTACAACGTTATATAGCATATCAGTATTACGTCTAAAGTTATATAGCATAACAGGATAACGTATTACGTTATATAGCACATCATTATAACGTATAACGTTATATAGCATATCAGTATGACGTATAACGTTATATAGGATAGCAGTATAAAATATCACGTTATATAGGATAGTAGTATGACCTATCACGTTATATAGTATTACGTTATAGCGCATTAGGTTATATAGCATATCAGTATAACGTACAACGTTATATATGTTATTAGTATAACGTCTAAAGTAATATAGCATATCTGTATAACGTATAACGTTATATAGGATATTAGTATACCGTATCACGTTATATAGGATAGTAGTATAACCTATCACGTTATATAGTATTACGTTATAGCGTATTACGTTATATAGCATATCAGTATAACGTATAACGTTTAATAGCATATCAGTATAACGTATAACGTTATATAGCATATCAGTATATCATTTATCGTTATATAGGATAGCAGTATACCGTATCACGTTATATATGATAGCAGTATAACGTATCACGTTATATAGTATTACGTTATAGCGTATTACGTTATATAGCACATCAGTATATCGTATAACGTTATATAGTTTATCAGTATAACATATAACGTTATAGAGCATATCAGGATATAGTGTATAGATATTTAGCATATCAGTATAGCGTACAACGTTATATAGCATATCAGTATAACGTCTAAAGTTATATAGCATAACAGGATAACACATTACGTTATATAGCACATCATTATAACGTATAACGTTATATAGCATATCAGTATGACGTATAACGTTATATAGGATAGCAGTATAAAATATCACGTTATATAGGATAGTAGTATAACCTATCACGTTATATAGTATTACGTTATAGCGCATTAGGTTATATAGCATATCAGTATAACGTACAACGTTATATATGTTGTTAGTAGAACGTCTAAAGTAATATAGCATATCTGTATAACGTATAACGTTATATAGGATAGCAGTATACCGTATCACGTTATATAGGATAGTAGTATAACCTATCACATTATATAGTATTACGTTATAGCGCATTAGGTTATATAGCATATCAGTATAACGTACAACGTTATATATGTTATTAGTATAACGTCTAAAGTAATATAGCATATCTGTATAACGTATAACGTTATATAGCATATCAGAATAACGTGTAACGTTATATATTATATCAGTATAACGTATAACGTTATATAGCATATCGGTATAACGTATAACGTTATATAGGATAGCAGTATACCGTATCACGTTATATAGGATAGTAGTATAACCTATCACGTTATATAGTATTACGTTATAGCGTATTACGTTATATGGCATATCAGTATAACGTATAACGTTTAATAGCATATCAGTATAACGTATAACGTTATATAGCATATCAGTATATCATTTATCGTTATATAGGATAGCAGTATACCGTATCACGTTATATATGATAGCAGTATACCGTATCACGTTATATATGATAGCAGTATAACGTATCACGTTATATAGTATTACGTTATAGCGTATTACGTTATATAGCACATCAGTATATCGTATAACGTTATATTGCATATCAGCATATCATATAACGTTATATAGGATAGCAGTATACCGTATCACGTTATATAGGATAGCAGTATGACGTATCACGTTATATAGTATTACGTTATAGCGTATTACGTTATATAGCACATCAGTATATCGTATAACGTTATATAGCTTATCAGTATAACATATAACGTTATATAGCATATCAGGATATAGTGTGTAGTTATTTAGCATATCAGTATAACGTACAACGTTATATAGCATATCAGTATAACGTCTAAAGTTATATAGCAAAACAGGATAACGTATTACGTTATATAGCACATCATTATAACGTATAACGTTATATAGCATATCAGTATGACGTATAACGTTATATTGGATAGCAGTATAAAGTATCACGTTATATAGTATTACGTTATAGCGTATTACGTTATATAGCATGTCAGTATAACGTATAACGTGATATAGCATATCAGTATAGCGTTTAGCGTTATATAGCATACCAGTATAATGTGCAACGTTATAAAGCATATCAGTATAACGTTTAGCATTATATAGGATAGCAGTATAACGTATCACGTTATATAGTATTACGTTATAGCGTATTACGTTATATTGCACATCAGTATAACGCATAACGTGATATAGCATATCAGTATAGCGTATAGCGTTATATAGCATATCAATATAACGAATAACGTTATAAAGCATATCAGTATAACGTTTAACATTATATAGGATAGCAGTATAACGTATCACGTTATATAGTATTACGTTATAGCGCATTAGGTTATATAGCATATCAGTATAACGTACAACGTTATATATGTTATTAGTATAACGTCTAAAGTAATATAGCATGTCTGTATAACGTATAACGTTATATAGCATATCAGGATATAGTGTATAGATATTTACTATATCAGTATAACGTACAACGTTATATGACATATCAGTATAACGTATAACGTTTTATAGCATATCTGTATAACGTATAACGTGATATAGCATATCAGTATAGCGTATAGCGTTATATAGCATATCAGTATAATGTACAACGTTATATAGCACATCAGTATAACGTCTAAAGTTTGGTAGCAAATCAGTATAACGTATAACGTTATATAGGATAGCTGTATAACGTATCACGTTATATAGTATTACGTTATAGCGCATTAAGTTATATAGCATATCAGTATAACGTATAACGTTTTATAGCATTACAGTATAACGTATAACGTTTTATAGCATATCAGTATAACGTATAACGTTATATTGTATATCAGTATATCATATAACGTTATATAGGATAGCAGTATACCGTATCACGTTATATAGGATAGGAGTATAACGTATCACGTTATATAGTATTACGTTATAGCGTATTACGTTATATAGCACATCAGTATATCGTATAACGTTATATAGCTTATCAGTATAACATATAACGTTATATAGCATATCAGGATATAGTGTATAGATATTTAGCATATCAGTATAGCGTACAACGTTATATAGCATATCAGTATAACGTCTAAAGTTATATAGCATAACAGGATAACGTATTACGTTATATAGCACCTCATTATAACGTATAACGTTATATAGCATATCAGTATGACGTATAACGTTATATAGGATAGCAGTATAAAATATCACGTTATATAGGATAGTAGTATAACCTATCACGTTATATAGTATTACGTTATAGCGCATTAGGTTATATAGCATATCAGTATAACGTACAACGTTATATATGTTATTAGTATAACGTCTAAAGTAATATAGCATGTCTGTATAACGTATAACGTTATATAGCATATCAGAATAACGTGTAACGTTATATAGTAGTTCAGTATAACGTATAACGTTATATAGCATATCAGTATAACGTGTAACGTTATATAGGATAGCAGTACACCGTTTCACGTTATATAGTATTACGTTATAGCGTTTTACATTATATAGCACATCAGTATATCGTATAACGTTATATAGGTTATCAGTATAACATATAACGTTATATAGCATATCAGGATATAGTGTATAGATATTTACTATATCAGTATAACGTACAACGTTATATGACATATCAGTATAACGTATAACGTTTTATAGCATATCTGTATAACGTATAACGTGATATAGCATATCAGTATAGCGTATAGCGTTATATAGCATATCAGTATAATGTACAACGTTATATAGCACATCAGTATAAGGTCTAAAGTTTGGTAGCAGATCAGTATAACGTATAACGTTATATAGGATAGCTGTATAACGTATCACGTTATATAGTATTACGTTATAGCGCATTAAGTTATATAGCATATCAGTATAACGTATAACGTTTTATAGCATTACAGTATAACGTATAACGTTTTATAGCATATCAGTATAACGTATAACGTTATATTGTATATCAGTATATCATATAACGCTATATAGGATAGCAGTATACCGTATCACGTTATATAGGATAGCAGTATAACGTATCAAGTTATATAGTATTACGTTATAGCGTATTACGTTATATAGCACATCAGTATATCGTATAACGTTATATAGCTTATCAGTATAACATATAACGTTATATAGCATATCAGTATAACGTCTAAAGTTATATAGCATAACAGGATAACGTATTACGTTATATAGCACATCATTATAACGTATAACGTTATATAGCATATCAGTATGACGTATAACGTTATATAGGATAGCAGTATAAAATATCACGTTATATAGGATAGTAGTATAACCTATCACGTTATATAGTATTACGTTATAGCGCATTAGGTTATATAGCATATCAGTATAACGTACAACGTTATATATGTTGTTAGTATAACGTCTAAAGTAATATAGCATATCTGTATAACGTATAACGTTATATAGGATAGCAGTATACCGTATCACGTTATATAGGATAGTAGTATAACCTATCACGTTATATAGTATTACGTTTTAGCGCATTAGGTTATATACCATATCAGTATAACGTACAACGTTATATATGTTATTAGTATAACGTCTAAAGTAATATAGCATATCTGTATAACGTATAACGTAATATAGCATATCAGAATAACGTGTAACGTTATATATTATATCAGTATAACGTATAACGTTATATAGCATATCGGTATAACGTATAACGTTATATAGGATAGCAGTATACCGTATCACGTTATATAGGATAGTAGTATAACCTATCACGTTATATAGTATTACGTTATAGCGTATTACGTTATATAGCATATCAGTATAACGTATAACGTTTAATAGCATATCAGTATAACGTATAACGTTATATAGCATATCAGTATATCATTTATCGTTATATAGGATAGCAGTATACCGTATCACGTTATATATGATAGTAGTATGACGTATCACGTTATATAGTATTACGTTATAGCGTATTACGTTATATAGCACATCAGTATATCGTATAACGTTATATAGCTTATCAGTATAACATATAACGTTATATAGCATATCAGGATATAGTGCATAGTTGTCTAGCATATCAGTATAACGTACAACGTTATATAGCATATCAGTATAACGTCTAAAGTTATATAGCATAACAGGATAACGTATTACGTTATGTAGCACATCATTATTACGTATAACGTTATATAGCATATCAGTATGACGTATAACGTTATATTGGATAGGAGTATAAAGTATCACGTTATATAGTATTACGTTATAGCGTATTACGTTATATAGCATGTCAGTATAACGTATAACGTGATATAGCATATCAGTATAGCGTTTAGCGTTATATAGCATATCAGTATAATGTACAACGTTATAAAGCATATCAGTATAACGTTTAGCATTATATAGGATAGCAGTATAACGTATCACGTTATATAGTATTACGTTATAGCGTATTACGTTATATTGCACATCAGTATAACGCATAACGTGATATAGCATATCAGTATAGCGTATAGCGTTATATAGCATATCAATATAACGTGTAACGATATATAGTAGTTCAGTATAACGTATAACGTTATATAGCATATCAGTATAACGTGTAACGTTATATAGGATAGCAGTACACCGTTTCACGTTATATAGTATTACGTTATAGCTTTTTACGTTATATAGCACATCAGTATATCGTATAACGTTATATAGGTTATCAGTATAACATATAACGTTATATAGCATATCAGGATATAGTGTATAGACATTTACTATATCAGTATAACGTACAACGTTATATGACATATCAGTATAACGTATAACGTTTTATAGCATATCTGTATAACGTCTAAAGTAATATAGCATATCTGTATATAGGATAACGTTATATAGCATATCAGAATAACCTGTAACGTTATATATTATATCAGTATAACGTATAACGTTATATAGCATATCGGTATAACGTATAACGTTATATAGGATAGCAGTATACCGTATCACGTTATATAGGATAGTAGCATAACCTATCACGTTATATAGTATTACGTTATAGCGTATTACGTTATATAGCATATCAGTATAACGTATAACGTTTTATAGCATATCAGTATAACATATAACGTTATAGAGCACATCAGGATATAGTGTAAAGTTATTTAGCATATCAGTATAACGTACAACGTTATATAGCATATCAGTATAACGTCTAAAGTTATATAGCATAACAGGAAAACGTATTACGTTATATAGCACATCATTATAACCTATACCGTTATATAGCATATCAGTATAACATATAACGTTATATAGCATATCAGTATGACGTATAACGTTTTATAGCATTACAGTATAACGTATAACGTTTTATAGCATATCAGTATGACGTATAACGTTATATAGGATAGCAGTATAACGTATCACATTATATAGTATTACGTTATAGCGTATTACGTTATATAGCAGAACAGGATAACGTATTTCGTTATATAGCACATCATTATAACGTATAACGTTATATAGCATATCAGTATAACATATAACGTTATATAGCATATCAGTATGACGTATAACGTTATATAGGTTAGTAGTATAACGTATCACATTATATAGTATTACGTTATAGCGTATTACGTTATACAGCATATCAGTATAACGTATAACGTTTTATAGCATTACAGTATAACGTATAACGTTTTATAGCATATCAGTATAACGCATAACGTGATATAGCATATCAGTATACCGTAGAACGTGATATAGCATATCAGTATATCGTATAGCGTTATATAGGATAGCAGTATAACGTATCACGTTATATAGTATTACGTTATAGCGTATTACGTTATATGGCATATCAGTATAACGTACAAGGTTATATAGCATATCAGTATAACGTACAACGTTATGCAGCTTATCAGTATAACGTCTAAAGCTATATAGCATAACAGGAAAACGTATAACGCCTTATAGCATTACAGTATAACGTATGACGTTATATAGCATATCAGTATATCATTTAACGTTATATAGGATAGCAGTATACCGTATCACGTTATATATGATAGCAGTATAACGTATCACGTTATATAGTATTACGTTATAGCGTATTACGTTATATAGCACATCAGTATATCGTATAACGTTATATAGTTTATCAGTATAACATATAACGTTATAGAGCATATCAGCATATAGTGTATAGATATTTAGCATATCAGTATAGCGTACAACGTTATATAGCATATCAGTATAACGTCTAAAGTTATATAGCATAACAGGATAACACATTACGTTATATAGCACATCATTATAACGTATAACGTTATATAGCATATCAGTATGACGTATAACGTTATATAGGATAGCAGTATAAAATATCACGTTATATAGGATAGTAGTATAACCTATCACGTAATATAGTATTACGTTATAGCGCATTAGGTTATATAGCATATCAGTATAACGTACAACGTTATATATGTTGTTAGTAGAACGTCTAAAGTAATATAGCATATCTGTATAACGTATAACGTTATATAGGATAGCAGTATACCGTATCACGTTATATAGGATAGTATTATAACCTATCACGTTATATAGTATTACGTTATAGCGCATTAGGTTATATAGCATATCAGTATAACGTACAACGTTATATATGTTATTAGTATAACGTCTAAAGTAATATAGCATATCTGTATAACGTATAACGTTATATAGCATATCAGAATAACGTGTAACGTTATATATTATATCAGTATAACGTATAACGTTATATAGCATATCGGTATAACGTATAACGTTATATAGGATAGCAGTATACCGTATCACGTTATATAGGATAGTAGTATAACCTATCACGTTATATAGTATTACGTTATAGCGTATTACGTTATATGGCATATCAGTATAACGTATAACGTTTAATAGCATATCAGTATAACGTCTAAAGTTATATAGCAAAACAGGATAACGTATTACGTTATATAGCACATCATTATAACGTATAACGTTATATAGCATATCAGTATGACGTATAACGTTATATTGGATAGCAGTATAAAGTATCACGTTATATAGTATTACGTTATAGCGTATTACGTTATATAGCATGTCAGTATAACGTATAACGTGATATAGCATATCAGTATAGCGTTTAGCGTTATATAGCATATCAGTATAATGTACAACGTTATAAAGCATATCAGTATAACGTTTAGCATTATATAGGATAGCAGTATAACGTATCACGTTATATAGTATTACGTTATAGCGTATTACGTTATATTGCACATCAGTATAACGCATAACGTGATATAGCATATCAGTATAGCGTATAGCGTTATATAGCATATCAATATAACGAATAACGTTATAAAGCATATCAGTATAACGTTTAACATTATATAGGATAGCAGTATAACGTATCACGTTATATAGTATTACGTTATAGCGCATTAGGTTATATAGCATATCAGTATAACGTACAACGTTATATATGTTATTAGTATAACGTCTAAAGTAATATAGCATGTCTGTATAACGTATAACGTTATATAGCATATCAGAATAACGTGTAACGTTATATAGTAGTTCAGTATAACGTATAACGTTATATAGCATATCAGTATAACGTGTAACGTTATATAGGATAGCAGTACACCGTTTCACGTTATATAGTATTACGTTATAGCGTTTTACGTTATATAGCACATCAGTATATCGTATAACGTTATATAGGTTATCAGTATAACATATAACGTTATATAGCATATCAGGATATAGTGTATAGATATTTACTATATCAGTATAACGTACAACGTTATATGACATATCAGTATAACGTATAACGTTTTATAGCATATCTGTATAACGTATAACGTGATGTAGCATATCAGTATAGCGTATAGCGTTATATAGCATATCAGTATAATGTACAACGTTATATAGCACATCAGTATAACGTCTAAAGTTTGGTAGCAGATCAGTATAACGTATAACGTTATATAGGATAGCTGTATAACGTATCACGTTATATAGTATTACGTTATAGCGCATTAAGTTATATAGCATATCAGTATAACGTATAACCTTTTATAGCATTACAGTATATCGTATAACGTTTTATAGCATATCAGTATAACGTATAACGTTATATTGTATATCAGTATATCATATAACGTTATATAGGATAGCAGTATACCGTATCACGTTATATAGGATAGCAGTATAACGTATCACGTTATATAGTATTACGTTATAGCGTATTACGTTATATAGCACATCAGTATATCGTATAACGTTATATAGCTTATCAGTATAACATATAACGTTATATAGCATATCAGGATATAGTGTATAGATATTTAGCATATCAGTATAGCGTACAACGTTATATAGCATATCAGTATAACGTCTAAAGTTATATAGCATAACAGGATAACGTATTACGTTATATAGCACATCATTATAACGTATAACGTTATATAGCATATCAGTATGACGTATAACGTTACATAGGATAGCAGTATAAAATATCACGTTATATAGGATAGTAGTATAACCTATCACGTTATATAGTATTACGTTATAGCGCATTAGGTTATATAGCATATCAGTATAACGTACAACGTTATATATGTTATTAGTATAACGTCTAAAGTAATATAGCATGTCTGTATAACGTATAACGTTATATAGCATATCAGAATAACGTGTAACGTTATATAGTAGTTCAGTATAACGTATAACGTTATATAGCATATCAGTATAACGTGTAACGTTATATAGGATAGCAGTACACCGTTTCACGTTATATAGTATTACGTTATAGCGTTTTACGTTATATAGCACATCAGTATATCGTATAACGTTATATAGGTTATCAGTATAACATATAACGTTATATAGCATATCAGGATATAGTGTATAGATATTTACTATATCAGTATAACGTACAACGTTATATGACATATCAGTATAACGTATAACGTTTTATAGCATATCTGTATAACGTATAACGTGATATAGCATATCAGTATAGCGTATAGCGTTATATAGCATATCAGTATAATGTACAACGTTATATAGCACATCAGTATAACGTCTAAAGTTTGGTAGCAGATCAGTATAACGTATAACGTTATATAGGATAGCTGTATAACGTATCACGTTATATAGTATTACGTTATAGCGCATTAAGTTATATAGCATATCAGTATAACGTATAACGTTTTATAGAATTACAGTATAACGTATAATGTTTTATAGCATATCAGTATAACGTATAACGTTATATTGTATATCAGTATATCATATAACGTTATATAGGATAGCAGTATACCGTATCACGTTATATAGGATAGCAGTATAACGTATCACGTTAAATAGTATTACGTTATAGCGTATTACGTTATATAGCACATCAGTATATCGTATAACGTTATATAGCTTATCAGTATAACATATAACGTTATATAGCATATCAGGATATAGTGTATAGATATTTAGCATATCAGTATAGCGTACAACGTTATATAGCATATCAGTATAACGTCTAAAGTTATATAGCATAACAGGATAACGTATTACGTTATATAGCACATCATTATAACGTATAACGTTATATAGCATATCAGTATGACGTATAACGTTATATAGGATAGCAGTATAAAATATCACGTTATATAGGATAGTAGTATAACCTATCACGTTATATAGTATTACGTTATAGCGCATTAGGTTATATAGCATATCAGTATAACGTACAACGTTATATATGTTATTAGTATAACGTCTAAAGTAATATAGCATATCTGTATAACGTATAACGTTATATAGGATAGCAGTATACCGTATCACGTTATATAGGATAGTAGTATAACCTATCACGTTATATAGTATTACGTTTTAGCGCATTAGGTTATATAGCATATCAGTATAACGTACAACGTTATATATGTTATTAGTATAACGTCTAAAGTAATATAGCATATCTGTATAACGTATAACGTAATATAGCATATCAGAATAACGTGTAACGTTATATATTATATCAGTATAACGTATAACGTTATATAGCATATCGGTATAACGTATAACGTTATATAGGATAGCAGTATACCGTATCACGTTATATAGGATAGTAGTATAACCTATCACGTTATATAGTATTACGTTATAGCGTATTACGTTATATAGCATATCAGTATAACGTATAACGTTTAATAGCATATCAGTATAACGTATAACGTTATATAGCATATCAGTATATCATTTATCGTTATATAGGATAGCAGTATACCGTATCACGTTATATATGATAGCAGTATAACGTATCACGTTATATAGTATTACGGTATAGCGTATTACGTTATATAGCACATCAGTATATCGTATAACATTATATAGCTTATCAGTATAACATATAACGTTATAGAGCATATCAGGATATAGTGTAAAGTTATTTAGCATATCAGTATAACGTACAACGTTATATAGCATATCAGTATAACGTCTAAAGTTATATAGCATAACAGGAAAACGTATAACGTTTTATAGCATTACAGTATAACGTATAACGTTTTATAGCATATCAGTATAACGTATAACGTTATATTGCATATCAGCATATCATATAACGTTATATAGGATAGCAGTATACCGTATCACGTTATATAGGATAGCAGTATGACGTATCACGTTATATAGTATTACGTTATAGCGTATTACGTTATATAGCACATCAGTATATCGTATAACGTTATATAGCTTATCAGTATAACATATAACGTTATATAGCATATCAGGATATAGTGTATAGTCGTCTAGCATATCAGTATAACGTACAACGTTATATAGCATATCAGTATAACGTCTAAAGTTATATAGCATAACAGGATAACGTATTACGTTATGTAGCACATCATTATTACGTATAACGTTATATAGCATATCAGTATGACGTATAACGTTATATTGGATAGCAGTATAAAGTATCACGTTATATAGTATTACGTTATAGCGTATTACGTTATATAGCATGTCAGTATAACGTATAACGTGATATAGCATATCAGTATAGCGTTTAGCGTTATATAGCATATCAGTATAATGTACAACGTTATAAAGCATATCAGTATAACGTTTAGCATTATATAGGATAGCAGTATAACGTATCACGTTATATAGTATTACGTTATAGCGTATTACGTTATATTGCACATCAGTATAACGCATAACGTGATATAGCATATCAGTATAGCGTATAGCGTTATATAGCATATCAATATAACGTGTAACGTTATATAGTAGTTCAGTATAACGTATAACGTTATATAGCATATCAGTATAACGTGTAACGTTATATAGGATAGCAGTACACCGTTTCACGTTATATAGTACTACGTTATAGCTTTTTACGTTATATAGCACATCAGTATATCGTATAACGTTATATAGGTTATCAGTATAACATATAACGTTATATAGCATATCAGGATATAGTGTATAGACATTTACTATATCAGTATAACGTACAACGTTATATGACATATCAGTATAACGTATAACGTTTTATAGCATATCTGTATAACGTATAACGTGATATAGCATATCAGTATAGCGTATAGCGTTATATAGCATATCAGTATAATGTACAACGTTATATAGCACATCAGTATAACGTCTAAAGTTTGGTAGCAGATCAGTATAACGTATAACGTTATATAGGATAGCTGTATAACGTATCACGTTATATAGTATTACGTTATAGCGTATTACGTTATATAGCATATCAGTATAACGTACAATGATATATAGCATATCAGTATAACGTACAACGTTATGCAGCTTATCAGTATAACGTCTAAAGTAATATAGCATATCTGTATATAGGATAACGTTATATAGCATATCAGAATCACCTGTAACGTTATATATTATATCAGTATAACGTATAACGTTATATAGCATATCGGTATAACGTATAACGTTATATAGGATAGCAGTATACCGTATCACGTTATATAGGATAGTAGCATAACCTATCACGTTATATAGTATTACGTTATAGCGTATTACGTTATATAGCATATCAGTATAACGTATAACGTTTTATAGCATATCAGTATAACATATAACGTTATAGAGCACATCAGGATATAGTGTAAAGTTATTTAGCATATCAGTATAACGTACAACGTTATATAGCATATCAGTAGAACGTCTAAAGTTATATAGCATAACAGGAAAACGTATTACGTTATATAGCACATCATTATAACGTATACCGTTATATAGCATATCAGTATAACATATAACGTTATATAGCATATCAGTATGACGTATAACGTTATATAGGATAGCAGTATAACGTATCACGTTATATAATATTACGTTAAAGCGTATTACGTTATATAGCATATCAGTATAACGTATAACGTTTTATAGCATTACAGTATAACGTATAACGTTTTATAGCATATCAGTATGACGTATAACGTTATATAGGATAGCAGTATAACGTATCACATTATATAGTATTACGTTATAGCGTATTACGTTATATAGCAGAACAGGATAACGTATTTCGTTATATAGCACATCATTATAACGTATAACGTTATATAGCATATCAGTATAACATATAACGTTATATAGCATATCAGTATGACGGATAACGTTATATAGGTTAGCAGTATAACGTATCTGTTCCGTCTGGCGACTCTCGGTTTGGACCAGGCCACACGCCGCGGGCAGGCTGGCAACCAGCTGTCTTCACATACTTATGGAGTCCCTCAATAATCTATGTAGCGCCCCCCATAGATCTTAAGAGTTCTAGCTAAAGGTCCTTCAGACCGCACAAACATTCTCTATTTTTCACTTGCTTATTTTTCTCTTAAATTATTATCTATCACGGGTTGACACCGGAAGACTGGCTATTTTCACAGCTGAGGCCTCCCACCAGCAACTTCTTTCGAGGGCGGTTATCACCCTTCTTCACCTACCGACCCTGAAAACCGCCAATTGACATCGAAGTCTATTTCCCTCTCTCATAGCTAAAATCATTCCTTAACGAATCAGCTCATCTCATATCCTCGGACCCACCCATCACTAGTTTTCCTCCGTAGCCTCATTACGATAGAGATTCATTCGCTTTTCGGTATTCGACCCTTTCACAATTGACTTTATATTATACACGCTATTCGTTTTCGAACTTATAATTATCTTCTTCTATTTGGAACTTATTTGTATATCACTTGCTGGAATAAACTGTTAAGCATATATTATTATATCCGTGGAACACTCACTCTAATTACCCTTATTATCCTAAACGAAATAGGGGATCGATCACTTCGCGGCGTCGATCATTCAATCGTAACGGGAATTTACGACTCCCGTTGACGTGCTTCTTCGCGATCGCGTCTCTCCGCGAGTGAACGAGACAATTGGTCCTTCGAGCCGGATATCACGTGTCAGTGAAAAAGTGCGTTTACCAGTGACCACACAGTGCCACGTGAATCCATCAAAAATAGCAACAGAAGCGTTATCACCACAGCGAAGTCAGTGACATCAGGTGGGTCACTTTCGAGGAACGCAACCACGCAACCTCTCATCTCCGCTAGGCTCTCTGCGGGGCAATCATCGACATCGCATATTCCAACAACTCCTGCTTCACAAAAATACGAGCGTCACTTTCGGGAAGGACCACCTTCCGTGCCAAACAAATACTCAACCTCCCGCCGCGCAGTAACGAGCGACAACCGATAACCGGACCGACGTCCGCAACACAACACAAGGTAAGCTCGTTAGAAGTATCGAAATTCGTCATGGCTCCCACTCAGGAGGAACGCGTAAAACAATTGCTATTGAAACGAGAAGGGTTCAGAAAAGAATTAGAAGCTTTTCGCACAATACTCACTAATTACGAGGAAGGGACACCTACACATGCCATCCAGCGTAACTTAAAGGAAATAGAGGCAGAATTCACGTCATTTAGAAAAAGTCAATGTGAGTTAGACGATAGGGATGCTGGCCAAACACAGCAGGACCGGGTCGATCTACAGCAGATGTTCTATACTGTTACCGGGCACGCGTCTGCAATCATTAGTAACGCAAACAAGCAAACAGAACCGATAATCCGAAGTATTGCAACGAACTTATCGAGCGTTTCATTGTCGGATTCCGTCGACTTGCCGAGAATCCAGTTACCCACCTTTTCGGGAGCATATGAAGATTGGCCAGGTTTCGCGGATCAATTTCGCTCCACCGTCCATGACAATTCTCATATTGACGATTGCAAACGACTAATGTATCTCCGCTCTTGTTTAAAACACGAAGCAGCTCTCGCTATATCATCGTTAGCTAACGTGGCAAATAATTACTCAGCGGCGTGGGAAATATTGGAACAAAGGTACAACAGACCAGCTAGAATCGTGGAAAGGCATTTGCAAGAGATAATTAACGCGGCCCCTCTATCGCGTACCGGGCATCGAGACTTGCAATCTTACACGACCAGGTTAGAATCACACTATAAGGCTTTAGAATCTCTCGGACAACCGACCGCGGATGTCATGTTATTATATCTATGCACTTCCAAATTAGATCGGGAAACCGATCTACTATGGAAAGACAAGACAAAATCCACACCATTCCCTACGTTCAAAGAATTCTTGAAGTTTTTAAACGAAAGATGTCAGGTCATCGAGCCTACAAGAACAATACGCCAAACACGCGGGCACACATTTGTCACTTCGCAACCTTCGTCACTCTGTCCAATTTGCCGTGGACAACACAAAATTTGGAACTGCAATACCTTTAGGACGAAGACCGTCGAAGAACGTTTCAGGGCCGCCGAAGAGATATCAGCATGTACCAATTGTTTGACGACAGGACACACGCCTTCACATTGTAACGCCGGGTCTTGTCGTATATGCGAGCAACGCCACCACACACTATTGCATGAATCCGACGCCCAAGTCAAGAGCCGGAACGTCCCGGGTAACCGGACACCTCCGACGACACCTCCACGCATAAGGAAAAACCCTTTAAACCATCCATATGACCCACCACCAACACAATCACATTCTAGTCCATTGTCCAATCCTCAACGACAAAGCAAACAATGACGGCGACAAGCAGGCGCGGCAAGGGAGACCGACACACTGACTACGACTTCATCCACCACACTGTTCAACGATCTGTTAATAACGGCACGCGTCAATATACTAAACCACAAAACTCAGCCAGTGCGCTGTCGAGCACTGTTAGACACAGGTTCAAGTATGAATTTCATAACTGAGCGGCTTGCAGACGCATTAGGACTTCCTCAACGTAAATGTTCGGTCCCAATCGGAGCCCTCGACACCTTGTCAATGACTTCAAACCGCTCTATTACTGCCACGGTCACATCCACGAACAGAACCTACCAACGGACCTTGACTTTCCTAATCATACCTTCAATTTCAACTTCAATCCCAGAACAACCTATAGACCGATCAACCATTCCGATACCTAGGAATATCCAATTAGCCGATCCGGTATTTCATTTACCAGCGCCCATCGATATTTTACTGAGCTCAGGGCCCACAATTGCGTCATTGTGTGTCGGTCAAATCAACCTAAACCCATCAACAGGCCCCGATCTGCGCCTGCAAAAAACGCGGTTCGGATGGGTCATCGGGGGGAGCCCATTCTTCCCAGCGACCGCAAGAGTCTTTCATGCCTCCACGACGGATCTGGAAACGGACCTCACCCGCTTTTGGGAACTTGACGAGGGACCACGGACAAAACACATATCAGAAGCGGATCGACGATGTGAAGAACACTTCCAAACTCATGTCCAACGCACCAGCGAAGGACGATATATCGTCGCACTCCCTTTTAACGAGAAACTCCCTTCACTCGGATCAACCAAAACAATTGCGATGAAACGACTCGCATCTCTCCATCGCCGATTCCAACGAGATCAACGATTCGAAGCAGCGTACCGAGCGGTCATTCAGGAATACTTGGAATTGGGTCACATGACGAAGGCCACAGCACATCACCAATCGGCCAACGAATACTACTTACCACATCACGGTGTGATCAAGGACTCCAGCACATCTACAAAACTTCGCGTTGTGTTTGACGGATCGGCACCAAGCACCACCGGAGTTTCGTTAAATGACACCCTTTATACAGGCCCGAAATTGCAGGACGACTTGTTCGACATCCTCTTGAGATTCCGCTCTCATCAGTACGTCCTCACAGGTGATATCGAGAAAATGTACCGACAATTTCTCGTGCGTCCGGAAGATCGAACGTACCAGAAAATCCTGTGGCGCAACTCCAACGGCGAAGTCGAAATTTACCAACTCAACACCGTCACGTTTGGACTGTCCGCTGCACCCTATTTAGCTATTCGGTGTCTTAATCAATTAGCAGAAGACGAAGGACACCGGTTCCCACGAGCGGCATCAATATTGCAGCGAGACTTCTACGTCGACGACGCACTTACCGGGGCTGACACGATGGCCGAGGCTATGTCGATCCGAACCGAACTCACCGAACTTCTCCAACTGGCTGGTTTAAGAATACGAAAGTGGGCATCCAACCACCGGAAACTACTCAATGGGCTATCCGAACAGGACATAAACCAAAATTTACAATTGGGTGAGTCTCAACCTTTAAAAACACTTGGGGTTTTTTGGAAATCTCCCGACGACTCAATCATCTACTCGGTCGACGCCAAGGTTAACATTTCCCGCGTTACGAAACGATCGATCAGCTCCGTAATTGCTCGAATTTATGACCCCTTGGGACTACTCGCTCCAGTGATCGTCCGAGCAAAAATGTTGCTCCAAAGAGTATGGGCATTGAAGGCCGATTGGGATGAATCTCTCCCCACAGATTTACATTCAGAATGGAACAATTATTACTCCCAACTGGCACTTTTAAACAACATCACGTTCCCACGTAAGGTAATAGTCGAATCCGCAACAGAAATCGAAATGCATGGCTTCTGCGACGCCAGCGAGAAGGCCTACGGAGCTTGTGTTTATCTCCGAACCATTGACCCTTTCGGCCGTGTATGTACGCAGCTTCTAACCGCAAAATCGAAGGTGGCTCCGCTTAAATCACAAACCATTCCTCGGCTCGAATTGAGCGGAGCCCTTCTCCTCACGTCCCTGATCTCTACTATACGACAAGCTTTAACGCACAATATTTCTCGAACCGTGTATTGGACCGACTCTACCATAGTTCTCCATTGGATAAATACGTCTCCCCACACACTTAAAACATTTGTTGCTAATCGAATTTCCGAGATCCAGACGAAAACTAGCTTCCGCGATTGGCGCCACGTTCCCACCAACGACAATCCCGCCGATCTAATTTCACGAGGACAGACACCTGAAGAGTTCCTCCGCCCGAGCCTTTGGCAGCACGGCCCCACATGGCTCCGACAGACCGAAGACTGCTGGCCGGCGTGGACACCAATGCCTCAGACGGAACTACTCGAACAGAAAAAGGTAATCTGTCTATCTGCAACTCCCGTCGATCACAGCTTCCTGCAAAGGTATTCATCCTGGCCCAAATTGATTCGGATCATCGCTCGTTGTCTCCGGTGGAAACAAAGAGAGGGTCGAACCACTCCCATAACCGCAACCGAATTAAACTCAGCCCATGATAAGCTTATCAAGTTACTGCAGACCATCCATTTTTCCGAAGAGATTCGCACGCTTCAAAAGGATCGAGACGCGGCAATAAAGGGTAAACTCATGCGACTCAATCCATTCATAGACAAGGAAGGAATACTGCGGGTTGGGGGTCGCCTCAGTCAGTCGCCGATGACCTTCGCCCAAAAACACCCCATTATATTGCCCAAGTCATTTGTTACAGCACGCATTATAGAACACCAACACCAGGTCCACTTGCACGCAGGAACACAAGCTACATTGTATGCAGTCAGACAGCGATATTGGCCTATCGACGGCCGAAGTCAAGTGTGGCGTACCATCAAGGACTGCGTCCGTTGCTGCCGCGCTCACCCACCCCCGGTGGATTACGTGATGGGTAATTTGCCGGAAGCGCGAGTTACGGAAGCCCGAACATTCACGAACGTCGGCGTCGACTATTGCGGCCCATTCCATATAAAGGAGAAACGAGATCGGAATCGCCGCCAGATCAAGGTGTACGTGGCCATATTCGTATGCCTAGCAGTCAAGGCGGTGCACATCGAGCTTGTTAGCGATCTTACGAGTGAAGCCTTCATCGCCGCTCTCCGCAGATTTATCGCTCGACGCGGGTTCTGTTCGACAATTCATTCAGACAACGGTACAAACTTCACCGGCGCAAATAACGAATTACGAGAGCTTCATGACCTTCTACGATCGGAAGATCACAAATCAAAGGTACACGCATTCCTATCAGATAAGCAAATCGACTGGCACTTCATCCCCCCTCATACCCCGCATTTCGGCGGGCTATGGGAAGCAGCTGTAAAATCGTTCAAACGCCACCTTAAACGTGTCGCCGGCAACGAATTACTTACTTTCGAGCAGTTCAACACACTTATAATTGAAATCGAAGCGATCCTCAATTCACGACCGTTAACGCCAATATCCTCTGACCCGAATGATCTCCTAGTCCTTACTCCCGGCCATTTCATCATCGGCGAATCATTAATGAGTTTGCGGGAGCGAGATTTCAGGGACACTCCATCCAACCGGCTCTCCAAATGGCAACATCTGCAACAGCTTAAACAACATTTTTGGAACCGCTGGCATAAGGAGTATCTGAACGAATTGCTCAACCGCAGCAAATGGAACAAGGGTGGACACAACATCCGAGAAGGGACAATCGTTCTCCTTCGAGAGGACAACGTACCCTCAATGCAATGGCCTCTGGGGCGAGTTGTCAAGGTCCACCCAGGCGCCGATGGTATCGTCCGAACGGCTACAATTCAAACGGCGAAGAGCATCTTAGATCGGGGCGTCAAAAGGCTTGTCCCACTGCCAACTCAACCCGACTTCGAGAAATAGGAACAACCAGTAGCCGAGACAAGCCCAACGGGAACTTCAAACAACAACACACTTGCCAATTTTGATCGGTGCCCTCTCAACGGGGGGAGGATGTTCCGTCTGGCGACTCTCGGTTTGGACCAGGCCACACGCCGCGGGCAGGCTGGCAACCAGCTGTCTTCACATACTTATGGAGTCCCTCAATAATCTATGTAGCGCCCCCCATAGATCTTAAGAGTTCTAGCTAAAGGTCCTTCAGACCGCACAAACATTCTCTATTTTTCACTTGCTTATTTTTCTCTTAAATTATTATCTATCACGGGTTGACACCGGAAGACTGGCTATTTTCACAGCTGAGGCCTCCCACCAGCAACTTCTTTCGAGGGCGGTTATCACCCTTCTTCACCTACCGACCCTGAAAACCGCCAATTGACATCGAAGTCTATTTCCCTCTCTCATAGCTAAAATCATTCCTTAACGAATCAGCTCATCTCATATCCTCGGACCCACCCATCACTAGTTTTCCTCCGTAGCCTCATTACGATAGAGATTCATTCGCTTTTCGGTATTCGACCCTTTCACAATTGACTTTATATTATACACGCTATTCGTTTTCGAACTTATAATTATCTTCTTCTATTTGGAACTTATTTGTATATCACTTGCTGGAATAAACTGTTAAGCATATATTATTATATCCGTGGAACACTCACTCTAATTACCCTTATTATCCTAAACGAAATAGGGGATCGATCACTTCGCGGCGTCGATCATTCAATCGTAACGGGAATTTACGACTCCCGTTGACGTGCTTCTTCGCGATCGCGTCTCTCCGCGAGTGAACGAGACAGTATCACATTATATAGTATTACGTTATAGCGTATTACGTTATACAGCATATCAGTATAACGTATAACGTTTTATAGCATTACAGTATAACGTTTAACGTTTTATAGCATATCAGTATAACGCATAACGTGATATAGCATATCAGTATACCGTAGAACGTGATATAGCATATCAGTATAGCGTATAGCGTTATATAGGATAGCAGTATAACGTATCACGTTATGTAGTATAACGTTATAGCGTATTACGTTATATGGCATATCAGTACAACGTACAAGGTTATATAGCATATCAGTATAACGTACAACGTTATGCAGCTTATCAGTATAACGTCTAAAGCTATATAGCATAACAGGAAAACGTATAACGCCTTATAGCATTACAGTATAACGTATGACGTTATATAGCATATCAGTATATCATTTAACGTTATATAGGATAGCAGTATACCGTATCACGTTATATATGATAGCAGTATAACGTATCACGTTATATAGTATTACGTTATAGCGTATTACGTTATATAGCACATCAGTATATCGTATAACGTTATATAGCTTATCAGTATAACATATAACGTTATAGAGCATATCAGGATATAGTGTAAAGTTATTTAGCATATCAGTATCACGTACAACGTTATATAGCATATCAGTATAACGTCTAAAGCTATATAGCATAACAGGAAAACGTATAACGCTTTATAGCATTACAGTATAACGTATAACGTTTTATAGCTTATCAGCATAACGTATAACGTTATATTGCATATCAGTATATCATATAACGTTATATAGGATAGCAGTATACCGTATCACGTTATATAGGATAGCAGTATGACGTATCACGTTATATAGTATTACGTTATAGCGTATTACGTTATATAGCACATCAGTATAAGGTATAACGTTATATAGGATAGCTGTATAACGTATCACGTTATATAGTATTACGTTATAGCGTATTACGTTATATAGCATATCAGTATAACGTACAATGATATATAGCATATCAGTATAACGTACAACGTTATGCAGCTTATCAGTATAACGTCTAAAGTAATATAGCATATCTGTATATAGGATAACGTTATATAGCATATCAGAATAACCTGTAACGTTATATATTATATCAGTATAACGTATAACGTTATATAGCATATCGGTATAACGTATAACGTTATATAGGATAGCAGTATACCGTATCACGTTATATAGGATAGTAGCATAACCTATCACGTTATATAGTATTACGTTATAGCGTATTACGTTATATAGCATATCAGTATAACGTATAACGTTTTATAGCATATCAGTATAACATATAACGTTATAGAGCACATCAGGATATAGTGTAAAGTTATTTAGCATATCAGTATAACGTACAACGTTATATAGCATATCAGTATAACGTCTAAAGTTATATAGCATAACAGGAAAACGTATTACGTTATATAGCACATCATTATAACGTATACCGTTATATAGCATATCAGTATAACATATAACGTTATATAGCATATCAGTATGACGTATAACGTTATATAGGATAGCAGTATAACGTATCACGTTATATAATATTACGTTAAAGCGTATTACGTTATATAGCATATCAGTATAACGTATAACGTTTTATAGCATTACAGTATAACGTATAACGTTTTATAGCATATCAGTATGACGTATAACGTTATATAGGATAGCAGTATAACGTATCACATTATATAGTATTACGTTATAGCGTATTACGTTATATAGCAGAACAGGATAACGTATTTCGTTATATAGCACATCATTATAACGTATAACGTTATATAGCATATCAGTATAACATATAACGTTATATAGCATATCAGTATGACGTATAACGTTATATAGGTTAGCAGTATAACGTATCACATTATATAGTATTACGTTATAGCGTATTACGTTATACAGCATATCAGTATAACGTATAACGTTTTATAGCATTACAGTATAACGTATAACGTTTTATAGCATATCAGTATAACGCATAACGTGATATAGCATATCAGTATACCGTAGAACGTGATATAGCATATCAGTATAGCGTATAGCGTTATATAGGATAGCAGTATAACGTATCACGTTATATAGTATTACGTTATAGCGTATTACGTTATATAGCACATCAGTACAACGTACAAGGTTATATAGCTTATCAGTATAACATATAACGTTATAGAGCATATCAGGATATAGTGTAAAGTTATTTAGCATATCAGTATAACGTACAACGTTATATAGCATATCAGTATAACGTCTAAAGCTATATAGCATAACAGGAAAACGTATAACGCTTTATAGCATTACAGTATAACGTATAACGTTTTATAGCTTATCAGTATAACGTATAACGTTATATTGCATATCAGTATATCATATAACGTTATATAGGATAGCAGTATACCGTATCACGTTATATAGGATAGCAGTATGACGTATCACGTTATATAGTATTACGTTATAGCGTATTACGTTATATAGCACATCAGTATATCGTATAACGTTATATAGCTTATTAGTATAACATATGACGTTATATAGCATATCAGGATATAGTGTATAGTTATTTAGCATATCTGTATAACGTACAACGTTATATAGCATATCATTATAACGTCTAAAGCTATATAGCATAACAGGATAACGTATTACGTTATATAGCACATCATTATAACGTATAACGTTATATAGCATATCAGTATGACGTATAACGTTATATAGGATAGCAGTATAAAGTATCACGTTATATAGTATTACGTTGTAGCGTATTACGTTATATAGCATGTCAGTATAACGTATAACGTGATATAGCATATCAGTATAGCGTTTAGCGTTATATAGCATATCAGTATAATGTACAACGTTATAAAGCATATCAGTATAACGTTTAGCATTATATAGGATAGCAGTATAACGTATCACGTTATATAGTATTACGTTATAGCGTATTACGTTATATTGCACATCAGTATAACGCATAACGTGATATAGCATATCAGTATAGCGTATAGCGTTATATAGCATATCAATATAACGAATAACGTTATAAAGCATATCAGTATAACGTTTAACATTATATAGGATAGCAGTATAACGTATCACGTTATATAGTATTACGTTATAGCGCATTAGGTTATATAGCATATCAGTATAACGTACAACGTTATATATGTTATTAGTATAACGTCTAAAGTAATATAGCATATCTGTATAACGTATAACGTTATATAGCATATCAGAATAACGTGTAACGTTATATAGTAGTTCAGTATAACGTATAACGTTATATAGCATATCAGTATAACGTGTAACGTTATATAGGATAGCAGTACACCGTTTCACGTTATATAGTATTACGTTATAGCGTTTTACGTTATATAGCACATCAGTATATCGTATAACGTTATATAGGTTATCAGTATAACATATAACGTTATATAGCATATCAGGATATAGTGTATAGATATTTACTATATCAGTATAACGTACAACGTTATATGACATATCAGTATAACGTATAACGTTTTATAGCATATCTGTATAACGTATAACGTGGTATAGCATATCAGTATAGCGTATAGCGTTATATAGCATATCAGTATAATGTACAACGTTATATAGCACATCAGTATAACGTCTAAAGTTTGGTAGCAGATCAGTATAACGTATAACGTTATATAGGATAGCTGTATAACGTATCACGTTATATAGTACTACGTTATAGCGCATTACGTTATATTGCATATCAGTATAACGTATAACGTTTTATAGCATTACAGTATAACATATAACGTTATATAGCATATCAGGATATAGTGTATAGTTATTTAGCATATCTGTATAACGTACAACGTTATATAGCATATCAGTATAACGTCTAAAGTTATATAGCATAACAGGATAACGTATTACGTTATATAGCACATCATTATAACGTATAACGTTATATAGCATATCAGGATATAGTGTATAGATATTTACTATATCAGTATAACGTACAACGTTATATGACATATCAGTATAACGTATAACGTTTTATAGCATATCTGTATAACGTATAACGTTATATAGCATATCAGAATAACGTGTAACGTTATACAGTAGTTCAGTATAACGTATAACGTTATATAGCATATCAGTATAACGTGTAACGTTATATAGGATAGCAGTACACCGTTTCACGTTATATAGTATTACGTTATAGCGTTTTACGTTATATAGCACATCAGTATATCGTATAACGTTATATAGGTTATCAGTATAACATATAACGTTATATAGCATATCAGGATATAGTGTATAGATATTTACTATATCAGTATAACGTACAACGTTATATGACATATCAGTATAACGTATAACGTTTTATAGCATATCTGTATAACGTATAACGTGATATAGCATATCAGTATAGCGTATAGCGTTATATAGCATATCAGTATAATGTACAACGTTATATAGCACATCAGTATAACGTCTAAAGTTTGGTAGCAGATCAGTATAACGTATAACGTTATATAGGATAGCTGTATAACGTATCACGTTATATAGTACTACGTTATAGCGCATTACGTTATATTGCATATCAGTATAACGTATAACGTTTTATAGCATTACAGTATAACATATAACGTTATATAGCATATCAGGATATAGTGTATAGTTATTTAGCATATCTGTATAACGTACAACGTTATATAGCATATCAGTATAACGTCTAAAGTTATATAGCATAACAGGATAACGTATTACGTTATATAGCACATCATTATAACGTATAACGTTATATAGCATATCAGGATATAGTGTATAGATATTTACTATATCAGTATAACGTACAACGTTATATGACATATCAGTATAACGTATAACGTTTTATAGCATATCTGTATAACGTATAACGTGATATAGCATATCAGTATAATGTACAACGTTATATAGCACATCAGTATAACGTCTAAAGTTTGGTAGCAGATCAGTATAACGTATAACGTTATATAGGATAGCTGTATAACGTATCACGTTATATAGTATTACGTTATAGCGCATTACGTTATATAGCATATCAGTATAACGTATAACGTTTTATAGCATTACAGTATAACGTATAACGTTTTATAGCATATCAGTATAACGTATAACGTTATATTGTATATCAGTATATCATATAACGTTATATAGGATAGCAGTATACCGTATCACGTTATATAGTATTACGTTATAGCGCATTAGGTTATATAGCATATCAGTATAACGTACAACGTTATATATGTTATTAGTATAACGTCTAAAGTAATATAGCATATCTGTATATCGTATAACGTTATATAGGATAGCAGTATACCGTATCACGTTATATAGGATAGTAGTATAACCTATCACGTCATATAGTATTACGTTATAGCGCATTAGGTTATATAGCATACCAGTATAACGTACAACGTTATATATGTTATTAGTATAACGTCTAAAGTAATATAGCATATCTGTATATCGTATAACGTTATATAGGATAGCAGTATACCGTATCACGTTATATAGGATAGTAGTATAACCTATCACGTTATATAGTATTACGTTATAGCGTATTACGTCATATAGCATATCAGTATAACGTACAACGTTTAATAGCATATCAGTATAACGTATAACGTTATATAGTATATCAGTATATCATTTATCGTTATATAGGATAGCAGTATACCGTATCACGTTATATATGATAGCAGTATAACGTATCACGTTATATAGTATTACGTTATAGCGTATTACGTTATATAGCACATCAGTATATCGTATAACGTTATATAGCTTATCAGTATAATACATAACGTTATAGAGCATATCAGGATATAGTGTAAAGTTATTTAGCATATCAGTATAACGTACAACGTTATATAGCATATCAGTATAACGTCTAAAGTTATATAGCATAACAGGAAAACGTATAACGTTTTATAGCATTACAGTATAACGTATAACGTTTTATACCATATCAGTATAACGTATAACGTTATATTGCATATCAGCATATCATATAACGTTATATAGGATAGCAGTATACCGTATCACGTTATATAGGATAGCAGTATGACGTATCACGTTATATAGTATTACGTTATAGCGTATTACGTTATATAGCACATCAGTATATCGTATAACGTTATATAGCTTATCAGTATAACATATAACGTTGTATAGCATATCAGGATATAGTGTATAGTTATTTAGCATATCAGTATAACGTACAGCGTTATATAGCATATCAGTATAACGTCTAAAGTTATATAGCATAACAGGATAACGTATTACGTTATATAGCACATCATTATAACGTATAACGTTATATAGCATATCAGTATGACGTATAACGTTATATTGGATAGCAGTATAAAGTATCACGTTATATAGTATTACGTTATAGCGTATTACGTTATATAGCATGTCAGTATAACGTATAACGTGATATAGCATATCAGTATAGCGTTTAGCGTTATATAGCATATCAGTATAATGTACAACGTTATAAAGCATATCAGTATAACGTTTAGCATTATATAGGATAGCAGTATAACGTATCACGTTATATAGTATTACGTTATAGCGTATTACGTTATATTGCACATCAGTATAACGCATAACGTGATATAGCATATCAGTATAGCGTATAGCGTTATATAGCATATCAATATAACGAATAACGTTATAAAGCATATCAGTATAACGTTTAACATTAAGTAGGATAGCAGTATAACGTATCACGTTATATAGTATTACGTTATAGCGCATTAGGATATATAGCATATCAGTATAACGTACAACGTTATATATGTTATTAGTATAACGTTTAAAGTAATATAGCATATCTGTATAACGTATAACGTTATATAGCATATCAGAATAACGTGTAACGTTATATAGTAGTTCAGTATAACGTATAACGTTATATAGCATATCAGTATAACGTGTACCGTTATATAGGATAGCAGTACACCGTTTCACGTTATATAGTATTACGTTATAGCTTTTTACGTTATATAGCACATCAGTATATCGTATAACGTTATATAGGTTATCAGTATAACGTCTAAAGTTTGGTAGCAGATCAGTATAACGTATAACGTTATATAGGATAGCTGTATAACGTATCACGTTATATAGTATTACGTTATAGCGCATTACGTTACATAGCACATCAGTATAACGCATAACGTGATATAGCATATCAGTATAGCGTAGAACGTGATATAGCATATCAGTATAGCGTATAGCGTTATATAGCATAGCAGTATAACGTATCACGTTATATAGTATTACGCTATAGCGTATTACGTTATATAGCATATCAGAATAACGTACAATGTTATATAGCATATCAGTATAACGTACAACGTTATGCAGCTTATCAGTATAACGTCTAAAGAAATATAGCATATCTGTATATAGGATAACGTTATATAGCATATCAGAATAACCTGTAACGTTATATATTATATCAGTATAACGTATAACGTTATATAGCATATCGGTATAACGTATAACGTTATATAGGATAGCAGTATACCGTATCACGTTATATAGGATAGTAGCATAACCTATCACGTTATATAGTATTACGTTATAGCGTATTACGTTATATAGCATATCAGTATAACGTATAACGTTTTATAGCATTACAGTATAACGTATAACGTTTTATAGCATATCAGTATAACGCATAACGTGATATAGCATATCAGTATAGCGTAGAACGTGATATAGCATATCAGTATAGCGTATAGCGTTATATAGGATAGCAGTATAACGTATCACGTTATATAGTATTACGTTATAGCGTATTACGTTATGTGGCATATCAGTATAACGTACAAGGTTATATAGCATATCAGTATAACGTACAACGTTATGCAGCTTATCAGTATAACGTCTAAAGTAATATAGCATATCTGTATAAAGGATAACGTTATATAGCATATCAGAATAACGTGTAACGTTATATATTATATCAGTATAACGTATAACGTTATATAGCATATCGGTATAACGTATAACGTTATATAGGATAGCAGTATACCGTATCACGTTATATAGGATAGTAGTATAACCTATCACGTTATATAGTATTACGTTATAGCGTATTACGTTATATAGCATATCAGTATATCGTATAACGTTTTATAGCATATCAGTATAACGTATAACGTTATATAGCATATCAGTATATCATTTAACGTTATATAGGATAGCAGTATACCGTATCACGTTATATAGCATATCAGTATGACGTATAACGTTATATAGGATAGCAGTATAAAGTATCACGTTATATAGGATAGTAGCATAACCTATCACGTTATATAGTATTACGTTATAGCGTATTACGTTATATAGCATATCAGTATAACGTACAATGTTATATAGCATATCAGTATAACGTACAACGTTATGCAGCTTATCAGTATAACGTCTAAAGTAATATAGCATATCTGTATATAGGATAACGTTATATAGCATATCAGAATAACCTGTAACGTTATATATTATATCAGTATAACGTATAACGTTATATAGCATATCGGTATAACGTATAACGTTATATAGCATATCAGTATGACGTATAACGTTATATAGGATAGCAGTATAACGTATCACGTTATATAGTATTACGTTATAGCGTATTACGTTATATAGCATATCAGTATAACGTATAACGTTTTATAGCATTACAGTATAACGTATAACGTTTTATAGCATATCAGTATAACGCATAACGTGATATAGCATATCAGTATAGCGTAGAACGTGATATAGCATATCAGTATAGCGTATAGCGTTATATAGGATAGCAGTATAACGTATCACGTTATATAGTATTACGTTATAGCGTATTACGTTATATGGCATATCAGTATAACGTACAAGGTTATATAGCATATCAGTATAACGTAAAACGTTATGCAGCTTATCAGTATAACATATAACGTTATAGAGCATATCAGGATATAGTGTAAAGTTATTTAGCATATCAGTATAACGTACAACGTTATATAGCATATCAGTATAACGTCTAAAGCTATATAGCATAACAGGAAAACGTATAACGTTTTATAGCATTACAGTATAACGTATAACGTTTTATAGCATATCAGTATAACGTATAACTTTATATTGCATATCAGTATATCATATAACGTTATATAGGATAGCAGTATACCGTATCACGTTATATAGGATAGCAGTATGACGTATCACGTTATATAGTATTACGTTATAGCGTATTACGTTATATAGCACATCAGTATATCGTATAACGTTATATAGCTTATCAGTATAACATATAACGTTATAGAGCATATCAGGATATAGTGTAAAGTTATTTAGCATATCAGTATAACGTACAACGTTATATAGCATATCAGTATAACGTCTAAAGCTATATAGCATAACAGGAAAACGTATAACGTTTTATAGCATTACAGTATAACGTATAACGTTTTATAGCATATCAGTATAACGTATAACTTTATATTGCATATCAGTATATCATATAACGTTATATAGGATAGCAGTATACCGTATCACGTTATATAGGATAGCAGTATGACGTATCACGTTATATAGTATTACGTTATAGCGTATTACGTTATATAGCACATCAGTATATCGTATAACGTTATATAGCTTATCAGTATAACATATAACGTTATATAGCATATCAGGATGTAGTGTATAGTTATTTAGCATATCAGTATAACGTACAACGTTATATAGCATATCAGTATAACGTCTAAAGTTATATCGCATAACAGGATAACGTATTACGTTATATAGCACATCATTATAACGTCTAACGTTATATAGCATATCAGTATAACATATAACGTTATATAGCATATCAGTAAGACGTATAACGTTATATAGGTTAGCAGTATAACGTATCACATTATATAGTATTACGTTATAGCGTATTACGTTATATAGCATATCAGTATAACGTATAACGTTTTATAGCATATCAGTATAACGCATAACGTGATATAGCATATCAGTATAGCGAAGAACGTGATATAGCATGTCAGTATAGCGTATAGCGTTATATAGGATAGCAGTATAACGTATCACGTTATATAGTATTACGTTATAGCGTATTACGTTATATAGCATATCAGTATAACGTACAAGGTTATATAGCATATCAGTATAACGTACAACGTTATGCAGCTTATCAGTATAACGTCTAAAGTAATATAGCATATCAGAATAACGTCTAACGTTATATATTATATCAGTATAACGTATAACGTTATATAGCATATCGGTATAACGTATAACGTTATATAGGATAGCAGTATACCGTATCACGTTATATAGGATAGTAGTATAACCTATCACGTTATATAGCATATCAGTATGACGTATAACGTTATACAGGATAGCAGTATAACGTATCACGTTATATAGTATTACGTTATAGCGTATTACGTTATATAGCACATCATTATAACGTATACCGTTATATAGCATATCAGTATAACATATAACGTTATATAGGATAGCAGTATACCGTATCACGTTATATAGGATAGCAGTATGACGTATCACGTTATATAGTATTACGTTATAGCGTATTACGTTATATAGCACATCAGTATATCGTATAACGTTATATAGCTTATCAGTATAACATATAACGTTATATAGCATATCAGGATATAGTGTATAGTTATTTAGCATATCAGTATAACGTACAACGTTATATAGCATATCAGTATAACGTCTAAAGTTATATAGCATAACAGGATAACGTATTACGTTATATAGCACATCATTATAACGTATAACGTTATATAGCATATCAGTATAACATATAACGTTATATAGCATATCAGTATGACGTATAACGTTATATAGGTTAGCAGTATAACGTATCACATTATATAGTATTACGTTATAGCGTATTACGTTATATAGCATATCAGTATAACGTATAACGTTTTATAGCATTACAGTATAACGTATAACGTTTTATAGCATATCAGTATAACGCATAACGTGATATAGCATATCAGTATAGCGTATAACGTGATATAGCATATCAGTATAGCGTATAGCGTTATATAGGATAGCAGTATAACGTATCACGTTATATAGTATTACGTTATAGCGTATTACGTTATATGGCATATCAGTATAACGTACAAGGTTATATAGCATATCAGTATAACGTACAACGTTATGCAGCTTATCAGTATAACGTCTAAAGTAATATAGCATATCTGTATAAAGGATAACGTTATATAGCATATCAGAATAACGGGTAACGTTATATATTATATCAGTATAACGTATAACGTTATATAGCATATCGGTATAACGTATAACGTTATATAGGATAGCAGTATACCGTATCACGTTATATATGATAGCAGTATAACGTATCACGTTATATAGTATTACGTTATAGCGTATTACGTTATATAGCACATCAGTATATCGTATAACGTTATATAGCTTATCAGTATAACATATAACGTTATAGAGCATATCAGGATATAGTGTAAAGTTATTTAGCATATCAGTATAACGTACAACGTTATATAGCATATCAGTATAACGTCTAAAGCTATATAGCATAACAGGAAAACGTATAACGTTTTATAGCATTACAGTATAACATATAACGTTTTATAGCATATCAGTATAACGCATAACGTTATATTGCATATCAGTATATCATATAACGTTATATAGGATAGCAGTATGACGTATCACGGTATATAGTATTACGTTATAGCGTATTACGTTATATAGCACATCAGTATATCGTATAACGTTATATAGCTTATCAGTATAACATATAACGTTATATAGCATATCAGGATATAGTGTATAGTTATTTAGCATATCAGTATAACGTACAACGTTATATAGCATATCAGTATAACGTCTAAAGTTATATAGCATAACAGGATAACGTATTACGTTATATAGCACATCATTATAACGTATAACGTTATATAGCATATCAGTATGACGTATAACGTTATATAGGATAGCAGTATAAAGTATCACGTTATATAGTATTACGTTATAGCGTATTACGTTATATAGCATATCAGTATAACGTACAATGTTATATAGCATATCAGTATAACGTACAACGTTATGCAGCTTATCAGTATAACGTCTAAAGTAATATAGCATATCTGTATATAGGATAACGTTATATAGCATATCAGAATAACCTGTGACGTTATATATTATATCAGTATAACGTATAACGTTATATAGCATATCGGTATAACGTATAACGTTATATAGCATATCAGTATGACGTATAACGTTATATAGGATAGCAGTATAACGTATCACGTTATATAGTATTACGTTATAGCGTATTACGTTATATAGCATATCAGTATAACGTATAACGTTTTATAGCATTACAGTATAACGTATAACGTTTTATAGCATATCAGTATAACGCATAACGTGATATAGCATATCAGTATAGCGTAGAACGTGATATAGCATATCAGTATAGCGTATAGCGTTATATAGGATAGCAGTATAACGTATCACGTTATATAGTATTACGTTATAGCGTATTACGTTATATGGCATATCAGTATAACGTACAAGTTTATATAGCATATCAGTATAACGTACAACGTTATGCAGCTTATCAGTATAACATATAACGTTATAGAGCATATCAGGATATAGTGTAAAGTTATTTAGCATATCAGTATAACGTACAACGTTATATAGCATATCAGTATAACGTCTAAAGCTATATAGCATAACAGGAAAACGTATAACGTTTTATAGCATTACAGTATAACGTATAACGTTTTATAGCATATCAGTATAACGTATAACTTTATATTGCATATCAGTATATCATATAACGTTATATAGGATAGCAGTATACCGTATCACGTTATATAGGATAGCAGTATGACGTATCACGTTATATAGTATTACGTTATAGCGTATTACGTTATATAGCACATCAGTATATCGTATAACGTTATATAGCTTATCAGTATAACATATAACGTTATAGAGCATATCAGGATATAGTGTAAAGTTATTTAGCATATCAGTATAACGTACAACGTTATATAGCATATCAGTATAAAGTGTAAAGCTATATAGCATAACAGGAAAACGTATAACGTTTTATAGCATTACAGTATAACGTATAACGTTTTATAGCATATCAGTATATCGTATAACTTTATATTGCATATCAGTATATCATATAACGTTATATAGGATAGCAGTATACCGTATCACGTTATATAGGATAGCAGTATGACGTATCACGTTATATAGTATTACGTTATAGCGTATTACGTTATATAGCACATCAGTATATCGTATAACGTTATATAGCTTATCAGTATAACATATAACGTTATATAGCATATCAGGATATAGTGTATAGTTATTTAGCATATCAGTATAACGTACAACGTTATATAGCATATCAGTATAACGTCTAAAGTTATATAGCATAACAGGATAACGTATTACGTTATATAGCACATCATTATAACGTATAACGTTATATAGCATATCAGTATAACATATAACGTTATATAGCATATCAGTATGACGTATAACGTTATATAGGTTAGCAGTATAACGTATCACATTATATAGTATTACGTTATAGCGTATTACGTTATATAGCATATCAGTATAACGTATAACGTTTTATAGCATTACAGTATAACGTATAACGTTTTATAGCATATCAGTATAACGCATAACGTGATATAGCATATCAGTATAGCGTATAACGTGATATAGCATATCAGTATAGCGTATAGCGTTATATAGGATAGCAGTATAACGTATCACGTTATATAGTATTACGTTATAGCGTATTACGTTATATGGCATATCAGTATAACGTACAAGGTTATATAGCATATCAGTATAACGTACAACGTTATGCAGCTTATCAGTATAACGTCTAAAGTAATATAGCATATCTGTATAAAGGATAACGTTATATAGCATATCAGAATAACGGGTAACGTTATATATTATATCAGTATAACGTATAACGTTATATAGCATATCGGTATAACGTATAACGTTATATAGGATAGCAGTATACCGTATCACGTTATATATGATAGCAGTATAACGTATCACGTTATATAGTATTACGTTATAGCGTATTACGTTATATAGCACATCAGTATATCGTATAACGTTATATAGCTTATCAGTATAACATATAACGTTATAGAGCATATCAGGATATAGTGTAAAGTTATTTAGCATATCAGTATAACGTACAACGTTATATAGCATATCAGTATAACGTCTAAAGCTATATAGCATAACAGGAAAACGTATAACGTTTTATAGCATTACAGTATAACATATAACGTTTTATAGCATATCAGTATAACGCATAACGTTATATTGCATATCAGTATATCATATAACGTTATATAGGATAGCAGTATGACGTATCACGGTATATAGTATTACGTTATAGCGTATTACGTTATATAGCACATCAGTATATCGTATAACGTTATATAGCTTATCAGTATAACATATAACGTTATATAGCATATCAGGATATAGTGTATAGTTATTTAGCATATCAGTATAACGTACAACGTTATATAGCATATCAGTATAACGTCTAAAGTTATATAGCATAACAGGATAACGTATTACGTTATATAGCACATCATTATAACGTATAACGTTATATAGCATATCAGTATGACGTATAACGTTATATAGGATAGCAGTATAAAGTATCACGTTATATAGTATTACGTTATAGCGTATTACGTTATATAGCATATCAGTATAACGTACAATGTTATATAGCATATCAGTATAACGTACAACGTTATGCAGCTTATCAGTATAACGTCTAAAGTAATATAGCATATCTGTATATAGGATAACGTTATATAGCATATCAGAATAACCTGTAACGTTATATATTATATCAGTATAACGTATAACGTTATATAGCATATCGGTATAACGTATAACGTTATATAGCATATCAGTATGACGTATAACGTTATATAGGATAGCAGTATAACGTATCACGTTATATAGTATTACGTTATAGCGCATTACGTTATATAGCATATCAGTATAACGTATAACGTTTTATAGCATTACAGTATAACGTATAACGTTTTATAGCATATCAGTATAACGCATAACGTGATATAGCATATCAGTATAGCGTAGAACGTGATATAGCATATCAGTATAGCGTATAGCGTTATATAGGATAGCAGTATAACGTATCACGTTATATAGTATTACGTTATAGCGTATTACGTTATATGGCATATCAGTATAACGTACAAGGTTATATAGCATATCAGTATAACGTACAACGTTATGCAGCTTATCAGTATAACATATAACGTTATAGAGCATATCAGGATATAGTGTAAAGTTATTTAGCATATCAGTATAACGTACAACGTTATATAGCATATCAGTATAACGTCTAAAGCTATATAGCATAACAGGAAAACGTATAACGTTTTATAGCATTACAGTATAACGTATAACGTTTTATAGCATATCAGTATAACGTATAACTTTATATTGCATATCAGTATATCATATAACGTTATATAGGATAGCAGTATACCGTATCACGTTATATAGGATAGCAGTATGACGTATCACGTTATATAGTATTACGTTATAGCGTATTACGTTATATAGCACATCAGTATATCGTATAACGTTATATAGCTTATCAGTATAACATATAACGTTATAGAGCATATCAGGATATAGTGTAAAGTTATTTAGCATATCAGTATAACGTACAACGTTATATAGCATATCAGTATAAAGTGTAAAGCTATATAGCATAACAGGAAAACGTATAACGTTTTATAGCATTACAGTATAACGTATAACGTTTTATAGCATATCAGTATAACGTATAACTTTATATTGCATATCAGTATATCATATAACGTTATATAGGATAGCAGTATACCGTATCACGTTATATAGGATAGCAGTATGACGTATCACGTTATATAGTATTACGTTATAGCGTATTACGTTATATAGCACATCAGTATATCGTATAACGTTATATAGCTTATCAGTATAACATATAACGTTATATAGCATATCAGGATATAGTGTATAGTTATTTAGCATATCAGTATAACGTACAACGTTATATAGCATATCAGTATAACGTCTAAAGTTATATAGCATAACAGGATAACGTATTACGTTATATAGCACATCATTATAACGTATAACGTTATATAGCATATCAGTATAACATATAACGTTATATAGCATATCAGTATGACGTATAACGTTATATAGGTTAGCAGTATAACGTATCACATTATATAGTATTACGTTATAGCGTTTTACGTTATATAGCATATCAGTATAACGTATAACGTTTTATAGCATATCAGTATAACGCATAACGTGATATAGCATATCAGTATAGCGAAGAACGTGATACAGCATATCAGTATAGCGTATAGCGTTATATAGGATAGCAGTATAACGTATCACGTTATATAGTATTACGTTATAGCGTATTACGTTATATAGCATATCAGAATAACGTCTAACGTTATATATTATATCAGTATAACGTATAACGTTATATAGCATATCGGTATAACGTATAACGTTATATAGGATAGCAGTATACCGTATCATGTTATATAGGATAGTAGTATAACCTATCACGTTATATAGCATATCAGTATGACGTATAACGTTATACAGGATAGCAGTATAACGTATCACGTTATATAGTATTACGTTATAGCGTATTACGTTATATAGCACATCATTATAACGTATACCGTTATATAGCATATCAGTATAACATATAACGTTATATAGGATAGCAGTATACCGTATCACGTTATATAGGATAGCAGTATGACGTATCACGTTATATAGTATTACGTTATAGCGTATTACGTTATATAGCACATCAGTATATCGTATAACGTTATATAGCTTATCAGTATAACATATAACGTTATATAGCATATCAGGATATAGTGTATAGTTATTTAGCATATCAGTATAACGTACAACGTTATATAGCATATCAGTAAAACGTCTAAAGTTATATAGCATAACAGGATAACGTATTACGTTATATAGCACATCATTATAACGTATAACGTTATATAGCATATCAGTATAACATATAACGTTATATAGCATATCAGTATGACGTATAACGTTATATAGGTTAGCAGTATAACGTATCACATTATATAGTATTACGTTATAGCGTATTACGTTATATAGCATATCAGTATAACGTATAACGTTTTATAGCATTACAGTATAACGTATAACGTTTTATAGCATATCAGTATAACGCATAACGTGATATAGCATATCAGTATAGCGTAGAACGTTATATAGCATATCAGTATAGCGTATAGCGTTATATAGGATAGCAGTATAACGTATCACGTTATATAGTATTACGTTATAGCGTATTACGTTATATGGCATATCAGTGTAACGTACAAGGTTATATAGCATATCAGTATAACGTACAACGTTATGCAGCTTATCAGTATAACGTCTAAAGTAATATAGCATATCTGTATAAAGGATAACGTTATATAGCATATCAGAATAACGTCTAAAGTTATATAGCATAACAGGATAACGTATTACGTTATATAGCACATCATTATAACGTATAACGTTATATAGCATATCAGTATAACATATAACGTTATATAGCATATCAGTATGACGTATAACGTTATATAGGTTAGCAGTATAACGTATCACATTATATAGTATTACGTTATAGCGTATTACGTTATATAGCATATCAGTATAACGTATAACGTTTTATAGCATATCAGTATAACGCATAACGTGATATAGCATATCAGTATAGCGAAGAACGTGATATAGCATATCAGTATAGCGTATAGCGTTATATAGGATAGCAGTATAACGTATCACGTTATATAGTATTACGTTATAGCGTATTACGTTATATAGCATATCAGAATAACGTCTAACGTTATATATTATATCAGTATAACGTATAACGTTATATAGCATATCGGTATAACGTATAACGTTATATAGGATAGCAGTATACCGTATCACGTTATATAGGATAGTAGTATAACCTATCACGTTATATAGCATATCAGTATGACGTATAACGTTATACAGGATAGCAGTATAACGTATCACGTTATATAGTATTACGTTATAGCGTATTACGTTATATAGCACATCATTATAACGTATACCGTTATATAGCATATCAGTATAACATATAACGTTGTATAGGATAGCAGTATACCGTATCACGTTATATAGGATAGCAGTATGACGTATCACGTTATATAGTATTACGTTATAGCGTATTACGTTATATAGCACATCAGTATATCGTATAACGTTATATAGCTTATCAGTATAACATATAACGTTATATAGCATATCAGGATATAGTGTATAGTTATTTAGCATATCAGTATAACGTACAACGTTATATAGCATATCAGTATAACGTCTAAAGTTATATAGCATAACAGGATAACGTATTACGTTATATAGCACATCATTATAACGTATAACGTTATATAGCATATCAGTATAACATATAACGTTATATAGCATATCAGTATGACGTATAACGTTATATAGGTTAGCAGTATAACGTATCACATTATATAGTATTACGTTATAGCGTATTACGTTATATAGCATATCAGTATAACGTATAACGTTTTATAGCATTACAGTATAACGTATAACGTTTTATAGCATATCAGTATAACGCATAACGTGATATAGCATATCAGTATAGCGTAGAACGTGATATAGCATATCAGTATAGCGTATAGCGTTATATAGGATAGCAGTATAACGTATCACGTTATATAGTATTACGTTATAGCGTATTACGTTATATGGCATATCAGTGTAACGTACAAGGTTATATAGCATATCAGTATAACGTACAACGTTATGCAGCTTATCAGTATAACGTCTAAAGTAATATAGCATATCTGTATAAAGGATAACGTTATATAGCATATCAGAATAACGGGTAACGTTATATATTATATCAGTATAACGTATAACGTTATATAGCATATCGGTATAACGTATAACGTTATATAGGATAGCAGTATACCGTATCACGTTATATAGGATAGTAGTATAACCTATCACGTTATATAGTATTACGTTATAGCGTATTACGTTATATAGCATATCAGTATATCGTATAACGTTTTATAGCATATCAGTATAACGTATAACGTTATATAGCATATCAGTATATCATTTAACGTTATATAGGATAGCAGTATACCGTATCACGTTATATATGATAGCAGTATAACGTATCACGTTATATAGTATTACGTTATAGCGTATTACGTTATATAGCACATCAGTATATCGTATAACGTTATATAGCTTATCAGTATAACATATAACATTATAGAGCATATCAGGATATAGTGTAAAGTTATTTAGCATATCAGTATAACGTACAACGTTATATAGCATATCAGTATAACGTCTAAAGCTATATAGCATAACAGGAAAACGTATAACGTTTTATAGCATTACAGTATAACATATAACGTTTTATAGCATATCAGTATAACGCATAACGTTATATTGCATATCAGTATATCATATAACGTTATATAGGATAGCAGTATGACGTATCACGGTATATAGTATTACGTTATAGCGTATTACGTTATATAGCACATCAGTATATCGTATAACGTTATATAGCTTATCAGTATAACATATAACGTTATATAGCATATCAGGATATAGTGTATAGTTATTTAGCATATCAGTATAACGTACAACGTTAGATAGCATATCAGTATAACGTCTAAAGTTATATAGCATAACAGGATAACGTATTACGTTATATAGCACATCATTATAACGTATAACGTTATATAGCATATCAGTATGACGTATAACGTTATATAGGAAAGCAGTATAAAGTATCACGTTATATAGTATTACGTTATAGCGTATTACGTTATATGGCATATCAGTGTAACGTACAAGGTTATATAGCATATCAGTATAACGTACAACGTTATGCAGCTTATCAGTATAACGTCTAAAGTAATATAGCATATCTGTATAAAGGATAACGTTATATAGCATATCAGAATAACGTCTAAAGTTATATAGCATAACAGGATAACGTATTACGTTATATAGCACATCATTATAACGTATAACGTTATATAGCATATCAGTATAACATATAACGTTATATAGCATATCAGTATGACGTATAACGTTATATAGGTTAGCAGTATAACGTATCACATTATATAGTATTACGTTATAGCGTATTACGTTATATAGCATATCAGTATAACGTATAACGTTTTATAGCATATCAGTATAACGCATAACGTGATATAGCATATCAGTATAGCGAAGAACGTGATATAGCATATCAGTATAGCGTATAGCGTTATATAGGATAGCAGTATAACGTATCACGTTATATAGTATTACGTTATAGCGTATTACGTTATATAGCATATCAGAATAACGTCTAACGTTATATATTATATCAGTATAACGTATAACGTTATATAGCATATCGGTATAACGTATAACGTTATATAGGATAGCAGTATACCGTATCACGTTATATAGGATAGTAGTATAACCTATCACGTTATATAGCATATCAGTATGACGTATAACGTTATACAGGATAGCAGTATAACGTATCACGTTATATAGTATTACGTTATAGCGTATTACGTTATATAGCACATCATTATAACGTATACCGTTATATAGCATATCAGTATAACATATAACGTTGTATAGGATAGCAGTATACCGTATCACGTTATATAGGATAGCAGTATGACGTATCACGTTATATAGTATTACGTTATAGCGTATTACGTTATATAGCACATCAGTATATCGTATAACGTTATATAGCTTATCAGTATAACATATAACGTTATATAGCATATCAGGATATAGTGTATAGTTATTTAGCATATCAGTATAACGTACAACGTTATATAGCATATCAGTATAACGTCTAAAGTTATATAGCATAACAGGATAACGTATTACGTTATATAGCACATCATTATAACGTATAACGTTATATAGCATATCAGTATAACATATAACGTTATATAGCATATCAGTATGACGTATAACGTTATATAGGTTAGCAGTATAACGTATCACATTATATAGTATTACGTTATAGCGTATTACGTTATATAGCATATCAGTATAACGTATAACGTTTTATAGCATTACAGTATAACGTATAACGTTTTATAGCATATCAGTATAACGCATAACGTGATATAGCATATCAGTATAGCGTAGAACGTGATATAGCATATCAGTATAGCGTATAGCGTTATATAGGATAGCAGTATAACGTATCACGTTATATAGTATTACGTTATAGCGTATTACGTTATATGGCATATCAGTGTAACGTACAAGGTTATATAGCATATCAGTATAACGTACAACGTTATGCAGCTTATCAGTATAACGTCTAAAGTAATATAGCATATCTGTATAAAGGATAACGTTATATAGCATATCAGAATAACGGGTAACGTTATATATTATATCAGTATAACGTATAACGTTATATAGCATATCGGTATAACGTATAACGTTATATAGGATAGCAGTATACCGTATCACGTTATATAGGATAGTAGTATAACCTATCACGTTATATAGTATTACGTTATAGCGTATTACGTTATATAGCATATCAGTATATCGTATAACGTTTTATAGCATATCAGTATAACGTATAACGTTATATAGCATATCAGTATATCATTTAACGTTATATAGGATAGCAGTATACCGTATCACGTTATATATGATAGCAGTATAACGTATCACGTTATATAGTATTACGTTATAGCGTATTACGTTATATAGCACATCAGTATATCGTATAACGTTATATAGCTTATCAGTATAACATATAACATTATAGAGCATATCAGGATATAGTGTAAAGTTATTTAGCATATCAGTATAACGTACAACGTTATATAGCATATCAGTATAACGTCTAAAGCTATATAGCATAACAGGAAAACGTATAACGTTTTATAGCATTACAGTATAACATATAACGTTTTATAGCATATCAGTATAACGCATAACGTTATATTGCATATCAGTATATCATATAACGTTATATAGGATAGCAGTATGACGTATCACGGTATATAGTATTACGTTATAGCGTATTACGTTATATAGCACATCAGTATATCGTATAACGTTATATAGCTTATCAGTATAACATATAACGTTATATAGCATATCAGGATATAGTGTATAGTTATTTAGCATATCAGTATAACGTACAACGTTAGATAGCATATCAGTATAACGTCTAAAGTTATATAGCATAACAGGATAACGTATTACGTTATATAGCACATCATTATAACGTATAACGTTATATAGCATATCAGTATGACGTATAACGTTATATAGGAAAGCAGTATAAAGTATCACGTTATATAGTATTACGTTATAGCGTATTACGTTATATAGCATATCAGTATAATGTACAATGTTATATAGCATATCAGTATAACGTACAACGTTATGCAGCTTATCAGTATAACGTCTAAAGTAATATAGCATATCTGTATATAGGATAACGCTATATAGCATATCAGAATAACCTGTAACGTTATATATTATATCAGTATAACGTATAACGTTATATAGCATATCGGTATAACGTATAACGTTATATAGCATATCAGTATGACCTATAACGTTATATAGGATAGCAGTATAACGTATCACGTTATATAGTATTACGTTATAGCGTATTACGTTATATAGCATATCAGTATAACGTATAACGTTTTATAGCATTACAGTATAACGTATAACGTTTTATAGCATATCAGTATAACGCATAACGTGATATAGCATATCAGTATAGCGTAGAACGTGATATAGCATATCAGTATAGCGTATAGCGTTATATAGGATAGCAGTATAACGTATCACGTTATATAGCATTACGTTATAGCGTATTACGTTATATGGCATATCAGTATAACGTACAAGGTTATATAGCATATCAGTATAACGTACAACGTTATGCAGCTTATCAGTATAACATATAACGTTATAGAGCATATCAGGATATAGTGTAAAGTTATTTAGCATATCAGTATAACGTACAACGTTATATAGCATATCAGTATAACGTCTAAAGCTATATAGCATAACAGGAAAACGTATAACGTTTTATAGCATTACAGTATAACGTATAACGTTTTATAGCATATCAGTATAACGTATAACTTTATATTGCATATCAGTATATCATATAACGTTATATAGGATAGCAGTATACCGTATCACGTTATATAGTATTACGTTATAGCGTATTACGTTATATAGCACATCAGTATATCGTATAACGTTATATAGCTTATCAGTATAACATATAACGTTATAGAGCATATCAGGATATAGTGTAAAGTTATTTAGCATATCAGTATAACGTACAACGTTATATAGCATATCAGTATAACGTCTAAAGCTATAGAGTATAACAGGAAAACGTATAACGATTTATAGCATTACAGTATAACGTATAACGTTTTATAGCATATCAGTATAACGTATAACTTTATATTGCATATCAGTATATCATATAACGTTATATAGGATAGCAGTATACCGTATCACGTTATATAGGATAGCAGTATGACGTATCACGTTATATAGTATTACGTTATAGCGTATTACGTTATATAGCACATCAGTATATCGTATAACGTTATATAGCTTATCAGTATAACATATAACGTTATATAGCATATCAGGATATAGTGTATAGTTATTTAGCATATCAGTATAACGTACAACGTTATATAGCATATCAGTATAACGTCTAAAGTTATATAGCATAACAGGATAACGTATTACGTTATATAGCACATCATTATAACGTATAACGTTATATAGCATATCAGTATAACATATAACGTTATATAGCATATCAGTATGACGTATAACGTTATATAGGTTAGCAGTATAACGTATCACATTCTATAGTATTACGTTATAGCGTATTACGTTATATAGCATATCAGTATAACGTATAACGTTTTATAGCATATCAGTATAACGCATAACGTGATATAGCATATCAGTATAGCGAAGAACGTGATATAGCATATCAGTATAGCGTATAGCGTTATATAGGATAGCAGTATAACGTATCACGTTATATAGTATTACGTCGTAGCGTATTACGTTATATAGCATATCAGTATAACGTACAAGGTTATACAGCATATCAGTATAACGTACAACGTTATGCAGCTTATCAGTATAACGTCTAAAGTAATATAGCATATCAGTATATCATATAACGTTATATAGCATATCAGTATGACGTATAACGTTATATAGGTTAGCAGTATAACGTATCACATTATATAGTATTACGTTATAGCGTATTACGTTATATAGCATTACAGTATAACGTATAACGTTTTATAGCATATCAGTATAACGCATAACGTGATATAGCATATCAGTATAGCGTAGAACGTGATATAGCATATCAGTATAGCGTATAGCGTTATATAGGATAGCAGTATAACGTATCACGTTATATAGTATTACGTTATAGCGTATTACGTTATATGGCATATCAGTATAACGTACAAGGTTATATAGCATATCAGTATAACGTACAACGTTATGCAGCTTATCAGTATAACGTCTAAAGTAATATAGCATATCTGCATAAAGGATAACGTTATATAGCATATCAGAATAACGTGTAACGTTATATATTATATCAGTATAACGTATAACGTTACATAGCATATCGGTATAACGTATAACGTTATATAGGATAGCAGTATACCGTATCACGTTATATAGGATAGTAGTATAACCTATCACGTTATATAGTATTACGTTATAGCGTATTACGTTATATAGCATATCAGTATATCGTATAACGTTTTATAGCATATCAGTATAACGTATAACGTTATATAGCACATCAGTATATCATTTAACGTTATATAGGATAGCAGTATACCGTATCACGTTATACATGATAGCAGTATAACGTATCACGTTATATAGTATTACGTTATAGCGTATTACGTTATATAGCACATCAGTATATCGTATAACTTTATAGAGCATATCAGGATATAGTGTAAAGTTATTTAGCATATCAGTATAACGTACAACGTTATATAGCATATCAGTATAACGTCTAAAGCTATATAGCATAACAGGAAAACGTATAACGTTTTATAGCATTACAGTATAACGTATAACGTTTTATAGCATATCAGTATAACGTATAACTTTATATTGCATATCAGTATATCATATAACGTTATATAGGATAGCAGTATACCGTATCACGTTATATAGGATAGCAGTATGACGTATCACGTTATATAGTATTACGTTATAGCGTATTACGTTATATAGCACATCAGTATATCGTATAACGTTATATAGCATATCAGGATAACTTATAACCTTACATAGCATATCAGTATAACGTACAACGCTATAGAGCATACCAGGATAACGGGTAAAGTTATATAACATATCAGTATAACATATAACGTTATATAGCATATCAGTATAATGTACAACGTTGTATAGCATATCAGTATATCATATAACGTTATATAGGATAGCAGTATACCGTATCACGTTATATAGGATAGCAGTATAACGTATCACGTTATATAGTATTACGTTATAGCGTATTACGTTATATAGCACATCAGTATATCGTATAACGTTATATAGCATATCAGTATAACGTATAGCGTTATATAGTACACCAGTATAACGTGTCACGTTATATAGCATATCAGTATAACGTATAACGTTATATAGGATAGCAGTATAACGTAGCACGTTATTTGGTATTACGATATAGCGTATTACGTTGTATAGCACATCAGTATAACGTATAACGTTATATAGCATATCAGGATATAGTGTATAGATATTAAGCATATCAGTATAACGTACAACGTTATATAGCACATCAGTATATCGTATAACGTTATATAGCTTATCAGTATAACATATAACGTTATAGAGCATATCAGGATATAGTGTATAGTTATTTAGCATATCAGTATAACGTACAAGGTTATATAGCATATCAGTATAACGTATAAAGTTATATAGTATACCAGTATAACGTATCACGTTACATAGCACATCATTATAACGTATAACGTTATATAGCGTATCAGTATAACATATAACGTTATATAGCATATCAGTATGACGTATAACGTTATACAGGATAGCAGTACAACGTATCACGTTATATAGTATTACGTTATAGCGTATTACGTTATATAGCATATCAGTATAACGTATAACGTTTTATAGCATATCAGTATAAAGTATAACGTGATACAGCATATCAGTATAGCGTATAGCGTTATATAGCATATCAGTATAATGTACAACGTTATATAGCACATCAGTGTAACGTCTAAAGTTTGGTAGCATATCAGTATAACGTATAACGTTATATAGGATAGCTGTATAACGTATCACGTTATATAGTATTACGTTGTAGCGTATTACGTTATATAGCACATCAGTAGAACGAATAACGTGATATAGCATATCAGTATAGCGTAGAACGTGATATAGCATATCAGTATAGCGTATAGCGTTATATAGTATACCAGTATAACGTATCACGTTACATAGCATATCAGTATAACATATAACGTTATATAGCATACCAGTTTATCGTATAACGTTATATAGCATATCAGTATAACGTATGACGTAATATAGGATAGCAGTATACCGTATCACTTTACATAGTATTACGTTATAACGTATAGCGTTATATAGCATGACATTATAACGTATAACGACATATAGTTGTAAGTTATAACGTTTACCGTTATATAACGCATCAGTATAAAGTATAATGTTGTATAGCGCATCAGTATAACGTATAACGTTATATAGTATATCAGTATAAGGTCTATAGTTATATAGCATATCAGTATAACGTACAACGTTATATATGTTATTAGTATAACGTCTAAAGTAATATAGCATGTCTGTATAACGTATAACGTTATATAGCATATCAGTAGAACGTATAGCGTTATATAGTACACCAGTATAACGTGTCACGTTATATAGCATATCAGTATAACGTATAACGTTATATAGGATAGCAGCATAACGTATCACGTTATATAGTATTACGCTATAGCGCATTACGTTGTATAGCATATCAGTATAACGTACACCGTTATATAGCACAACAGTATAACGTCTAAAGTAATATAGCATATCTGTAAAACGTACAACGTTATATAGCATATCAGTATAACGCATAACGTTTTATAGCATATCAGTATAACGTATAACGTGATATAGCATATCAGGATATCGCGTAAAGCTATTTAGCATATCAGTATAACGTACAAGGTTATAATGCACATCAGTATAACGTCTAAAGTTATATAGCATATCAGACTAACGTATAACGTTATATAGCATATCAGTATAACGTATAGCGTTATACAGTACACCAGTATAACGTGTCACGTTATATAGCATATCAGTATAACGTATAACGTTATATAGGATAGCAGTATAACGTATCACGTTATATAGTATTACGTTATAGCGTATTACGTTATATAGCACATCAGAATAACGTATAACGTTATATAGCATATCAGTATAACATATAACTTTATATAGCATATCAGTATAACGTATAACGTTATATAGGATAGCAGCATAACGTGTAACGTTATATAGTATATCAGTATAACGTATAACGTTATATAGCATATCAGACTAACGTATAACGTTATATAGCATATCAGTATTTCATATAACGTTATATAGGATAGCAGTATACCGTATCACGTTATATAGGATAGCAGTATAACGTATCACGTTATATAGTATTACGTTATAGCGTATTACGTTATATAGCGCATCAGTATAACGCATAACGTGATATAGCATATGAGTATAGCGTAGAACGTGATATAGCATATCAGTATAACGTATCACGTTATATAGTATATCAGGATATCGTGTAAAGTTATTTTGCATATCAGTATAACGTACAAGGTTATATAGCATATTCGAATGACGTGTAACGTTATATAGTATATCAGTATAACGTATAACGTTATGTACCATATCGGTATAACGTATAACGTTATATAGGATAGCAGTATACCGTATCACGTTATATAGTATTACGTTATAGCGTATTACGTTATATAGCACATCAGTATAACGTATGACGTGATATACCTTATCAGTGTAACATATAACGTTATATAGCATATCAGAATATAGTGTATAGTTATCTAGCATATCAGTATAACATACAACGTTATATAGCATATCAGTATAACGTCTAAAGTTATATAGCATAGCAGGATAACGTATTACGTTATATAGCACATCATTATAACGTATTACGTTATATAGCATATCAGTATAACGTATAACGTTTTATAGCATATCAGTATAAAGTATAACGTGATATAGCATATCAGTATAGCGTAGAACGTGATATAGCATATCAGTATAGCGTATAGCGTTATATAGTATACCAGTATAACGTATCAGGTTACATAGCATATCAGTATAACATATAACGTTATAGAGCATACCAGTTTATCGTATAACGTTATATAGCATATCAGTATAACGTATGACGTAATATAGGATAGAAGTATATCGTATCACTTTATAGAGCATATCAGGATATAGTGTAAAGTTATTTAGCATATCAGTATAACGTACAACGTTATATAGCATATCAGTATAACGTCTAAAGCTATATAGCATAACAGGAAAACGTATAACGTTTTATAGCATTACAGTATAACGTATAACGTTTTATAGCATATCAGTATAACGTATAACTTTATATTGCATATCAGTATATCATATAACGTTATATAGGATAGCAGTATACCGTATCACGTTATATAGGATAGCAGTATGACGTATCACGTTATATAGTATTACGTTATAGCGTATTACGTTATATAGCACATCAGTATATCGTATAACGTTATATAGCATATCAGGATAACTTATAACCTTACATAGCATATCAGTATAACGTACAACGCTATAGAGCATACCAGGATAACGGGTAAAGTTATATAACATATCAGTATAACATATAACGTTATATAGCATATCAGTATAACGTACAACGTTGTATAGCATATCAGTATATCATATAACGTTATATAGGATAGCAGTATACCGTATCACGTTATATAGGATAGCAGTATAACGTATCACGTTATATAGTATTACGTTATAGCGTATTACGTTATATAGCACATCAGTATATCGTATAACGTTATATAGCATATCAGTATAACGTATAGCGTTATATAGTACACCAGTATAACGTGTCACGTTATATAGCATATCAGTATAACGTATAACGTTATATAGGATAGCAGTATAACGTAGCACGTTATTTGGTATTACGATATAGCGTATTACGTTGTATAGCACATCAGTATAACGTATAACGTTATATAGCATATCAGGATATAGTGTATAGATATTAAGCATATCAGTATAACGTACAACGTTATATAGCACATCAGTATATCGTATAACGTTATATAGCTTATCAGTATAACATATAACGTTATAGAGCATATCAGGATATAGTGTATAGTTATTTAGCATATCAGTATAACGTACAAGGTTATATAGCATATCAGTATAACGTATAAAGTTATATAGTATACCAGTATAACGTATCACGTTACATAGCACATCATTATAACGTATAACGTTATATAGCATATCAGTATAACATATAACGTTATATAGCATATCAGTATGACGTATAACGTTATACAGGATAGCAGTACAACGTATCACGTTATATAGTATTACGTTATAGCGTATTACGTTATATAGCATATCAGTATAACGTATAACGTTTTATAGCATATCAGTATAAAGTATAACGTGATACAGCATATCAGTATAGCGTATAGCGTTATATAGCATATCAGTATAATGTACAACGTTATATAGCACATCAGTGTAACGTCTAAAGTTTGGTAGCATATCAGTATAACGTATAACGTTATATAGGATAGCTGTATAACGTATCACGTTATATAGTATTACGTTGTAGCGTATTACGTTATATAGCACATCAGTAGAACGAATAACGTGATATAGCATATCAGTATAGCGTAGAACGTGATATAGCATATCAGTATAGCGTATAGCGTTATATAGTATACCAGTATAACGTATCACGTTACATAGCATATCAGTATAACATATAACGTTATATAGCATACCAGTTTATCGTATAACGTTATATAGCATATCAGTATAACGTATGACGTAATATAGGATAGCAGTATACCGTATCACTTTACATAGTATTACGTTATAACGTATAGCGTTATATAGCATGACATTATAACGTATAACGACATATAGTTGTAAGTTATAACGTTTACCGTTATATAACGCATCAGTATAAAGTATAATGTTGTATAGCGCATCAGTATAACGTATAACGTTATATAGTATATCAGTATAAGGTCTATAGTTATATAGCATATCAGTATAACGTACAACGTTATATATGTTATTAGTATAACGTCTAAAGTAATATAGCATGTCTGTATAACGTATAACGTTATATAGCATATCAGTAGAACGTATAGCGTTATATAGTACACCAGTATAACGTGTCACGTTATATAGCATATCAGTATAACGTATAACGTTATATAGGATAGCAGCATAACGTATCACGTTATATAGTATTACGCTATAGCGCATTACGTTGTATAGCATATCAGTATAACGTACACCGTTATATAGCACAACAGTATAACGTCTAAAGTAATATAGCATATCTGTAAAACGTACAACGTTATATAGCATATCAGTATAACGCATAACGTTTTATAGCATATCAGTATAACGTATAACGTGATATAGCATATCAGGATATCGCGTAAAGCTATTTAGCATATCAGTATAACGTACAAGGTTATAATGCACATCAGTATAACGTCTAAAGTTATATAGCATATCAAACTAACGTATAACGTTATATAGCATATCAGTATAACGTATAGCGTTATACAGTACACCAGTATAACGTGTCACGTTATATAGCATATCAGTATAACGTATAACGTTATATAGGATAGCAGTATAACGTATCACGTTATATAGTATTACGTTATAGCGTATTACGTTATATAGCACATCAGAATAACGTATAACGTTATATAGCATATCAGTATAACATATAACTTTATATAGCATATCAGTATAACGTATAACGTTATATAGGATAGCAGCATAACGTGTAACGTTATATAGTATATCAGTATAACGTATAACGTTATATAGCATATCAGACTAACGTATAACGTTATATAGCATATCAGTATTTCATATAACGTTATATAGGATAGCAGTATACCGTATCACGTTATATAGGATAGCAGTATAACGTATCACGTTATATAGTATTACGTTATAGCGTATTACGTTATATAGCGCATCAGTATAACGCATAACGTGATATAGCATATGAGTATAGCGTAGAACGTGATATAGCATATCAGTATAACGTATCACGTTATATAGTATATCAGGATATCGTGTAAAGTTATTTTGCATATCAGTATAACGTACAAGGTTATATAGCATATTCGAATGACGTGTAACGTTATATAGTATATCAGTATAACGTATAACGTTATGTACCATATCGGTATAACGTATAACGTTATATAGGATAGCAGTATACCGTATCACGTTATATAGTATTACGTTATAGCGTATTACGTTATATAGCACATCAGTATAACGTATGACGTGATATACCTTATCAGTGTAACATATAACGTTATATAGCATATCAGAATATAGTGTATAGTTATCTAGCATATCAGTATAACATACAACGTTATATAGCATATCAGTATAACGTCTAAAGTTATATAGCATAGCAGGATAACGTATTACGTTATATAGCACATCATTATAACGTATTACGTTATATAGCATATCAGTATAACGTATAACGTTTTATAGCATATCAGTATAAAGTATAACGTGATATAGCATATCAGTATAGCGTAGAACGTGATATAGCATATCAGTATAGCGTATAGCGTTATATAGTATACCAGTATAACGTATCAGGTTACATAGCATATCAGTATAACATATAACGTTATAGAGCATACCAGTTTATCGTATAACGTTATATAGCATATCAGTATAACGTATGACGTAATATAGGATAGAAGTATATCGTATCACTTTACAGAGTATTACGTTATAACGTATAACGTTATATAGCATATCAGTATAACGTATCACGTTATATAGCATATCAGGATAACTTATAACCTTACATAGCATATCAATATAACGTACAACGCTATAGAGCATACCAGGATAACGGGTAAAGTTATATAACATATCAGTATAACATATAACGTTATATAGCATATCAGTATAACGTACAACGTTGTATAGCATATCAGTATATCATATAACGTTATATAGGATAGCAGTATACCGTATCACGTTATATAGGATAGCAGTATAACGTATCACGTTATATAGTATTACGTTATAGCGTATTACGTTATATAGCACATCAGTATATCGTATAAGGTTATATAGCTTATCAGTATAACATATAACGTTATAGAGCATATCAGGATATAGTGTATAGTTATTTAGCATAACGTTCAAGGTTATATAGCATATCAGTATAACGTATAAAGTTATATAGCATATCAGTATAACATATAACGTTATATAGCATATCAGTATGACGTATAACATTATATAGTATATCAGGATAACGTATAACCTAACATAGCGTATCAGTCTAACGTATAACGTTATATAGGATAGCAGTACAACGTATCACGTTATATAGTATTACGTTGTAGCGTATTACGTTATATAGCACATCAGTAGAACGAATAACGTGATATAGCATATCAGTATAGCGTAGAACGTGATATAGCATATCAGTATAGCGTATAGCGTTATATAGTATACCAGTATAACGTATCACGTTACATAGCATATCAGTATAACATATAACGTTATATAGCATACCAGTTTATCGTATAACGTTATATAGCATATCAGTATAACGTATGACGTAATATAGGATAGCAGTATACCGTATCACTTTACATAGTATTACGTTATAACGTATAGCGTTATATAGCATGACATTATAACGTATAACGACATATAGTTGTAAGTTATAACGTTTACCGTTATATAACGCATCAGTATAAAGTATAATGTTGTATAGCGCATCAGTATAACGTATAACGTTATATAGTATATCAGTATAAGGTCTATAGTTATATAGCATATCAGTATAACGTACAACGTTATATATGTTATTAGTATAACGTCTAAAGTAATATAGCATGTCTGTATAACGTATAACGTTATATAGCATATCAGTAGAACGTATAGCGTTATATAGTACACCAGTATAACGTGTCACGTTATATAGCATATCAGTATAACGTATAACGTTATATAGGATAGCAGCATAACGTATCACGTTATATAGTATTACGCTATAGCGCATTACGTTGTATAGCATATCAGTATAACGTACACCGTTATATAGCACAACAGTATAACGTCTAAAGTAATATAGCATATCTGTAAAACGTACAACGTTATATAGCATATCAGTATAACGCATAACGTTTTATAGCATATCAGTATAACGTATAACGTGATATAGCATATCAGGATATCGCGTAAAGCTATTTAGCATATCAGTATAACGTATAACGTTATATAGGATAGCAGCATAACGTATCACGTTATATAGTATTACGCTATAGCGTATTACGTTATATAGCACATCAGAATAACGTATAACGTTATATAGCATATCAGTATAACATATAACTTTATATAGCATATCAGTATAACGTATAACGTTATATAGGATAGCAGCATAACGTGTAACGTTATATAGTATATCAGTATAACGTATAACGTTATATAGCATATCAGACTAACGTATAACGTTATATAGCATATCAGTATTTCATATAACGTTATATAGGATAGCAGTATACCGTATCACGTTATATAGGATAGCAGTATAACGTGTAAAGTTATTTTGCATATCAGTATAACGTACAAGGTTATATAGCATATTCGAATGACGTGTAACGTTATATAGTATATCAGTATAACGTATAACGTTATGTACCATATCGGTATAACGTATAACGTTATATAGGATAGCAGTATACCGTATCACGTTATATAGCATATCAGTATAACGTCTAAAGTTATATAGCATAGCAGGATAACGTATTACGTTATATAGCACATCATTATAACGTATTACGTTATATAGCATATCAGTATAACGTATAACGTTTTATAGCATATCAGTATAAAGTATAACGTGATAGAGCATATCAGTATAGCGTATAGCGTTATATAGCATATCAGTATAATGTACAACGTTATATAGCACATCAGTGTAACGTCTAAAGTTTGGTAGCATATCAGTATAACGTATAACGTTATATAGGATAGCTGTATAACGTATCACGTTATATAGTATTACGTTATAGCGTATTACCTTATATAGCACATCAGTAGAACGCATAACGTGATATAGCATATCAGTATAGCGTAGAACGTGATATAGCATATCAGTATAGCGTATAGCGTTATATAGTATACCAGTATAACGTATCACGTTACATAGCATATCAGTATAACATATAACGTTATATAGCATACCAGTTTATCGTATAACGTTATATAGCATATCAGTTTAACGTATGACGTAATATAGGATAGCAGTATATCGTATCACTTTACATAGTATTACGTTATAACGTATAACGTTATATAGCATGACATTATAACGTATAACGACATATAGTTGTATGTTATAACGTTTACCGTTATATAACGCATCAGTATAAAGTATAATGTTCTATAGCGCATCAGTATAACGTATAACGTCATATAGTATATCAGTATAAGGTCTATAGTTATATAGCATATCAGTATAACGTACAACGTTATATATGTTATTAGTATAACGTCTAAAGTAATATAGCATGTCTGTATAACGTATAACGTTATATAGCATATCAGTATAACGTATAGCGTTATATAGTACACCAGTATAACGTGTCACGTTATATAGCATATCAGTATAACGTATAACGTTATATAGGATAGCAGTATAACGTAGCACGTTATTTGGTATTACAATATAGCGTATTACGTTGTATAGCACATCAGTATAACGTATAACGTTATATAGCATATCGGGATATAGTGTATAGATATTTAGCATATCAGGATAACGTACAACGTTATATAGCATATCAGTATAACGCATAACCTTTTATAGCATTTCAGTATAACGTATAACGTGATATAGCATATCAGGATATCGCGTAAAGCTATTTAGCATATCAGTATAACGTACAAGGTTATAATGCACATCAGTATAACGACTAAAGTTATATAGCATATCAGTATAACGTATAGCGTCATATAGGACACCAGTACAACGTGTCACGTTATATAGCATATCAGTATAACGTATAACGTTATATAGGATAGCAGTATAACGTATCACGTTATATAGTATTACGTTATAGCGTATTACGTTATATAGCACATCAGAATAACGTATAACGTTATATAGCATATCAGTATAACGTATGACGTAATATAGGATAGCAGTATATCGTATCACTTTACATAGTATTACGTTATAACGTATAACGTTATATAGCATGACATTATAACGTATAACGACATATAGTTGTAAGTTATAACGTTTACCGTTATATAACGCATCAGTATAAAGTGTAAAGTTATATAGCGCATCAGTATAACGTATAACGTTATATAGTATATCAGTATAAGGTCTATAGTTATATAGCATGTCTGTATAACGTAGAACGTTTAATAGCATATCAGTATAACGTATAACGTTATATAGCATATCAGTATAACGTATAACGTGATATTGCATATCAGTATAGCGTATAACGTTATACAGCATATCAGTATAACGTATAACGTTATATAGGATAGCAGTATAACGTATAACGTTATATGGCATATCAGTATAACGTATCACGTTATGTAGGATAGCAGTATAACGTATCACGTTATATAGTATTACGTTATAGCGTATTACGTTATGTAGCACATCAGTATAATGTCTAACGTTATGTAGCATATCAGGATAACGTATTACCTGATATAGCATATCAGTATAGCGTATAACGTTATATAGCATATCAGTATAACGTTTAACGTGATATAGGATAGCAGTATAACGTATAACGTTATATAGCATATCAGTATAACGTATCACGTTATGTAGCATAGCAGTATAACGTATCACGTTATATAGTATTACGTTATAGCGTGTTACGTTATATAGCATATCAGTATAACGTACAACGTTATAGAGCATATCAGTATAACGTATAACGTTATATAGGATAGCAGTATAACGTATAACGTTATATAGCATATCAGTATAACGTATCACGTTATGTAGGATAGCAGTATAACGTATCACGTTATATAGTATTACGTTATAGCGTGTTACGTTATATAGCATATCAGTATAACGTAGAACGTTATAGAGCATACCAGGATAACGGGTAAGGTTATATAACATATCAGTATAACATATAACGTTATGTAGCATATCAGTATAATGTATAACGTTTTATAGCATATCAGTATAACGTCTAATGTTATATAGCATATCAGTATAACGTATAACGTTATATAGGATAGCAGTTCAACGTATCACGTTATATAGTATTACGTTATAGCGTATTACGTTATATAGCATATCAGTATATCGTACAACGTTATAGAGCATATCAGGATAACGCGTGAAGTTATATAACATATCAGTATAACGTTTAACGTTATATAGCATATCAGTATAACGTATAACGTGATATAGCATATCAGTATAGCGTAAAACGTTATATAGCATATCAGTATAGCGTATCACGTTATATTGCAAATCAGTATAACGTATAACGTTATATAGGATAGCACTATAACGTGTAGAAGTATATAGCATGTCCGTATAACGTATAACGTTTTATAGCATATCAGTAAAACGACTAACGTAATATAGTATAACGTTATAACGTATTACGTTATATAGCATATCAGTATAACGTACAACGTAATAGAGCATACCAGGATAACGGGTAAAGTTATATAACATATCAGTATAACGTATAACGTTACATAGCATATCAGTATAACGTATAACGTTTTATAGCACATAAGTATAACGTATAACGTGATATAGCATATCAGTATAGCGTATAACATTATATAGCATATCAGTATAGCGTATAACGTTATATAGCATATCAGTATAACGTATAACGTTATATAGGACAGCACTATAACGTGTAGAGTTATATAGCATATCAGGATAACGTGTAAAGTTATATAGCATATCAGTATAACGCATAACGTTTTATAGCATATCAGAATAACGTAAAACGTTATATAGCACATCAGTATAACGTATATCGTTAAAAAGCTTATCAGAATAACGTGTAACGTTATATATCATTTCAGGTTAACGTGTAAAATTATATAGCTTATCAGTACAACGTATATCGTTATATAGCATATCAGTATAACGTACAACGTTATATAGCATATCAGTATAACGTACAACGTTATATAGCATATCAGTATAACGTACAACGTTATATAGCATATCAGTATAACGTACAACGTTATATAGCATATCAGTATAACGTACAACGTTCTATGGCATATCAATGTAACGTCTAAAGTAATATAGCATATCTGTATAACGTATAAGGTTATATAGCATATAAGGATAACGTACAACGTTATATAGCATATCAGCATAACGAACAACGTTATATAGCATATCAGGATAACGTGTAACCTTAAATAGCGTGTCAGTATAACGTATAACGTTATATAGCATATCAGTATAACATATAACCTTATATAGCACATCAGTATTACGTATAACGTTATATAGCATATAAGGATAACGTACAACGTTATATAGCATATCAGTATAACGTACAACGTTATATAGCATATCAGTATAACGTACAACGTTATATAGCATATCAGTATAACGTACAACGTTATATAGCATATCAGTATAACGTACAACGTTATATAGCATATCAATGTAACGTCTAAAGTAATATAGCATATCTGTATAACGTATAACGTTATGTAGCATTTCAGGATAACGTATAACCTTACATAGCGTATCAGTATAACGTATAACGTTATATAGGATAGCAGTATACCGTATCACGTTATATAGTATTACCTTATAGCGTATTACGTTATATAGCACAACAGTATAACGTATAACGTTTTATATCATATAAGTATAACGTATAACGTGATATAGCATATCAGTATAGCGTATAACATTGTATAGCATATCAGTATAGCGTATCACGTTATATAGTATTACGTTATAGCGTATTACGTTATATAGCACAACAGTATAACGTATAACGTTGTATAGGATAGCACTATAACGTACAACGTTATATAGCATATCAGTATAACGTATAACGTTATATAGGATAGCAGTATACCGTATCACGTTATATAGTATTACGTTATAGCGTATTACGTTATATAGCACATCAGAATAACGTATAACGTGATATAGCATATCAGTATAGCGTATAACGTGATATAGCATATCAGTATGGCGTATAACATTATATAGCATATCAGTATAGCGTATAACGTTATATAGCATATCAGTATAACGTACAACGTTATATAGCATATCAGTATAACGTACAACGTTATATAGCATATCAGTATAACGTACAACGTTATATAGCATATCAGTATAACGTACAACGTTATATAGCATATCAGTATAACGTACAACGTTATATAGCATATCAATGTAACGTCTAAAGTAATATAGCATATCTGTATAACGTATAACGTTACGTAGCGTTTCAGGATAACGTATAACCTTACATAGCGTATCAGTATAACGTATAACGTTATATAGGATAGCAGTATACCGTATCACGTTATATAGTATTACGTTATAGCGTATTACGTTATATAGCACAACAGTATAACGTATAACGTTTTATATCATATAAGTATAACGTATAACGTGATATAGCATATCAGTATAGCGTATAACATTGTATAGCATATCAGTATAGCGTATCACGTTATATAGTATTACGTTATAGCGTATTACGTTATATAGCACAACAGTATAACGCATAACGTTGTATAGGATAGCACTATAACGTACAACGTTATATAGCATATCAGTATAACGTATAACGTTATATAGGATAGCAGTATACCGTATCACGTTATATAGTATTACGTTATAGCGTATTACGTTATATAGCACATCAGAATAACGTATAACGTGATATAGCATATCAGTATAGCGTATAACGTGATATAGCATATCAGTATGGCGTATAACATTATATAGCATATCAGTATAGCGTATAACGTTATATAGCATATCAGTATAACGTATAACGTTACATAGGATAGCACTATAACGTATAACGTTATATAGCATATCAGTATAACGTATAACGTTATATAGGATAGCAGTATACCGTATCACGTTATATAGTATTACGTTATAGCGTGTTACGTTATATAGCACATCAGTATAACGTCTAAAGTAATATAGCATATCTGTATAACGTATAACGTTATAGACCATATCTGAATAACGTGTAACGTTATATGGTATATCAGTATAACGTATAACGTTATATAGCATATCAGTATAACGTATAACGTTATATAGGGTAGCAGTATACCGCATCACGTTATATAGTATTACGTTACTGCGTATTACGTTATATAGCACATCAGTATAACGTATAGCTTTTTATAGCACATAAGTATAACGTATAACGTGATATAGCATATCAGTATAGCGTATAACATTATATAGCATATCAGTATAGCGTATAACGTTATATTGCAAATCGGTATGACGAATAACGTTATATAGGATAGCAGTATAACGTATCACGATATAGAGTATTACGTTATAGCGTATTACGTTATTTAGCACATCAGTATAACGTATAGCTTTTTATAGCACATAAGTATAACGTATAACGTGATATAGCATATCGGTATAGCGTATAACATTATATAGCATATCAGTATAGCGTATAACGTTATATAGCATATCAGTATAACGTATAACGTTATATTGCAAATCGGTATGACGAATAACGTTATATAGGATAGCAGTATAACGTATCACGATATAGAGTATTACGTTATAGCGTATTACGTTATTTAGCACACCAGTATAACGTATAACGTTATATAGCATATCAGTATAACATATAACGTTATATACCATATCAGGATATCGTGTAAAGCTATTTAGCATATCAGTATAATGTACAACGTTATATAGCATATCAATATAACGTCTAATGTTATATAGCATATCAGTATAACGTATCACGTCATATTGCAAATCGGTATAACGAATAACGTTATGTAGGATAGCAGTATAACGTATCACGATATAGAGTATTGCGTTATAGCGTATTACGTTATATAGCACATCAGTATAACGTATAACGTTATATAGGATAGCAGTATAACGTATCACGTTATATAGTATTACGTTATAGCGTATTACGTTATATAGCATATCAGTATAACGTACAACGTTATAGAGCATACCAGGATAACGGGTAAGGTTATATAACATACATTATAATGTATAATGTTATATAGCATATCAGTATAACGTATAACGTTATATAGGATAGCAGTATAACGTATCACGTTATATAGTATTACGTTATAGCGTATTACGTTATATAGCTCATCAGTATAACGTATAACGTTATATAGCATATCAGTAAAAGATATAACGTTATATACCATATCAGGATATCGTGTAACGTTATATAGCATATCAGTATAACGTCTAAAGTTATATAGCATATCAGTATAACGTATAACGTTATAGAGCATATCAGTATAACGTATAGTGTTATCTAGTATACCAGTATAACGTATCACGTTATATTGCCAATCAGTATAACGAATAACGTTATATAGGATAGCAGTATAACGTATCACGATATAGAGTATTACGTTATAGCGTATAACGTTATATAGCACATCTGTATAACGTATAACGCTATATAGCATATCAGTATACCATATAACGTTATATACCATATCAGGATATCGTGTAAAGCTATTTAGCATATCAGTATAATGTACAACGTTATATAGCATATCAGTATAACGTCTAAAGTTATATAGCATATCAGTATAACGTATCACGTTATATTGCAAATCAGTATAACGAATAACGTTATATAGGATAGCAGTATAACGTATCACGATATAGAGTATTACGTTATAGCGTATAACGTTATATAGCACATCTGTATAACGTATAACGCTATATAGCGTATCAGTATAACATATAACGTTATATGCCATATCAGGATATCGTGTAAAGTTATTTAGCATATCAGTATAACGTATAACGTGATATAGCATATCAGTATAGCGTATAGCGTTGTCTAGTATACCAGTATAACGTATCACGTTATATTGCAAATCAGTATAACGAATAACGTTATATAGGATAGCAGTATAACGTATCACGATATAGAGTATTCGTTATAGCGTATTACGTTATATAGCACATCAGTATAACGTATAACGTTATATAGCATATCAGTATACCATATAACGTTATATACCATATCAGGATATCGAGTAAAGCTATTTAGCATATCAGTATAATGTACAACGTTATATAGCATATCAGTATAACATATAACGCTATATAGCATATCAGGATATCGTGTAAAGTTATTTAGCATATCAGTATAACGTCTAAAGTTATATAGCGTATCAGTATAACGTATAGCGTTATATAGGATAGCAGTATAACGTATCACGTTATATAGTATTGCGTTATAGCGTATTACGTTATATAGCATATCAGTATAACGTATAACGTTATATAGCATATCAGTATAACGTATAACGCTATATCGCATATCAGGATATCGCGTAAAGTTATTCAGCATATCAGTATAACGTACAAGGTTATATAGCATATCAGTATAACGTATAACGTTATATAGCATACCAGTATAACGTATAACGTTTTATAGCATATCAGTATATCGTATCACGTTATATAGTATTACGTTATAGCGTATTACGTTATATAGCACATGAGTATAACGTATAGCGTTATGTAGTATACCAGTATAACGTATCACGTTATATTGCAAATCACTATAACGAATAACGTTATATAGGATAGCAGTATAACGTATCACGATATATAGTATTACGTTATAGCGTATTACGTTATATAGCGCATCAGTATAACGTATAACGCTATATAGCCTATCAGGATATCGCGTAAAGTTATTTAGCATATCAGTATAACGTCTAAAGTTATATAGCATATCAGTATAACGTATAACGTTATAGAGCATATCAGTATAACGTATAGCGTTATCTAGTATACCAGTATAACGCATCACGTTATATAGCATATCAGTATAACGTATAACGTTATATAGCATATCAGTACAACGTATAACGTTATATAGCATATCAGTATAATGTCTAACGTTATATAGCATATCAGGATAACGTGTAACCTTAAATAGCGTATCAGTATAACATATAACGTTATAGAGCATACCAGGATAACGGGTGAAGTTATATAACATATCAGTATAACGTATAAGGTTCCACAGCATACCAGTATAACGTATAACGTTATAGGGCATATCAGAAGAACGTGTAACGTTATATAGCATATCAGAATAACGTAAAACGTTATATAGCACATCAGTATAACGTATATCGTTAAAAAGCTTACCAGAATAACGTGTAACGTTATATATCGCTTCAGGTTAACGTGTAAAATTATATAGCTTATCAGTACAACGTATATCGTTATATAGCATATCAGTATAATGTCTAACGTTATATAGCATATCAGGATAACGCGTAACCTTAAATAGCGTGTCAGTATAACGTATAACGTTATATAGCATATCAGTATAACATATAACGTTATATAGCACATCAGTAGTACGTATAACGTTATATAGCATATAAGGATAACGTACAACGTTATATAGCATATCAGTATAACGTACAACGTTATATAGCATATCAGTATAACGTACAACGTTATATAGCATATCTGTACAACGTATAACGTTATATAGGATAGCACTATAACGTATAACGTTATATAGCATATCAGGATAACGTGTAACCTTAAATAGCGTATCAGTATAACGTATAACGTTATATAGCATATCAGTAAAGCATATAACGTTATGTAGCATATCAGGATATCGTGTAAAGTTATTTAGCATATCAGTATAACGTACAACGGTATATAGCATATCAGTATAACGTATAACGTTATATAGCACATCTGTATAACGTATAACGCTATATAGCGTTTCAGTATAACATATAACGTTATATACCATATCAGGATATCGTGTAAAGCTATTTAGCATATCAGTATAACGTACAACGTTATTTAACATATCAGTATAACGTATAACGTGATATAGCATATCAGTATAGCGTATAGCGTTGTCTAGTATACCAGTATAACGTATCACGTTATATTGCAAATCAGTATAACGAATAACGTTATATAGGATAGCAGTATGACGTATCACGATATAGAGTATTCGTTATAGCGTATTACGTTATATAGCACATCAGTATAACGTATAACGTTATATAGCATATCAGTATACCATATAACGTTATATACCATATCAGGATATCGTGTAAAGCTATTTAGCATATCAGTATAGTGTACAACGTTATATAGCATATCAGTATAACATATAACGCTATATAGCATATCAGGATATCGTGTAAAGTTATTTAGCATATCAGTATAACAATTAACGTTATAAAGCATATCAGTATAACGTATAACCTTATATAGGATAGCAGTATAACGTATCACGTTATATAGTATTACGTTATAGTGTAATACGATATATAGCACATCAGTATAACGTATAACGTTATATAGCATATCAGTATAACATATAACGTTATATAGCATATCAGTATAACGTATAACGTTTTATAGCATATCAGTATAACGTATAACGTGATATAGCATATCAGTATAGCGTATAACGTTATATAGCATATCAGAATGGCGTATAACGTTATATAGCATACCAGTATAACGTATAACGTTTTATAGCATATCAGTATATCGTATCACGTTATATAGTATTACGTTATAGCGTATTACGTTATATAGCACATCAGTATAACGTATAGCGTTATGTAGTATACCAGTATAACGTATCACGTTATATTGCAAATCACTATAACGAATAACGTTATATAGGATAGCAGTATAACGTATCACGATATATAGCATTACGTTATAGCGCATTACGTTATATAGCGCATCAGTATAACGTATAACGCTATATAGCCTATCAGGATATCGCGTAAAGTTATTTAGCATATCAGTATAACGTCTAAAGTTATATAGCATATCAGTATAACGTATAACGTTATAGAGCATATCAGTATAACGTATAGCGTTATCTAGTATACCAGTATAACGCATCACGTTATATAGCATATCAGTATAACGTATAACGTTATATAGCATATCAGTACAACGTATAACGTTATATAGCACATCAGTATAACGTATAACGCTATATAGCCTATCAGGATAACATATAACGTTATATGCCATATCAGGATATCGTGTAAAGTTATTTAGCATATCAGTATAACGTATAACGTTTTATAGCATATCAGTATAACGTATAGCGTTATCTAGTATACCAGTATAACGTATCACGTTATATTGCAAATCAGTATAACGAATACCGTTATATAGGATACCAGTATAACGTATCACAATATAGACTATTACGTTATAGCGTATAACGTTATATAGCACATCAGTATAACGTATACCGCTATATAGCCTATCAGGATAACATATAACGTTATATGCCATATCAGGATATCGTGTAAAGTTATTTAGCATATCAGTATAACGTATAACGTTATAGAGCATATCAGTATAACGTGTAGCGTTATCTAGTATACTAGTATAACGTATCACGTTATATTGCAAATCAGTATAACGAATAACGTTATATAGGATAGCAGTATAACGTATCACGATATAGACTATTACGTTATAGCGTATAACGTTATATAGCACATCAGTATAACGTATAACGTTAAATAGCATATCAGTATAGCGCATAACGTTATATAGCATATCAGTATAACGTATAACGTTATATAGGATAGCACTATAACGTATAACGTTATATAGCATATCAGTATAACGTATAACGTTATATAGGATAGCAGTATACCGTATCACGTTATATAGTATTACGTTATAGCGTATTACGTTATATAGCACATCAGAATAACGTATAACGTGATATAGCATATAAGGATAACGTACAACGTTATAGAGCATATCAGTATAACGTACAACGTTATAGAGCATATCAGTATAACGTACAACGTTATATAGCATATCAGTATAACGTACAACGTTATATAGCATATCAGTATAACGTACAACGTTATATAGCATATCAGTATAACGTATAACGTTATATAGCATATCAGTATAACGTATAACGCTATATAGCATATCAGGATATCGCGTAAAGTTATTCAGCATATCAGTATAACGAACAAGGTTATATAGCATATCAGTATAACGTCTAAAGTTGTATAGCATATCAGTATAACGTATAACGTTACATAGCATATCAGTATAACATATAACGTTATAGAGCATACCAGGATAACGGGTAAAGTTATATAACATATCAGTATAACGTATAAGGTTCCACAGCATACTAGTATAACGTATCACGTTATATAGTATTACGTTATAGCGTAATAGGATACATAGCACATCAGTATAACGTATAACGTTATATAGCATATCAGTATAATGTTTAACGTTATATAGCATATCAGTATAACGTATATCGATAAAAAGCTTATCAGAATAACGTGTAACGTTATATATCATTTCAGGTTAACGTGTAAAATTATATAGCTTATCACTACAACGTATAACGTTATATAGCACATCAGTATTACGTATAACGTTATATAGCATATAAGGATGACGTACAACGTTATATAGCATAACAGTATAACGTACAACGTTATATAGGATAGCAGTATACCGTATCACGTTATATAGTATTACGTTATAGCGTATTACGTTATATAGCACATCAGTATAACGTCTAAAGTAATATAGCATATCTGTATAACGTATAACGTTATAGAGCATATCAGAATAACGTGTAACGTTATATGGTATATCAGTATAACGTATAACGTTATATAGCATATCAGTATAACATATAACGTTATATAGCACATCAGTATTACTTATAACGTTATATAGCATATAAGGATAACGTACAACGTTATATAGCATATCAGTATAACGTACAACGTTATATAGCATAGCAGTATACCGTATCACGTTATATAGTATTACGTTACTGCGTATAACGTTATATAGCACATCAGTATAACGTATAGCTTTTTATAGCACATAAGTATAACGTATAACGTGATACAGCATATCAGTATAGCGTATAACATTATATAGCATATCAGTATAGCGTATAACGTTATATAGCATATCAGTATAACGTATAACGCTATATAGCCTATCAGGATAACATATAACGTTATATGCCATATCAGGATATCGTGTAAAGTTATTTAGCATATCAGTATAACGTATAACGTTATAGAGCATATCAGTATAACGTGTAGCGTTATCTAGTATACTAGTATAACGTATCACGTCATATTGCAAATCAGTATAACGAATAACGTTATATAGGATAGCAGTATAACGTATCACGATATAGACTATTACGTTATAGCGTATAACGTTATATAGCACATCAGTATAACGTATAACGTTAAATAGCATATCAGTATAGCGCATAACGTTATATAGCATATCAGTATAACGTATAACGTTATATAGGATAGCAGTATACCGTATCACGTTATATAGTATTACGTTATAGCGTATTACGTTATATAGCACATCAGAATAACGTATAACGTGATATAGCATATAAGGATAACGTACAACGTTATAGAGCATATCAGTATAACGTACAACGTTATAGAGCATATCAGTATAACGTACAACGTTATATAGCATATCAGTATAACGTACAACGTTATATAGCATATCAGTATAACGTACAACGTTATATAGCATATCAGTATAACGTATAACGTTATATAGCATATCAGTATAACGTATAACGCTATATAGCATATCAGGATATCGCGTAAAGTTATTCAGCATATCAGTATAACGAACAAGGTTATATAGCATATCAGTATAACGTCTAAAGTTGTATAGCATATCAGTATAACGTATAACGTTACATAGCATATCAGTATAACATATAACGTTATAGAGCATACCAGGATAACGGGTAAAGTTATATAACATATCAGTATAACGTATAAGGTTCCACAGCATACTAGTATAACGTATCACGTTATATAGTATTACGTTATAGCGTAATAGGATACATAGCACATCAGTATAACGTATAACGTTATATAGCATATCAGTATAACATATAACGTTATATAGCACATCAGTATTACGTATAACGTTATATAGCATATAAGGATGACGTACAACGTTATATAGCATAACAGTATAACGTACAACGTTATATAGGATAGCAGTATACCGTATCACGTTATATAGTATTACGTTATAGCGTATTACGTTATATAGCACATCAGTATAACGTCTAAAGTAATATAGCATATCTGTATAACGTATAACGTTATAGAGCATATCAGAATAACGTGTAACGTTATATGGTATATCAGTATAACGTATAACGTTATATAGCATATCAGTATAACATATAACGTTATATAGCACATCAGTATTACTTATAACGTTATATAGCATATAAGGATAACGTACAACGTTATATAGCATATCAGTATAACGTACAACGTTATATAGCATAGCAGTATACCGTATCACGTTATATAGTATTACGTTACTGCGTATAACGTTATATAGCACATCAGTATAACGTATAGCTTTTTATAGCACATAAGTATAACGTATAACGTGATACAGCATATCAGTATAGCGTATAACATTATATAGCATATCACTATAGCGTATAACGTTATATAGCATATCAGTATAACGTATAACGTTATATAGGATAGCACTATAACGTGTAGAAGTATATAGCGTGTCCGTATAACGTATAACGTTTTATAGCATATCAGTAAAACGTCTAACGTAATGTAGTATAACGTTATAGCGTATTACGTTATATAGCATATCAGTATAACGTACAACGTAATAGAGCATACCAGGATAACGGGTAAAGTTATTTAGCATATCAGTATAACGTACAACGGTTTATAGCATATCAGTATAACGTTTAAAGTTATATATCATATCAGTATAACGATTAACGTTATAAAGCTTATCAGTATAACATATAACGTTATATAGCATATCAGGATATCGTGTAAAGTTATTTAGCATATCAGTATAACGTACAACGGTTTATAGCATATCAGTATAACGTATAAAGTTATATATTATATCAGTATAACATATAACGTTATTTAGCACATCAGTATAACGTATAACGTAATAGAGCATACCAGGATAACGGGTAAAGTTATATAACATATCAGTATAACGTATAACGTTACATAGCATATTAGTATAACGTATAACGTTTTATAGCACATAAGTATAACGTATAACGTGATATAGCATATCAGTATAGCGTATAACATTATATAGCATATCAGTATAGCGTATAACGTTATATAGGATAGCACTATAACGTGTAGAAGTATATAGCGTGTCCGTATAACGTATAACGTTTTATAGCATATCAGTAAAACGTCTAACGTAATGTAGTATAACGTTATAGCGTATTACGTTATATAGCATATCAGTATAACGTACAACGTAATAGAGCAAACCAGGATAACGGGTAAAGTTATATAACATATCAGTATAACGTATAACGTTACATAGCATATTAGTATAACGAATAACGTTTTATAGCACATAAGTATAACGTATAACGTGATATAGCATATCAGTATAGCGTATAACATTATATAGCATATCAGTATAGCGTATAACGTTATATAGCATATCAGTATAACGTGTAACGTTATATAGGATAGCAGTATACCGTATCACGTTATATAGTATTACGTTATAGCGTATTACGTTATATAGCACATCAGTATAACGTATAACGTTTTATAGCATATCAGTATAACGTATAACGTGATATAGCATATCAGTATAGCGTATAACGTTATATAGCATATCAGAATGGCGTATGACGTTATATAGCATACCAGTATAACGTATAACGTTTTATAGCATATCAGTATATCGTATATCGTTAAAAAGCTTATCAGAATAACGTGTAACGTTATATATCATTTCAGGTTAACGTGTAAAATTATATAGCTTATCAGTACAACGTATAACGTTATATAGCATATCAGTATAATGTCTAACGTTATATAGCATATCAGGATAACGTGTAACCTTAAATAGCGTATCAGTATAACGTATAACGTTATATAGCATATCAGTATAACATATAACGTTATATAGCACATCAGTATTACGTATAACGTTATATAGCATATAAGGATAACGTACAACGTTATATAGCATATCAGTATAACGTACAACGTTATGTAGGATAGCAGTATACCGTATCACGTTATATAGTATTACGTTATAGCGTATTACGTTATCTAGCACATCAGTATAACGTCTAAAGTAATATAGCATATCTGTATAACGTATAACGTTATAGAGCATACCAGAATAACGTGTAACGTTATATGGTATATCAGTATAACGTATAACGTTATATAGCATATCAGTATAACGTATAACGTTATATAGGATAGCAGTATACCGTATCACGTTATATAGTATTACGTTACTGCGTATTACGTTATATAGCACATCAGTATAACGTATAGCTTTTTATAGCACATAAGTATAACGTATAACGTGATATAGTATAACGTTATAGCGTATTACGTTATATAGCATATCAGCATAACGTACAACGTAATAGAGCATACCAGGATAACGGGTAAAGTTATATAACATATCAGTATAACGTATAACGTTACATTGCATATCAGTATAACGTATAGCGTTTTATAGCACATAAGTATAACGTATAACGTAATATAGCATATCAGTATAGCGTATAACATTATATAGCATATCAGTATAGCGTATAACGTTATATAGCATTTCAGTATAACGTATAACGTTATATAGGACAGCACTATTACGTGTAGATTTATATAGCATATCAGGATAACGTGTAAAGTTATATAGCATATCAGTATAACGCATAACGTTTTATAGCATATCAGGATAACGTATAACCTTACATAGCGTATCAGTATAACGTATAACGTTATATAGGATAGCAGTATACCGTATCACGTTATATAGTATTACGTTATAGCGTATTACGTTATATAGCACATCAGTATAACGTATAACGTTTTATAGCATATCAGTATAACGTATAACGTGATATAGCATATCAGTATAGCGTATAACGTTATATAGCATATCAGAATAACGTAAAACGTTATATAGCACATCAGTATAACGTATATCGTTAAAAAGCTTATCAGAATAACGTGTAACGTTATATATCATTTCAGGTTAACGTGTAAAATTATATAGCTTATCAGTACAACGTATATCGTTATATAGCATATCAGTATAATGTCTAACGTTATATAGCATATCAGGATAATGTGTAACCTTAAATAGCGTGTCAGTATAACGTATAACGTTATATAGCATATCAGTATAACATATAACGTTATATAGCACATCAGTAGTACGTATAACGTTATATAGCATATCAGTATAACGTATAACGTTATATAGCATATCAGTATAACGTATAACGTTTTATGGCATTTCAGTATAACGTATAACGTTATATAGCATATCAGTATAACGTATAACGTTTTATAGCATATCAGTATAACGTATAACGTGATATAGCATATCAGTATAGCGTATAACGTTATATAGCATATCAGAATGGCGTATAACGTTATATAGCATACCAGTATAACGTATAACGTTTTATAGCATATCAGTGTAGCGTATAACGTTATATAGCATATCAGAATGGCGTATAACGTTATATAGCATACCAGTAGAACGTATAACGTTTTGTAGCATATCAGTATATCGTATAACGTTTTATAGCATATCAGTATGGCGTATAACGTTATATAGGATAGCAGTATAACGTATCACGATATATAGTATTACGTTATAGCGTACTACGTTATATAGCGCATCAGTATAACGTATAACGTTATATAGCATATCAGTATAACGTATAGCGTTATCTAGTATACCAGTATAACGTATCACGTTATATTGCAAATCAGTATAACGAATAACGTTATATAGGATAGCAGTATAACGTATCACGATATAGACTATTACGTTATAGCGTATAACGTTATATAGCACATCAGTATATCGTATAACGCTATATAGCCTATCAGTATTACATATAACGTTATATGCAATATCAGGATATCGTGTAAACTTATTTAGCATATCAGTATAACGTCTAAAGTTATATAGCATATCAGTATAACGTATAGCGTTATCTAGTATACTAGTATAACGTATTACGTTATATTGCAAATCAGTATAACGAATAACGTTATATAGGATAGCAGTATAACGTATCACGATATACACTATTACGTTATAGCGCATAACCTTATATAGCACATCAGTATAACGTATAACGTTATATAGCATATCAGTATAGCGTATAACGTTATATAGCATATCAGTATAACGTATAACGTTATATAGGATAGCACTATAACGTATAACGTTATATAGCATATCAGTAAAACGTCTAACGTAATGTAGTATAACGTTATAGCGTATTACGTTATATAGCATATCAGTATAACGTACAACGTAATAGAGCATACCAGGATAACGGGTAAAGTTATATAACATATCAGTATAACGTATAACGTTACATAGCATATTAGTATAACGTATAACGTTTTATAGCACATAAGTATAACGTATAACGTGATATAGCATATCAGTATAGCGTATAACATTATATAGCATATCAGTATAGCGTATAACGTTATATAGCATATCAGTATAACGTATAACGTTTTATAGCATATCAGTATATCGTATATCGTTAAAAAGCCTATCAGAATAACGTGTAACGTTATATATCATTTCAGGTTAACGTGTAAAATTATATAGCTTATCAGTACAACGTATAACGTTATATAGCATATCAGTATAATGTCTAACGTTATATAGCATATCAGGATAACGTGTAACCTTAAATAGCGTATCAGTATAACGTATAACGTTATATAGCATATCAGTATAACATATAACGTTATATAGCACATCAGTATTACGTATAACGTTATATAGCATATGAGGATAACGTACAACGTTATATAGCATATCACTATAACGTACAACGTTATATAGCATATCAGTATAACGTATCACGTTATATAGTATTACGTTATAGCGTATTACGTTATCTAGCACATCAGTATAACGTCTAAAGTAATATAGCATATCTGTATAACGTATAACGTTATAGAGCATATCAGAATAACATGTAACGTTATATGGTATATCAGTATAACGTATAACGTTATATAGCATATCAGTATAACGTATAACGTTATATAGGATAGCAGTATACCGTATCACGTTATATAGTATTACGTTACTGCGTATTACGTTATATAGCACATCAGTATAACGTATAGCTTTTTATAGCACATAAGTATAACGTATAACGTGATATAGTATAACGTTATAGCGTATTACGTTATATAGCATATCAGCATAACGTACAACGTAATAGAGCATACCAGGATAACGGGTAAAGTTATATAACATATCAGTATAACGTATAACGTTACATAGCATATCAGTATAACGTATAACGTTATATAGGATAGCAGTATACCGTATCACGTTATATAGTGTTACGTTATAGCGTATTACGTTATATAGCACATCAGTATAACGTATAACGTGATATAGCGTATCAGTAGAACGAATAACGTTTTAGAGCACATCAGTATAACGTATAGAGTTATATAGTATACCAGTATAACGCATCACGTTATATAGCATATCAGTATAACGTATAACGTTATATAGCATATCAGTACAACGTATAGCGTTATATAGCATATCAGTATAATGTCTAACGTTATATAGCATATCAGTATAACGTAAAACGTTATATAGCATATCAGTATAACGTATATCGTTAAAAAGCTTATCAGAATAACGTGTAACGTTATATATCATTTCAGGTTAACGTGTAAAATTATATAGTTTATCACTACAACGTATAACGTTATATAGCATATCAGTATAATGTCTAACGTTATATAGCATATCAGGATAACGTGTAACCTTAAATAGCGTATCAGTATAACGTATAACGTTATATAGCATATCAGTATAACAAATAACGTTATATAGCACATCAGTATTACGTATAACGTTATATAGCATATAAGGATGACGTACAACGTTATATAGCATATCAGTATAACGTACAACGTTATATAGCATATCAGTATAACGTACAGCGTTATATAGGATAGCAGTATACCGTATCACGTTATATAGTATCACGTTACTGCGTATTACGTTATATAGCACATCAGTATAACGTATAGCTTTTTATAGCACATAAGTATAACGTATAACGTGATATAGCATATCAGTATAGCGTATAACATTATATAGCACATCAGTATAACGTATAACGTTACATAGCATATTAGTATAACGTATAACGTTTTATAGCACATAAGTATAACGTATAACGTGATATAGCATATCAGTATAGCGTATAACATTATATAGCATATCAGTATAGCGTATAACGTTATATAGCATATCAGTATAACGTATAACGTTATATAGGACAGCACTATAACGTGTAGAGTTATATAGCATATCAGGATAACGTGTAAAGTTATATAGCATATCAGTATAACGCATAACGTTTTATAGCATATCAGGATAACGTATAACCTTACATAGCGTATCAGTATAACGTATAACGTTATATAGGATAGCAGTATACCGTATCACGTTATATAGTATTACGTTATAGCGTATTACGTTATATAGCACATCAGTATAACGTATAACGTTTTATAGCATATCAGTATAACGTATAACGTGATATAGCATATCAGTATAGCATATAACGTTATATAGCATATCAGAATAACGTAAAACGTTATATAGCACATCAGTATAACGTATATCGTTAAAAAGCTTATCAGAATAACGTGTAACGTTATATATCATTTCAGGTTAACGTGTAAAATTATATAGCTTATCAGTACAACGTATATCGTTATATAGCATATCTGTATAATGTCTAACGTTATATAGCATATCAGGATAACGTGTAACCTTAAATAGCGTGTCAGTATAACGTATAACGTTATATAGCATATCAGTATAACATATAACGTTATATAGCACATCAGTATTACGTATAACGTTATATAGCATATAAGGATAACGTACAACGTTATAGAGCATATCAGTATAACGTACAACGTTATATAGTATATCAGTATAACGTACAACGTTATATAGCATATCAGTGTAACGTCTAAAGTAATATAGCATATCTGTATAACGTATAACGTTATGTAGCATTTCAGGATAACGTATAACCTTACATAGCGTATCAGTATAACGTATAACGTTATATAGGATAGCAGTATACCGTATTACGTAATATAGCACATCAGTATAACGTATAACATTTTATAGCATATCAGTATAACGTATGACGTAATATAGCATATCAGTATAGCGTATAACGTTATATAGCATATCAGAAAGACGTAAACCGTTATATAGCACATCAGTATAACGTATATCGTTAAAAAGCTTATCAGAATAACGTGTAACGTTATATATCATTTCAGGTTAACGTGTAAAATTATATAGCTTATCAGTACAACGTATATCGTTATATAGCATATCAGTATAATGTCTAACGTTATATAGCATATCAGGATAACGTGTAACCTTAAATAGCGTGTCATTATAACGTGTAACGTTATATAGCATATCAGTATAACATATATCGTTATATAGCACATCAGTATTACGTATAACGTTATATAGCATATAAGGATAACGTACAACGTTATATAGCATATCACTATAACGTACAACGTTATATAGCATATCAGTATAACGTCTAAAGTAATATAGCATATCTGTATAACGTTATATAGGATAGCACTATAACGTATAACGTTATATAGCATATCAGTATAACGTACAACGTTATATAGGATAGCAGTATACCGTATCACGTTATATAGTATTACGTTACTGCGTATTACGTTATATAGCACATCAGTATAACGTATAGCTTTTTATAGCACATAAGTATAACGTATAACGTGATATAGCATATCAGTATAGCGTATAACATTATATAGCATATCAGTATAGCGTATAACGTTATATAGCATATCAGTATAATGTATAACGTTATATAGGATAGCACTATAACGTGTAGAAGTATATAGCGTGTCCGTATAACGTATAACGTTTTATAGCATATCAGTAAAACGTCTAACGTAATGTAGTATATCGTTATACCGTATTACGTTATATAGCATATCAGTATAACGTACAACGTAATAGAGCATACCAGGATAACGGGTAAAGTTATATAACATATCAGTATAACGTATAACGTTACATAGCATATTAGTATAACGTATAACGTTTTATAGCACATAAGTATAACGTATAACGTGATATAGCATATCAGTATAGCGTATAACATTATATAGCATATCAGTATAGCGTATAACGTTATATAGCATATCAGTATAACGTATAACGTTATATAGGACAGCACTATAACGTGTAGAGTTATATAGCATATCAGGATAACGTGTAAAGTTATATAGCATATCAGTATAACGCATAACGTTTTATAGCATATCAGGATAACGTATAACCTTACATAGCGTATCAGTATAACGTATAACGTTATATAGGATAGCAGTACACCGTATCACGTTATATAGTAGTACGTTATAGCGTATTACGTTATATAGCACATCAGTATAACGTATAACGTTTTATAGCATATCAGTATAACGTATAACGTGATATAGCATATCAGTATAGCGTATAACGTTATATAGCATATCAGAATAACGTAAAACGTTATATAGCACATCAGTATAACGTATATCGTTAAAAAGCTTATCAGAATAACGTGTAACGTTATATATCATTTCAGGTTAACGTGTAAAATTATATAGCTTATCAGTACAACGTATATCGTTATATAGCATATCAGTATAATGTCTAACGTTATATAGCATATCAGGATAACGTGTAACCTTAAATAGCGCGTCAGTATAACGTATAACGTTATATAGCATATCAGTATAACATATAACGTTATATAGCACATCAGTATTACGTATAACGTTATATAGCATATAAGGATAACGTACAACGTTATAGAGCATATCAGTATAACGTACAACGTTATATAGCATATCAGTATAACGTACAACGTTATATAGCATATCAGTATAACGTACAACGTTATATAGCATATCAGTATAGCGTATAACATTATATAGCATATCAGTATAGCGTATAACGTTGTATAGCATATCAGTATAACGTATAACGTTATATAGGACAGCACTATAACGTGTAGAGTTATATAGCATATCAGGATAACGTATAAAGTTATATAACATATCAGTATAACGTATAACGTTACATAGCATATCAGTATAACGTATAACGTTTTATAGCACATAAGTATAACGTATAACGTGATATAGCATATCAGTATAACGTATAACGTTATATAGGATAGCAGTATACCGTATTACGTAATATAGCACATCAGTATAACGTATAACATTTTATAGCATATCAGTATAACGTATGACGTAATATAGCATATCAGTATAGCGTATAACGTTATATAGCATATCAGAAAGACGTAAACCGTTATATAGCACATCAGTATAACGTATATCGTTAAAAAGCTTATCAGAATAACGTGTAACGTTATATATCATTTCAGGTTAACGTGTAAAATTATATAGCTTATCAGTACAACGTATATCGTTATATAGCATATCAGTATAATGTCTAACGTTATATAGCATATCAGGATAACGTGTAACCTTAAATAGCGTGTCATTATAACGTGTAACGTTATATAGCATATCAGTATAACATATATCGTTATATAGCACATCAGTATTACGTATAACGTTATATAGCATATAAGGATAACGTACAACGTTATATAGCATATCACTATAACGTACAACGTTATATAGCATATCAGTATAACGTCTAAAGTAATATAGCATATCTGTATAACGTTATATAGGATAGCACTATAACGTATAACGTTATATAGCATATCAGTATAACGTACAACGTTATATAGGATAGCAGTATACCGTATCACGTTATATAGTATTACGTTACTGCGTATTACGTTATATAGCACATCAGTATAACGTATAGCTTTTTATAGCACATAAGTATAACGTATAACGTGATATAGCATATCAGTATAGCGTATAACATTATATAGCATATCAGTATAGCGTATAACGTTATATAGCATATCAGTATAATGTATAACGTTATATAGGATAGCACTATAACGTGTAGAAGTATATAGCGTGTCCGTATAACGTATAACGTTTTATAGCATATCAGTAAAACGTCTAACGTAATGTAGTATATCGTTATACCGTATTACGTTATATAGCATATCAGTATAACGTACAACGTAATAGAGCATACCAGGATAACGGGTAAAGTTATATAACATATCAGTATAACGTATAACGTTACATAGCATATTAGTATAACGTATAACGTTTTATAGCACATAAGTATAACGTATAACGTGATATAGCATATCAGTATAGCGTATAACATTATATAGCATATCAGTATAGCGTATAACGTTATATAGCATATCAGTATAACGTATAACGTTATATAGGACAGCACTATAACGTGTAGAGTTATATAGCATATCAGGATAACGTGTAAAGTTATATAGCATATCAGTATAACGCATAACGTTTTATAGCATATCAGGATAACGTATAACCTTACATAGCGTATCAGTATAACGTATAACGTTATATAGGATAGCAGTACACCGTATCACGTTATATAGTAGTACGTTATAGCGTATTACGTTATATAGCACATCAGTATAACGTATAACGTTTTATAGCATATCAGTATAACGTATAACGTGATATAGCATATCAGTATAGCGTATAACGTTATATAGCATATCAGAATAACGTAAAACGTTATATAGCACATCAGTATAACGTATATCGTTAAAAAGCTTATCAGAATAACGTGTAACGTTATATATCATTTCAGGTTAACGTGTAAAATTATATAGCTTATCAGTACAACGTATATCGTTATATAGCATATCAGTATAATGTCTAACGTTATATAGCATATCAGGATAACGTGTAACCTTAAATAGCGCGTCAGTATAACGTATAACGTTATATAGCATATCAGTATAACATATAACGTTATATAGCACATCAGTATTACGTATAACGTTATATAGCATATAAGGATAACGTACAACGTTATAGAGCATATCAGTATAACGTACAACGTTATATAGCATATCAGTATAACGTACAACGTTATATAGCATATCAGTATAACGTACAACGTTATATAGCATATCAGTATAGCGTATAACATTATATAGCATATCAGTATAGCGTATAACGTTGTATAGCATATCAGTATAACATATAACGTTATATAGGACAGCACTATAACGTGTAGAGTTATATAGCATATCAGGATAACGTATAAAGTTATATAACATATCAGTATAACGTATAACGTTACATAGCATATCAGTATAACGTATAACGTTTTATAGCACATAAGTATAACGTATAACGTGATATAGCATATCAGTATAACGTATAACGTTATATAGGATAGCAGTATGCCGTATCACGTTATATAGTATTACGTTATACCGTATTACGTTATATAGCACATCAGTATAACGCATAACATTTTATAGCATATCAGTATAACGTATAACGTAATATAGCATATCAGTATAGCGTATAACGTTATATAGCATATCAGAAAGACGTAAACCGTTATATAGCACATCAGTATAACGTATATCGTTAAAAAGCTTATCAGAATAACGTGTAACGTTATATATCATTTCAGGTTAACGTGTAAAATTATATAGCTTATCAGTACAACGTATATCGTTATATAGCATATCAGTATAATGTCTAACGTTATATAGCATATCAGGATAACGTGTAACCTTAAATAGCGTGTCAGTATAACGTATAACGTTATACAGCATATCAGTATAACATATAACGTTATATAGCACATCAGTATTACGTATAACGTTATATAGCATATAAGGATAACGTACAACGTTATATAGCATATCACTATAACGTACAACGTTATATAGCATATCAGTATAACGTACAACGTTATATTGCATATCAGTATAACGTACAACGTTATATAGCATATCAGTATAACGTCTAAAGTAATATAGCATATCTGTATAACGTATAACGTTATATAGGATAGCACTATAACGCATCACGTTATATAGCATATCAGTATAACGTATAACGTTATATAGGATAGCAGTATACCGTATCACGTTATATAGTATTACGTTATAGCGTAATACGATATATAGCACATCAGTATAACGTATAACGTTATATAGCATATCAGTATAACGTATAACGTTATATAGCATATCAGTATAACGTATGACGTTATATAGGATAGCAGTACACCGTATCACGTTATATAGTAGTACGTTATAGCGTATTACGTTATATAGCACATCAGTATAACGTATAACGTTTTATAGCATATCAGTATAACGTATAACGTGATATAGCATATCAGTATAGCGTATAACGTTATATAGCATATCAGAATAACGTAAAACGTTATATAGCACATCAGTATAACGTATATCGTTAAAAAGCTTACCAGAATAACGTGTAACGTTATATATCGCTTCAGGTTAACGTGTAAAATTATATAGCTTATCAGTACAACGTATATCGTTATATAGCATATCAGTATAATGTCTAACGTTATATAGCATATCAGGATAACGCGTAACCTTAAATAGCGTGTCAGTATAACGTATAACGTTATATAGCATATCAGTATAACATATAACGTTATATAGCACATCAGTAGTACGTATAACGTTATATAGCATATAAGGATAACGTACAACGTTATATAGCATATCAGTATAACGTACAACGTTATATAGCATATCAGTATAACGTACAACGTTATATAGCATATCTGTACAACGTATAACGTTATATAGGATAGCACTATAACGTATAACGTTATATAGCATATCAGGATAACGTGTAACCTTAAATAGCGTATCAGTATAACGTATAACGTTATATAGCATATCAGTAAAGCATATAACGTTATGTAGCATATCAGGATATCGTGTAAAGTTATTTAGCATATCAGTATAACGTACAACGGTATATAGCATATCAGTATAACGTATAACGTTATATAGCACATCTGTATAACGTATAACGCTATATAGCGTTTCAGTATAACATATAACGTTATATACCATATCAGGATATCGTGTAAAGCTATTTAGCATATCAGTATAACGTACAACGTTATTTAACATATCAGTATAACGTATAACGTGATATAGCATATCAGTATAGCGTATAGCGTTGTCTAGTATACCAGTATAACGTATCACGTTATATTGCAAATCAGTATAACGAATAACGTTATATAGGATAGCAGTATGACGTATCACGATATAGAGTATTCGTTATAGCGTATTACGTTATATAGCACATCAGTATAACGTATAACGTTATATAGCATATCAGTATACCATATAACGTTATATACCATATCAGGATATCGTGTAAAGCTAGTTAGCATATCAGTATAGTGTACAACGTTATATAGCATATCAGTATAACATATAACGCTATATAGCATATCAGGATATCGTGTAAAGTTATTTAGCATATCAGTATAACAATTAACGTTATAAAGCATATCAGTATAACGTATAACCTTATATAGGATAGCAGTATAACGTATCACGTTATATAGTATTACGTTATAGTGTAATACGATATATAGCACATCAGTATAACGTATAACGTTATATAGCATATCAGTATAACGTATAACGTTATATAGCATATCAGTATAACGTATAACGTTTTATAGCATATCAGTATAACGTATAACGTGATATAGCATATCAGTATAGCGTATAACGTTATATAGCATATCAGAATGGCGTATAACGTTATATAGCATACCAGTATAACGTATAACGTTTTATAGCATATCAGTATATCGTATCACGTTATATAGTATTACGTTATAGCGTATTACGTTATATAGCACATCAGTATAACGTATAGCGTTATGTAGTATACCAGTATAACGTATCACGTTATATTGCAAATCACTATAACGAATAACGTTATATAGGATAGCAGTATAACGTATCACGATATATAGCATTACGTTATAGCGCATTACGTTATATAGCGCATCAGTATAACGTATAACGCTATATAGCCTATCAGGATATCGCGTAAAGTTATTTAGCATATCAGTATAACGTCTAAAGTTATATAGCATATCAGTATAACGTATAACGTTATAGAGCATATCAGTATAACGTATAGCGTTATCTAGTATACCAGTATAACGCATCACGTTATATAGCATATCAGTATAACGTATAACGTTATATAGCATATCAGTACAACGTATAACGTTATATAGCACATCAGTATAACGTATAACGCTATATAGCCTATCAGGATAACATATAACGTTATATGCCATATCAGGATATCGTGTAAAGTTATTTAGCATATCAGTATAACGTATAACGTTTTATAGCATATCAGTATAACGTATAGCGTTATCTAGTATACCAGTATAACGTATCACGTTATATTGCAAATCAGTATAACGAATACCGTTATATAGGATACCAGTATAACGTATCACAATATAGACTATTACGTTATAGCGTATAACGTTATATAGCACATCAGTATAACGTATACCGCTATATAGCCTATCAGGATAACATATAACGTTATATGCCATATCAGGATATCGTGTAAAGTTATTTAGCATATCAGTATAACGTATAACGTTATAGAGCATATCAGTATAACGTGTAGCGTTATCTAGTATACTAGTATAACGTATCACGTTATATTGCAAATCAGTATAACGAATAACGTTATATAGGATAGCAGTATAACGTATCACGATATAGACTATTACGTTATAGCGTATAACGTTATATAGCACATCAGTATAACGTATAACGTTATATAGCATATCAGTATAGCGCATAACGTTATATAGCATATCAGTATAACGTATAACGTTATATAGGATAGCACTATAACGTATAACGTTATATAGCATATCAGTATAACGTATAACGTTATATAGGATAGCAGTATACCGTATCACGTTATATAGTATTACGTTATAGCGTATTACGTTATATAGCACATCAGAATAACGTATAACGTGATATAGCATATAAGGATAACGTACAACGTTATAGAGCATATCAGTATAACGTACAACGTTATAGAGCATATCAGTATAACGTACAACGTTATATAGCATATCAGTATAACGTACAACGTTATATAGCATATCAGTATAACGTACAACGTTATATAGCATATCAGTATAACGTATAACGTTATATAGCATATCAGTATAACGTATAACGCTATATAGCATATCAGGATATCGCGTAAAGTTATTCAGCATATCAGTATAACGAACAAGGTTATATAGCATATCAGTATAACGTCTAAAGTTGTATAGCATATCAGTATAACGTATAACGTTACATAGCATATCAGTATAACATATAACGTTATAGAGCATACCAGGATAACGGGTAAAGTTATATAACATATCAGTATAACGTATAAGGTTCCACAGCATACTAGTATAACGTATCACGTTATATAGTATTACGTTATAGCGTAATAGGATACATAGCACATCAGTATAACGTATAACGTTATATAGCATATCAGTATAATGTTTAACGTTATATAGCATATCAGTATAACGTATATCGATAAAAAGCTTATCAGAATAACGTGTAACGTTATATATCATTTCAGGTTAACGTGTAAAATTATATAGCTTATCACTACAACGTATAACGTTATATAGCACATCAGTATTACGTATAACGTTATATAGCATATAAGGATGACGTACAACGTTATATAGCATAACAGTATAACGTACAACGTTATATAGGATAGCAGTATACCGTATCACGTTATATAGTATTACGTTATAGCGTATTACGTTATATAGCACATCAGTATAACGTCTAAAGTAATATAGCATATCTGTATAACGTATAACGTTATAGAGCATATCAGAATAACGTGTAACGTTATATGGTATATCAGTATAACGTATAACGTTATATAGCATATCAGTATAACATATAACGTTATATAGCACATCAGTATTACTTATAACGTTATATAGCATATAAGGATAACGTACAACGTTATATAGCATATCAGTATAACGTACAACGTTATATAGCATAGCAGTATACCGTATCACGTTATATAGTATTACGTTACTGCGTATAACGTTATATAGCACATCAGTATAACGTATAGCTTTTTATAGCACATAAGTATAACGTATAACGTGATACAGCATATCAGTATAGCGTATAACATTATATAGCATATCAGTATAGCGTATAACGTTATATAGCATATCAGTATAACGTATAACGCTATATAGCCTATCAGGATAACATATAACGTTATATGCCATATCAGGATATCGTGTAAAGTTATTTAGCATATCAGTATAACGTATAACGTTATAGAGCATATCAGTATAACGTGTAGCGTTATCTAGTATACTAGTATAACGTATCACGTTATATTGCAAATCAGTATAACGAATAACGTTATATAGGATAGCAGTATAACGTATCACGATATAGACTATTACGTTATAGCGTATAACGTTATATAGCACATCAGTATAACGTATAACGTTAAATAGCATATCAGTATAGCGCATAACGTTATATAGCATATCAGTATAACGTATAACGTTATATAGGATAGCACTATAACGTATAACGTTATATAGCATATCAGTATAACGTATAACGTTATATAGGATAGCAGTATACCGTATCACGTTATATAGTATTACGTTATAGCGTATTACGTTATATAGCACATCAGAATAACGTATAACGTGATATAGCATATAAGGATAACGTACAACGTTATAGAGCATATCAGTATAACGTACAACGTTATAGAGCATATCAGTATAACGTACAACGTTATATAGCATATCAGTATAACGTACAACGTTATATAGCATATCAGTATAACGTACAACGTTATATAGCATATCAGTATAACGTATAACGTTATATAGCATATCAGTATAACGTATAACGCTATATAGCATATCAGGATATCGCGTAAAGTTATTCAGCATATCAGTATAACGAACAAGGTTATATAGCATATCAGTATAACGTCTAAAGTTGTATAGCATATCAGTATAACGTATAACGTTACATAGCATATCAGTATAACATATAACGTTATAGAGCATACCAGGATAACGGGTAAAGTTATATAACATATCAGTATAACGTATAAGGTTCCACAGCATACTAGTATAACGTATCACGTTATATAGTATTACGTTATAGCGTAATAGGATACATAGCACATCAGTATAACGTATAACGTTATATAGCATATCAGTATAACATATAACGTTATATAGCACATCAGTATTACGTATAACGTTATATAGCATATAAGGATGACGTACAACGTTATATAGCATAACAGTATAACGTACAACGTTATATAGGATAGCAGTATACCGTATCACGTTATATAGTATTACGTTATAGCGTATTACGTTATATAGCACATCAGTATAACGTCTAAAGTAATATAGCATATCTGTATAACGTATAACGTTATAGAGCATATCAGAATAACGTGTAACGTTATATGGTATATCAGTATAACGTATAACGTTATATAGCATATCAGTATAACATATAACGTTATATAGCACATCAGTATTACTTATAACGTTATATAGCATATAAGGATAACGTACAACGTTATATAGCATATCAGTATAACGTACAACGTTATATAGCATAGCAGTATACCGTATCACGTTATATAGTATTACGTTACTGCGTATAACGTTATATAGCACATCAGTATAACGTATAGCTTTTTATAGCACATAAGTATAACGTATAACGTGATACAGCATATCAGTATAGCGTATAACATTATATAGCATATCACTATAGCGTATAACGTTATATAGCATATCAGTATAACGTATAACGTTATATAGGATAGCACTATAACGTGTAGAAGTATATAGCGTGTCCGTATAACGTATAACGTTTTATAGCATATCAGTAAAACGTCTAACGTAATGTAGTATAACGTTATAGCGTATTACGTTATATAGCATATCAGTATAACGTACAACGTAATAGAGCATACCAGGATAACGGGTAAAGTTATTTAGCATATCAGTATAACGTACAACGGTTTATAGCATATCAGTATAACGTTTAAAGTTATATATCATATCAGTATAACGATTAACGTTATAAAGCATATCAGTATAACATATAACGTTATATAGCATATCAGGATATCGTGTAAAGTTATTTAGCATATCAGTATAACGTACAACGGTTTATAGCATATCAGTATAACGTATAAAGTTATATATTATATCAGTATAACATATAACGTTATTTAGCACATCAGTATAACGTATAACGTAATAGAGCATACCAGGATAACGGGTAAAGTTATATAACATATCAGTATAACGTATAACGTTACATAGCATATTAGTATAACGTATAACGTTTTATAGCACATAAGTATAACGTATAACGTGATATAGCATATCAGTATAGCGTATAACATTATATAGCATATCAGTATAGCGTATAACGTTATATAGGATAGCACTATAACGTGTAGAAGTATATAGCGTGTCCGTATAACGTATAACGTTTTATAGCATATCAGTAAAACGTCTAACGTAATGTAGTATAACGTTATAGCGTATTACGTTATATAGCATATCAGTATAACGTACAACGTAATAGAGCATACCAGGATAACGGGTAAAGTTATATAACATATCAGTATAACGTATAACGTTACATAGCATATTAGTATAACGAATAACGTTTTATAGCACATAAGTATAACGTATAACGTGATATAGCATATCAGTATAGCGTATAACATTATATAGCATATCAGTATAGCGTATAACGTTATATAGCATATCAGTATAACGTATAACGTTATATAGGATAGCAGTATACCGTATCACGTTATATAGTATTACGTTATAGCGTATTACGTTATATAGCACATCAGTATAACGTATAACGTTTTATAGCATATCAGTATAACGTATAACGTGATATAGCATATCAGTATAGCGTATAACGTTATATAGCATATCAGAATGGCGTATGACGTTATATAGCATACCAGTATAACGTATAACGTTTTATAGCATATCAGTATATCGTATATCGTTAAAAAGCTTATCAGAATAACGTGTAACGTTATATATCATTTCAGGTTAACGTGTAAAATTATATAGCTTATCAGTACAACGTATAACGTTATATAGCATATCAGTATAATGTCTAACGTTATATAGCATATCAGGATAACGTGTAACCTTAAATAGCGTATCAGTATAACGTATAACGTTATATAGCATATCAGTATAACATATAACGTTATATAGCACATCAGTATTACGTATAACGTTATATAGCATATAAGGATAACGTACAACGTTATATAGCATATCAGTATAACGTACAACGTTATGTAGGATAGCAGTATACCGTATCACGTTATATAGTATTACGTTATAGCGTATTACGTTATCTAGCACATCAGTATAACGTCAAAAGTAATATAGCATATCTGTATAACGTATAACGTTATAGAGCATACCAGAATAACGTGTAACGTTATATGGTATATCAGTATAACGTATAACGTTATATAGCATATCAGTATAACGTATAACGTTATATAGGATAGCAGTATACCGTATCACGTTATATAGTATTACGTTACTGCGTATTACGTTATATAGCACATCAGTATAACGTATAGCTTTTTATAGCACATAAGTATAACGTATAACGTGATATAGTATAACGTTATAGCGTATTACGTTATATAGCATATCAGCATAACGTACAACGTAATAGAGCATACCAGGATAACGGGTAAAGTTATATAACATATCAGTATAACGTATAACGTTACATTGCATATCAGTATAACGTATAGCGTTTTATAGCACATAAGTATAACGTATAACGTAATATAGCATATCAGTATAGCGTATAACATTATATAGCATATCAGTATAGCGTATAACGTTATATAGCATTTCAGTATAACGTATAACGTTATATAGGACAGCACTATTACGTGTAGATTTATATAGCATATCAGGATAACGTGTAAAGTTATATAGCATATCAGTATAACGCATAACGTTTTATAGCATATCAGGATAACGTATAACCTTACATAGCGTATCAGTATAACGTATAACGTTATATAGGATAGCAGTATACCGTATCACGTTATATAGTATTACGTTATAGCGTATTACGTTATATAGCACATCAGTATAACGTATAACGTTTTATAGCATATCAGTATAACGTATAACGTGATATAGCATATCAGTATAGCGTATAACGTTATATAGCATATCAGAATAACGTAAAACGTTATATAGCACATCAGTATAACGTATATCGTTAAAAAGCTTATCAGAATAACGTGTAACGTTATATATCATTTCAGGTTAACGTGTAAAATTATATAGCTTATCAGTACAACGTATATCGTTATATAGCATATCAGTATAATGTCTAACGTTATATAGCATATCAGGATAATGTGTAACCTTAAATAGCGTGTCAGTATAACGTATAACGTTATATAGCATATCAGTATAACATATAACGTTATATAGCACATCAGTAGTACGTATAACGTTATATAGCATATCAGTATAACGTATAACGTTATATAGCATATCAGTATAACGTATAACGTTTTATGGCATTTCAGTATAACGTATAACGTTATATAGCATATCAGTATAACGTATAACGTTTTATAGCATATCAGTATAACGTATAACGTGATATAGCATATCAGTATAGCGTATAACGTTATATAGCATATCAGAATGGCGTATAACGTTATATAGCATACCAGTATAACGTATAACGTTTTATAGCATATCAGTGTAGCGTATAACGTTATATAGCATATCAGAATGGCGTATAACGTTATATAGCATACCAGTAGAACGTATAACGTTTTGTAGCATATCAGTATATCGTATAACGTTTTATAGCATATCAGTATGGCGTATAACGTTATATAGGATAGCAGTATAACGTATCACGATATATAGTATTACGTTATAGCGTACTACGTTATATAGCGCATCAGTATAACGTATAACGTTATATAGCATATCAGTATAACGTATAGCGTTATCTAGTATACCAGTATAACGTATCACGTTATATTGCAAATCAGTATAACGAATAACGTTATATAGGATAGCAGTATAACGTATCACGATATAGACTATTACGTTATAGCGTATAACGTTATATAGCACATCAGTATATCGTATAACGCTATATAGCCTATCAGTATTACATATAACGTTATATGCAATATCAGGATATCGTGTAAACTTATTTAGCATATCAGTATAACGTCTAAAGTTATATAGCATATCAGTATAACGTATAGCGTTATCTAGTATACTAGTATAACGTATTACGTTATATTGCAAATCAGTATAACGAATAACGTTATATAGGATAGCAGTATAACGTATCACGATATACACTATTACGTTATAGCGCATAACCTTATATAGCACATCAGTATAACGTATAACGTTATATAGCATATCAGTATAGCGTATAACGTTATATAGCATATCAGTATAACGTATAACGTTATATAGGATAGCACTATAACGTATAACGTTATATAGCATATCAGTAAAACGTCTAACGTAATGTAGTATAACGTTATAGCGTATTACGTTATATAGCATATCAGTATAACGTACAACGTAATAGAGCATACCAGGATAACGGGTAAAGTTATATAACATATCAGTATAACGTATAACGTTACATAGCATATTAGTATAACGTATAACGTTTTATAGCACATAAGTATAACGTATAACGTGATATAGCATATCAGTATAGCGTATAACATTATATAGCATATCAGTATAGCGTATAACGTTATATAGCATATCAGTATAACGTATAACGTTTTATAGCATATCAGTATATCGTATATCGTTGAAAAGCCTATCAGAATAACGTGTAACGTTATATATCATTTCAGGTTAACGTGTAAAGTTATATAGCTTATCAGTACAACGTATAACGTTATATAGCATATCAGTATAATGTCTAACGTTATATAGCATATCAGGATAACGTGTAACCTTAAATAGCGTATCAGTATAACGTATAACGTTATATAGCATATCAGTATAACATATAACGTTATATAGCACATCAGTATTACGTATAACGTTATATAGCATATGAGGATAACGTACAACGTTATATAGCATATCACTATAACGTACAACGTTATATAGCATATCAGTATAACGTATCACGTTATATAGTATTACGTTATAGCGTATTACGTTATCTAGCACATCAGTATAACGTCTAAAGTAATATAGCATATCTGTATAACGTATAACGTTATAGAGCATATCAGAATAACATGTAACGTTATATGGTATATCAGTATAACGTATAACGTTATATAGCATATCAGTATAACGTATAACGTTATATAGGATAGCAGTATACCGTATCACGTTATATAGTATTACGTTACTGCGTATTACGTTATATAGCACATCAGTATAACGTATAGCTTTTTATAGCACATAAGTATAACGTATAACGTGATATAGTATAACGTTATAGCGTATTACGTTATATAGCATATCAGCATAACGTACAACGTAATAGAGCATACCAGGATAACGGGTAAAGTTATATAACATATCAGTATAACGTATAACGTTACATAGCATATCAGTATAACGTATAACGTTATATAGGATAGCAGTATACCGTATCACGTTATATAGTGTTACGTTATAGCGTATTACGTTATATAGCACATCAGTATAACGTATAACGTGATATAGCGTATCAGTAGAACGAATAACGTTTTAGAGCACATCAGTATAACGTATAGAGTTATATAGTATACCAGTATAACGCATCACGTTATATAGCATATCAGTATAACGTATAACGTTATATAGCATATCAGTACAACGTATAGCGTTATATAGCATATCAGTATAATGTCTAACGTTATATAGCATATCAGTATAACGTAAAACGTTATATAGCATATCAGTATAACGTATATCGTTAAAAAGCTTATCAGAATAACGTGTAACGTTATATATCATTTCAGGTTAACGTGTAAAATTATATAGTTTATCACTACAACGTATAACGTTATATAGCATATCAGTATAATGTCTAACGTTATATAGCATATCAGGATAACGTGTAACCTTAAATAGCGTATCAGTATAACGTATAACGTTATATAGCATATCAGTATAACAAATAACGTTATATAGCACATCAGTATTACGTATAACGTTATATAGCATATAAGGATGACGTACAACGTTATATAGCATATCAGTATAACGTACAACGTTATATAGCATATCAGTATAACGTACAGCGTTATATAGGATAGCAGTATACCGTATCACGTTATATAGTATCACGTTACTGCGTATTACGTTATATAGCACATCAGTATAACGTATAGCTTTTTATAGCACATAAGTATAACGTATAACGTGATATAGCATATCAGTATAGCGTATAACATTATATAGCACATCAGTATAACGTATAACGTTACATAGCATATTAGTATAACGTATAACGTTTTATAGCACATAAGTATAACGTATAACGTGATATAGCATATCAGTATAGCGTATAACATTATATAGCATATCAGTATAGCGTATAACGTTATATAGCATATCAGTATAACGTATAACGTTATATAGGACAGCACTATAACGTGTAGAGTTATATAGCATATCAGGATAACGTGTAAAGTTATATAGCATATCAGTATAACGCATAACGTTTTATAGCATATCAGGATAACGTATAACCTTACATAGCGTATCAGTATAACGTATAACGTTATATAGGATAGCAGTATACCGTATCACGTTATATAGTATTACGTTATAGCGTATTACGTTATATAGCACATCAGTATAACGTATAACGTTTTATAGCATATCAGTATAACGTATAACGTGATATAGCATATCAGTATAGCATATAACGTTATATAGCATATCAGAATAACGTAAAACGTTATATAGCACATCAGTATAACGTATATCGTTAAAAAGCTTATCAGAATAACGTGTAACGTTATATATCATTTCAGGTTAACGTGTAAAATTATATAGCTTATCAGTACAACGTATATCGTTATATAGCATATCTGTATAATGTCTAACGTTATATAGCATATCAGGATAACGTGTAACCTTAAATAGCGTGTCAGTATAACGTATAACGTTATATAGCATATCAGTATAACATATAACGTTATATAGCACATCAGTATTACGTATAACGTTATATAGCATATAAGGATAACGTACAACGTTATAGAGCATATCAGTATAACGTACAACGTTATATAGTATATCAGTATAACGTACAACGTTATATAGCATATCAGTGTAACGTCTAAAGTAATATAGCATATCTGTATAACGTATAACGTTATGTAGCATTTCAGGATAACGTATAACCTTACATAGCGTATCAGTATAACGTATAACGTTATATAGGATAGCAGTATACCGTATTACGTAATATAGCACATCAGTATAACGTATAACATTTTATAGCATATCAGTATAACGTATGACGTAATATAGCATATCAGTATAGCGTATAACGTTATATAGCATATCAGAAAGACGTAAACCGTTATATAGCACATCAGTATAACGTATATCGTTAAAAAGCTTATCAGAATAACGTGTAACGTTATATATCATTTCAGGTTAACGTGTAAAATTATATAGCTTATCAGTACAACGTATATCGTTATATAGCATATCAGTATAATGTCTAACGTTATATAGCATATCAGGATAACGTGTAACCTTAAATAGCGTGTCATTATAACGTGTAACGTTATATAGCATATCAGTATAACATATATCGTTATATAGCACATCAGTATTACGTATAACGTTATATAGCATATAAGGATAACGTACAACGTTATATAGCATATCACTATAACGTACAACGTTATATAGCATATCAGTATAACGTCTAAAGTAATATAGCATATCTGTATAACGTTATATAGGATAGCACTATAACGTATAACGTTATATAGCATATCAGTATAACGTACAACGTTATATAGGATAGCAGTATACCGTATCACGTTATATAGTATTACGTTACTGCGTATTACGTTATATAGCACATCAGTATAACGTATAGCTTTTTATAGCACATAAGTATAACGTATAACGTGATATAGCATATCAGTATAGCGTATAACATTATATAGCATATCAGTATAGCGTATAACGTTATATAGCATATCAGTATAATGTATAACGTTATATAGGATAGCACTATAACGTGTAGAAGTATATAGCGTGTCCGTATAACGTATAACGTTTTATAGCATATCAGTAAAACGTCTAACGTAATGTAGTATATCGTTATACCGTATTACGTTATATAGCATATCAGTATAACGTACAACGTAATAGAGCATACCAGGATAACGGGTAAAGTTATATAACATATCAGTATAACGTATAACGTTACATAGCATATTAGTATAACGTATAACGTTTTATAGCACATAAGTATAACGTATAACGTGATATAGCATATCAGTATAGCGTATAACATTATATAGCATATCAGTATAGCGTATAACGTTATATAGCATATCAGTATAACGTATAACGTTATATAGGACAGCACTATAACGTGTAGAGTTATATAGCATATCAGGATAACGTGTAAAGTTATATAGCATATCAGTATAACGCATAACGTTTTATAGCATATCAGGATAACGTATAACCTTACATAGCGTATCAGTATAACGTATAACGTTATATAGGATAGCAGTACACCGTATCACGTTATATAGTAGTACGTTATAGCGTATTACGTTATATAGCACATCAGTATAACGTATAACGTTTTATAGCATATCAGTATAACGTATAACGTGATATAGCATATCAGTATAGCGTATAACGTTATATAGCATATCAGAATAACGTAAAACGTTATATAGCACATCAGTATAACGTATATCGTTAAAAAGCTTATCAGAATAACGTGTAACGTTATATATCATTTCAGGTTAACGTGTAAAATTATATAGCTTATCAGTACAACGTATATCGTTATATAGCATATCAGTATAATGTCTAACGTTATATAGCATATCAGGATAACGTGTAACCTTAAATAGCGCGTCAGTATAACGTATAACGTTATATAGCATATCAGTATAACATATAACGTTATATAGCACATCAGTATTACGTATAACGTTATATAGCATATAAGGATAACGTACAACGTTATAGAGCATATCAGTATAACGTACAACGTTATATAGCATATCAGTATAACGTACAACGTTATATAGCATATCAGTATAACGTACAACGTTATATAGCATATCAGTATAGCGTATAACATTATATAGCATATCAGTATAGCGTATAACGTTGTATAGCATATCAGTATAACGTATAACGTTATATAGGACAGCACTATAACGTGTAGAGTTATATAGCATATCAGGATAACGTATAAAGTTATATAACATATCAGTATAACGTATAACGTTACATAGCATATCAGTATAACGTATAACGTTTTATAGCACATAAGTATAACGTATAACGTGATATAGCATATCAGTATAACGTATAACGTTATATAGGATAGCAGTATACCGTATTACGTAATATAGCACATCAGTATAACGTATAACATTTTATAGCATATCAGTATAACGTATGACGTAATATAGCATATCAGTATAGCGTATAACGTTATATAGCATATCAGAAAGACGTAAACCGTTATATAGCACATCAGTATAACGTATATCGTTAAAAAGCTTATCAGAATAACGTGTAACGTTATATATCATTTCAGGTTAACGTGTAAAATTATATAGCTTATCAGTACAACGTATATCGTTATATAGCATATCAGTATAATGTCTAACGTTATATAGCATATCAGGATAACGTGTAACCTTAAATAGCGTGTCATTATAACGTGTAACGTTATATAGCATATCAGTATAACATATATCGTTATATAGCACATCAGTATTACGTATAACGTTATATAGCATATAAGGATAACGTACAACGTTATATAGCATATCACTATAACGTACAACGTTATATAGCATATCAGTATAACGTCTAAAGTAATATAGCATATCTGTATAACGTTATATAGGATAGCACTATAACGTATAACGTTATATAGCATATCAGTATAACGTACAACGTTATATAGGATAGCAGTATACCGTATCACGTTATATAGTATTACGTTACTGCGTATTACGTTATATAGCACATCAGTATAACGTATAGCTTTTTATAGCACATAAGTATAACGTATAACGTGATATAGCATATCAGTATAGCGTATAACATTATATAGCATATCAGTATAGCGTATAACGTTATATAGCATATCAGTATAATGTATAACGTTATATAGGATAGCACTATAACGTGTAGAAGTATATAGCGTGTCCGTATAACGTATAACGTTTTATAGCATATCAGTAAAACGTCTAACGTAATGTAGTATATCGTTATACCGTATTACGTTATATAGCATATCAGTATAACGTACAACGTAATAGAGCATACCAGGATAACGGGTAAAGTTATATAACATATCAGTATAACGTATAACGTTACATAGCATATTAGTATAACGTATAACGTTTTATAGCACATAAGTATAACGTATAACGTGATATAGCATATCAGTATAGCGTATAACATTATATAGCATATCAGTATAGCGTATAACGTTATATAGCATATCAGTATAACGTATAACGTTATATAGGACAGCACTATAACGTGTAGAGTTATATAGCATATCAGGATAACGTGTAAAGTTATATAGCATATCAGTATAACGCATAACGTTTTATAGCATATCAGGATAACGTATAACCTTACATAGCGTATCAGTATAACGTATAACGTTATATAGGATAGCAGTACACCGTATCACGTTATATAGTAGTACGTTATAGCGTATTACGTTATATAGCACATCAGTATAACGTATAACGTTTTATAGCATATCAGTATAACGTATAACGTGATATAGCATATCAGTATAGCGTATAACGTTATATAGCATATCAGAATAACGTAAAACGTTATATAGCACATCAGTATAACGTATATCGTTAAAAAGCTTATCAGAATAACGTGTAACGTTATATATCATTTCAGGTTAACGTGTAAAATTATATAGCTTATCAGTACAACGTATATCGTTATATAGCATATCAGTATAATGTCTAACGTTATATAGCATATCAGGATAACGTGTAACCTTAAATAGCGCGTCAGTATAACGTATAACGTTATATAGCATATCAGTATAACATATAACGTTATATAGCACATCAGTATTACGTATAACGTTATATAGCATATAAGGATAACGTACAACGTTATAGAGCATATCAGTATAACGTACAACGTTATATAGCATATCAGTATAACGTACAACGTTATATAGCATATCAGTATAACGTACAACGTTATATAGCATATCAGTATAGCGTATAACATTATATAGCATATCAGTATAGCGTATAACGTTGTATAGCATATCAGTATAACGTATAACGTTATATAGGACAGCACTATAACGTGTAGAGTTATATAGCATATCAGGATAACGTATAAAGTTATATAACATATCAGTATAACGTATAACGTTACATAGCATATCAGTATAACGTATAACGTTTTATAGCACATAAGTATAACGTATAACGTGATATAGCATATCAGTATAACGTATAACGTTATATAGGATAGCAGTATGCCGTATCACGTTATATAGTATTACGTTATACCGTATTACGTTATATAGCACATCAGTATAACGCATAACATTTTATAGCATATCAGTATAACGTATAACGTAATATAGCATATCAGTATAGCGTATAACGTTATATAGCATATCAGAAAGACGTAAACCGTTATATAGCACATCAGTATAACGTATATCGTTAAAAAGCTTATCAGAATAACGTGTAACGTTATATATCATTTCAGGTTAACGTGTAAAATTATATAGCTTATCAGTACAACGTATATCGTTATATAGCATATCAGTATAATGTCTAACGTTATATAGCATATCAGGATAACGTGTAACCTTAAATAGCGTGTCAGTATAACGTATAACGTTATACAGCATATCAGTATAACATATAACGTTATATAGCACATCAGTATTACGTATAACGTTATATAGCATATAAGGATAACGTACAACGTTATATAGCATATCACTATAACGTACAACGTTATATAGCATATCAGTATAACGTACAACGTTATATTGCATATCAGTATAACGTACAACGTTATATAGCATATCAGTATAACGTCTAAAGTAATATAGCATATCTGTATAACGTATAACGTTATATAGGATAGCACTATAACGCATCACGTTATATAGCATATCAGTATAACGTATAACGTTATATAGGATAGCAGTATACCGTATCACGTTATATAGTATTACGTTATAGCGTAATACGATATATAGCACATCAGTATAACGTATAACGTTATATAGCATATCAGTATAACGTATAACGTTATATAGCATATCAGTATAACGTATGACGTTATATAGGATAGCAGTATAACGTATAACGTTATATAGCATATCAGTACAACGTATAACGTTATATAGCATATCAGTATAACGTATAACGTTATACATTATATCAGTATAACATATAACGTTATTTAGCACATCAGTATAACGTATAACGTGATATAGCCTGTCAGTATAGCGTATAACGTTATATAGCATATCAGTATAACGTATAACGTTATATAGGATAGCAGTATAACGTATAACGTTATATAGCATATCAGTATAACGTATAACGTTATATAGCATATCAGTATAACGTATAACGTTTTATAGCATATCAGTATAACGTATAACGTGATATAGCATATCAGTATAGCGTATAACGTTATATAGCATATCAGAATGGCGTATAACGTTATATAGCATACCAGTATAACGTATAACGTTTTATAGCATATCAGTATAGCGTATAACGTTATATAGCATATCAGAATGGCGTATAACGTTATATAGCATACCAGTATAACGTATAACGTTTTATAGCATATCAGTATATCGTATAACGTTTTATAGCATATCAGTATGGCGTATAACGTTATATAGGATAGCAGTATAACGTATCACGATATATAGTATTACGTTACAGCGTACTACGTTATATAGCGCATCAGTATAACGTATAACGTTATATAGCATATCAGTATAACGTATAGCGTTATCTAGTATACCAGTATAACGTATCACGTTATATTGCAAATCAGTATAACGAATAACGTTATATAGGATAGCAGCATAACGTATCACGATATAGACTATTACGTTAGAGCGTATAACGTTATATAGCACATCAGTATATCGTATAACGCTATATAGCCTATCAGTATTACATATAACGTTATATGCAATATCAGGATATCGTGTAAATTTATTTAGCATATCAGTATAACGTCTAAAGTTATATAGCATATCAGTATAACGTATAACGTTATATAGCATATCAGTATAACGTTTAACGTTATATAGCATATCAGTATAACGTATAACGTTATATAGGATAGCAGTATAACGTATAACGTTATATAGCATATCAGTACAACGTATAACGTTATATAGCATATCAGTATAACGTTTAACGTTATATAGCATATCAGTATAACGTATAACGTTATATAGCATATCAGTATAACGAATCACGTTTTATAGCATATCAGTATATCGTATAACGTTTTATAGCATATCAGTATGGCGTATAACGTTATATAGGATAGCAGTATAACGTATAACGTTATATACCATATCAGTATAACGTATAACGTTATATAGGATAGCAGTATACCGTATCACGTTATATAGTATTACGTTATAGCGTATTACGTTATATAGCATATCAGTATAACGTATAACGTTATATAGGATAGCAGTATAACGTATAACGTTACATAGCATATCAGTATAACGTATAACGTTATATAGGATAGCAGTATAACGTATAACGTTATATAGCATATCAGTATAACGTATAACGTTATATAGCATATCAGTATAACGTATAACGTTTTATAGCATATCAGTATGGCGTATAACGTTATATAGGATAGCAGTACAACGTATAACGTTATATACCATATCAGTATAACGTATAACGTTATATAGCATATCAGAATGGCGTATAACGTTACATAGCATACCAGTATAACGTATAACGTTTTATAGCACATCAGTATAACGTATAACGTTATATAGCATATCAGTATAACGTATAACGTTATATAGCATATCAGTATAACGTATGACGTTATATAGGATAGCAGTATAACGTATAACGTTATATAGCATATCAGTACAACGTATAACGTTATATAGCATATCAGTATAACGTATAACGTTATACATTATATCAGTATAACATATAACGTTATTTAGCACATCAGTATAACGTATAACGTGATATAGCCTGTCAGTATAGCGTATAACGTTATATAGCATATCAGTATAACGTATAACGTTATATAGGATAGCAGTATAACGTATAACGTTATATAGCATATCAGTATAACGTATAACGTTATATAGCATATCAGTATAACGTATAACGTTTTATAGCATATCAGTATAACGTATAACGTGATATAGCATATCAGTATAGCGTATAACGTTATATAGCATATCAGAATGGCGTATAACGTTATATAGCATACCAGTATAACGTATAACGTTTTATAGCATATCAGTATAGCGTATAACGTTATATAGCATATCAGAATGGCGTATAACGTTATATAGCATACCAGTATAACGTATAACGTTTTATAGCATATCAGTATATCGTATAACGTTTTATAGCATATCAGTATGGCGTATAACGTTATATAGGATAGCAGTATAACGTATCACGATATATAGTATTACGTTACAGCGTACTACGTTATATAGCGCATCAGTATAACGTATAACGTTATATAGCATATCAGTATAACGTATAGCGTTATCTAGTATACCAGTATAACGTATCACGTTATATTGCAAATCAGTATAACGAATAACGTTATATAGGATAGCAGTATAACGTATCACGATATAGACTATTACGTTAGAGCGTATAACGTTATATAGCACATCAGTATATCGTATAACGCTATATAGCCTATCAGTATTACATATAACGTTATATGCAATATCAGGATATCGTGTAAACTTATTTAGCATATCAGTATAACGTCTAAAGTTATATAGCATATCAGTATAACGTATAACGTTATATAGCATATCAGTATAACGTTTAACGTTATATAGCATATCAGTATAACGTATAACGTTATATAGGATAGCAGTATAACGTATAACGTTATATAGCATATCAGTACAACGTTTAACGTTATATAGCATATCAGTATAACGTATAACGTTATATAGCATATCAGTATAACGAATCACGTTTTATAGCATATCAGTATATCGTATAACGTTTTATAGCATATCAGTATGGCGTATAACGTTATATAGGATAGCAGTATAACGTATAACGTTATATACCATATCAGTATAACGTATAACGTTATATAGGATAGCAGTATACCGTATCACGTTATATAGTATTACGTTATAGCGTATTACGTTATATAGCATATCAGTATAACGTATAACGTTATATAGGATAGCAGTATAACGTATAACGTTATATAGCATATCAGTATAACGTATAACGTTATATAGGATAGCAGTATAACGTATAACGTTATATAGCATATCAGTATAACGTATAACGTTATATAGCATATCAGTATAACGTATAACGTTTTATAGCATATCAGTATGGCGTATAACGTTATATAGGATAGCAGTGTAACGTATAACGTTATATACCATATCAGTATAACGTATAACGTTATATAGCATATCAGAATGGCGTATAACGTTATATAGCATACCAGTATAACGTATAACGTTTTATAGCACATCAGTATAACGTATAACGTTATATAGCATATCAGTATAACGTATAACGTTATATAGCATATCAGTATAACGTATGACGTTATATAGGATAGCAGTATAACGTATAACGTTATATAGCATATCAGTACAACGTATAACGTTATATCGCATATCAGTATAACGTATAACGTTATACATTATATCAGTATAACATATAACGTTATTTAGCACATCAGTATAACGTATAACGTGATATAGCCTGTCAGTATAGCGTATAACGTTATATAGCATATCAGTATAACGTATAACGTTATATAGGATAGCAGTATAACGTATAACGTTATATAGCATATCAGTATAACGTATAACGTTATATAGCATATCAGTATAACGTATAACGTTTTATAGCATATCAGTATAACGTATAACGTGATATAGCATATCAGTATAGCGTATAACGTTATATAGCATATCAGAATGGCGTATAACGTTATATAGCATACCAGTATAACGTATAACGTTTTATAGCATATCAGTATAGCGTATAACGTTATATAGCATATCAGAATGGCGTATAACGTTATATAGCATACCAGTATAACGTATAACGTTTTATAGCATATCAGTATATCGTATAACGTTTTATAGCATATCAGTATGGCGTATAACGTTATATAGGATAGCAGTATAACGTATCACGATATATAGTATTACGTTACAGCGTACTACGTTATATAGCGCATCAGTATAACGTATAACGTTATATAGCATATCAGTATAACGTATAGCGTTATCTAGTATACCAGTATAACGTATCACGTTATATTGCAAATCAGTATAACGAATAACGTTATATAGGATAGCAGTATAACGTATCACGATATAGACTATTACGTTAGAGCGTATAACGTTATATAGCACATCAGTATATCGTATAACGCTATATAGCCTATCAGTATTACATATAACGTTATATGCAATATCAGGATATCGTGTAAACTTATTTAGCATATCAGTATAACGTCTAAAGTTATATAGCATATCAGTATAACGTATAACGTTATATAGCATATCAGTATAACGTTTAACGTTATATAGCATATCAGTATAACGTATAACGTTATATAGGATAGCAGTATAACGTATAACGTTATATAGCATATCAGTACAACGTATAACGTTATATAGCATATCAGTATAACGTTTAACGTTATATAGCATATCAGTATAACGTATAACGTTATATAGCATATCAGTTTAACGCATCACGTTTTATAGCATATCAGTATATCGTATAACGTTTTATAGCATATCAGTATGGCGTATAACGTTATATAGGATAGCAGTAAAACGTATAACGTTATATACCATATCAGTATAACGTATAACTTTATATAGGATAGCAGTATACCGTATCACGTTATATAGTATTACGTTATAGCGTATTACGTTATATAGCATATCAGTATAACGTATAACGTTATATAGGATAGCAGTATAACGTATAACGTTATATAGCATATCAGTATAACGTATAACGTTATATAGGATAGCAGTATAACGTATAACGTTATATAGCATATCAGTATAACGTATAACGTTATATAGCATATCAGTATAACGTATAACGTTTTATAGCATATCAGTATGGCGTATAACGTTATATAGGATAGCAGTATAACGTATAACGTTATATACCATATCAGTATAACGTATAACGTTATATAGCATATCAGAATGGCGTATAACGTTATATAGCATACCAGTATAACGTATAACGTTTTATAGCACATCAGTATAACGTATAACGTTATATAGCATATCAGTATAACGTATAACGTTATATAGCATATCAGTATAACGTATGACGTTATATAGGATAGCAGTATAACGTATAACGTTATATAGCATATCAGTACAACGTATAACGTTATATAGCATATCAGTATAACGTATAACGTTATACATTATATCAGTATAACATATAACGTTATTTAGCACATCAGTATAACGTATAACGTGATATAGCCTGTCAGTATAGCGTATAACGTTATATAGCATATCAGTATAACGTATAACGTTATATAGGATAGCAGTATAACGTATAACGTTATATAGCATATCAGTATAACGTATAACGTTATATAGCATATCAGTATAACGTATAACGTTATATAGCATATCAGTATAACGTATAACGTGATATAGCATATCAGTATAGCGTATAACGTTATATAGCATATCAGAATGGCGTATAACGTTATATAGCATACCAGTATAACGTATAACGTTTTATAGCATATCAGTATAGCGTATAACGTTATATAGCATATCAGAATGGCGTATAACGTTATATAGCATACCAGTATAACGTATAACGTTTTATAGCATATCAGTATATCGTATAACGTTTTATAGCATATCAGTATGGCGTATAACGTTATATAGGATAGCAGTATAACGTATCACGATATATAGTATTACGTTACAGCGTACTACGTTATATAGCGCATCAGTATAACGTATAACGTTATATAGCATATCAGTATAACGTATAGCGTTATCTAGTATACCAGTATAACGTATCACGTTATATTGCAAATCAGTATAACGAATAACGTTATATAGGATAGCAGTATAACGTATCACGATATAGACTATTACGTTAGAGCGTATAACGTTATATAGCACATCAGTATATCGTATAACGCTATATAGCCTATCAGTATTACATATAACGTTATATGCAATATCAGGATATCGTGTAAACTTATTTAGCATATCAGTATAACGTCTAAAGTTATATAGCATATCAGTATAACGTATAACGTTATATAGCATATCAGTATAACGTTTAACGTTATATAGCATATCAGTATAACGTATAACGTTATATAGGATAGCAGTATAACGTATAACGTTATATAGCATATCAGTACAACGTTTAACGTTATATAGCATATCAGTATAACGTATAACGTTATATAGCATATCAGTATAACGAATCACGTTTTATAGCATATCAGTATATCGTATAACGTTTTATAGCATATCAGTATGGCGTATAACGTTATATAGGATAGCAGTATAACGTATAACGTTATATACCATATCAGTATAACGTATAACGTTATATAGGATAGCAGTATACCGTATCACGTTATATAGTATTACGTTATAGCGTATTACGTTATATAGCATATCAGTATAACGTATAACGTTATATAGGATAGCAGTATAACGTATAACGTTATATAGCATATCAGTATAACGTATAACGTTATATAGGATAGCAGTATAACGTATAACGTTATATAGCATATCAGTATAACGTATAACGTTATATAGCATATCAGTATAACGTATAACGTTTTATAGCATATCAGTATGGCGTATAACGTTATATAGGATAGCAGTATAACGTATAACGTTATATACCATATCAGTATAACGTATAACGTTATATAGCATATCAGAATGGCGTATAACGTTATATAGCATACCAGTATAACGTATAACGTTTTATAGCACATCAGTATAACGTATAACGTTATATAGCATATCAGTATAACGTATAACGTTATATAGCATATCAGTATAACGTATGACGTTATATAGGATAGCAGTATAACGTATAACGTTATATAGCATATCAGTACAACGTATAACGTTATATAGCATATCAGTATAACGTATAACGTTATACATTATATCAGTATAACATATAACGTTATTTAGCACATCAGTATAACGTATAACGTGATATAGCCTGTCAGTATAGCGTATAACGTTATATAGCATATCAGTATAACGTATAACGTTATATAGGATAGCAGTATAACGTATAACGTTATATAGCATATCAGTATAACGTATAACGTTATATAGCATATCAGTATAACGTATAACGTTTTATAGCATATCAGTATAACGTATAACGTGATATAGCATATCAGTATAGCGTATAACGTTATATAGCATATCAGAATGGCGTATAACGTTATATAGCATACCAGTATAACGTATAACGTTATATAGCATATCAGTATAGCGTATAACGTTATATAGCATATCAGAATGGCGTATAACGTTATATAGCATACCAGTATAACGTATAACGTTTTATAGCATATCAGTATATCGTATAACGTTTTATAGCATATCAGTATGGCGTATAACGTTATATAGGATAGCAGTATAACGTATCACGATATATAGTATTACGTTACAGCGTACTACGTTATATAGCGCATCAGTATAACGTATAACGTTATATAGCATATCAGTATAACGTATAGCGTTATCTAGTATACCAGTATAACGTATCACGTTATATTGCAAATCAGTATAACGAATAACGTTATATAGGATAGCAGTATAACGTATCACGATATAGACTATTACGTTAGAGCGTATAACGTTATATAGCACATCAGTATATCGTATAACGCTATATAGCCTATCAGTATTACATATAACGTTATATGCAATATCAGGATATCGTGTAAACTTATTTAGCATATCAGTATAACGTCTAAAGTTATATAGCATATCAGTATAACGTATAACGTTATATAGCATATCAGTATAACGTTTAACGTTATATAGCATATCAGTATAACGTATAACGTTATATAGGATAGCAGTATAACGTATAACGTTATATAGCATATCAGTACAACGTATAACGTTATATAGCATATCAGTATAACGTTTAACGTTATATAGCATATCAGTATAACGTATAACGTTATATAGCATATCAGTTTAACGCATCACGTTTTATAGCATATCAGTATATCGTATAACGTTTTATAGCATATCAGTATGGCGTATAACGTTATATAGGATAGCAGTAAAACGTATAACGTTATATACCATATCAGTATAACGTATAACGTTATATAGGATAGCAGTATACCGTATCACGTTATATAGTATTACGTTATAGCGTATTACGTTATATAGCATATCAGTATAACGTATAACGTTATATAGGATAGCAGTATAACGTATAACGTTATATAGCATATCAGTATAACGTATAACGTTATATAGGATAGCAGTATAACGTATAACGTTATATAGCATATCAGTATAACGTATAACGTTATATAGCATATCAGTATAACGTATAACGTTTTATAGCATATCAGTATGGCGTATAACGTTATATAGGATAGCAGTATAACGTATAACGTTATATACCATATCAGTATAACGTATAACGTTATATAGCATATCAGAATGGCGTATAACGTTATATAGCATACCAGTATAACGTATAACGTTTTATAGCATATCAGTATATCGTATAACGTTTTATAGCATATCAGTATATCGTATAACGTTTTATAGCATATCAGTATGGCGTATAACGTTATATAGGATAGCAGTATAACGTATAACGTTATATACCATATCAGTATAACGTATAACGTTATATAGGATAGCAGTATACCGTATCACGTTATATAGTATTACGTTATAGCGTATTACGTTATATAGCATATCAGTATAACGTCTAAAGTTATATAGCGTATCAGTAGAACGTATAACGTTTTAGAGCACATCAGTATAACGTATAGCGTTACATAGTATACCAGTATAACGCATCACGTTATATAGCATATCAGTATAACGTATAACGTTATATAGCATATCAGTACAACGTATAACGTTATATAGCATATCAGTATAATGTCTAACGTTATATAGCATATCAGGATAACGTATAACGTTATATAGCATATCAGAATGGCGTATAACGTTATATAGCATACCAGTATAACGTATAACGTTTTATAGCATATCAGTATATCGTATAACGTTTTATAGCATATCAGTATATCGTATAACGTTTTATAGCATATCAGTATGGCGTATAACGTTATATAGTATTACGTTATAGCGTATTACGTTATATAGCACATCAGTATAACGTATAGCGTTATGTAGTATACCAGTATAACGTATCACGTTATATTGCAAATCACTATAACGAATAACGTTATATAGGATAGCAGTACAACGTATCACGATATAGAGTATTACGTTACGGCGTATTACGTTATATAGCGCATCAGTATAACGTATAACGTTATATAGCATATCAGTATAACGTCTAAAGTTATATAGCATAACAGGATAACGTATTACGTTATATCGCACATCATTATAACGTATAACGTTTTATAGCATATCAGTATAACATATAACGCTATATAGCATATCAGGATATCGCGTAAAGTTATTTAGCATATCAGTATAACGTACAAGGTTATATAGCATATCAGCATAACGTCTAAAGTTATATGGCATATCAGTATAACGTATAACGTTATATAGGATAGCAGTATAACGTATCAGGTTATATAGTATTACGATATAGCGTATTACGTTATATAGCACTTCAGTATAACGTATAACGTTATATAGCATATCAGTATAACATATAACGCTATATAGCATATCAGGATATCGCGTAAAGTTATTTAGCATATCAGTATAACGTACAAGGTTATATAGCATATCAGCATAACGTCTAAAGTTATATAGCATATCAGTATAACATATAACGTTATATAGGATAGCAGTATAACGTATCACGATATAGAGTATTCTATATAGCGTATTACGTTATATAACACATCAGTATAACGTATAACGTTATATAGCATATCAGTATACCATATAACGTTATATACCATATCAGGATATCGTGTAAAGCTATTTAGCATATCAGTATAATGTACAACGTTATATAGCATATCAGTATAACGACTAAAGTTTTATAGCATATCAGTATAACGTATCAAGTTATATTGCAAATCAGTATAACGAATAACGTTATATAGGATAGCAGTATAACGTATCACGATATAGAGTATTACGTTATAGCGTATAACGTTATATAGCATATCAGTATACCATATAACGTTATATACCATATCAGGATATCGTGTAAAGCTATTTAGCATATCAGTATAACGTATAACGTTATATAGCACATCAGTATAACGTATAACGCTATATAGCCTATCAGTATAACATATAACGTTATATGCCATATCAGGATATCGTGTAAAGTTATTTAGCATATCAGTATAACGTATAACGTGATATAGCATATCAGTGTAGCGTATAGCGTTGTCTAGTATACCAGTATAACGTATCACGTTATAATGCAAATCAGTATAATGTCTAACGTTATATAGCATATCAGGATAACGTATCAAGTTATATTGCAAATCAGTATAACGAATAACGTTATATAGGATAGCAGTATAACGTATCACGATATAGAGTATTCGTTATAGCGTATTACGTTATATAGCACCTCAGTCTAGCGTATAACATTATATAGCATATCAGTATAGCGTATTACGTTATATAGCATATCAGTATAACGTCTAAAGTTATATAGCGTGTCAGTAGAACGCATAACGTTTTAGAGCACATCAGTATAACGTATAGCGTTATATAGTATACCAGTATAACGCATCACGTTATATAGCATATCAGTATAACGTATAGCGTTATATAGCATATCAGCACAACGTATAACGTTATATAGCATATCAGTATAGCGTATAACGTTATATAGCATATCAGTATAACGTCTAAAGTTATATAGCGTATCAGTAGAACGTATAACGTTTTAGAGCACATCAGTATAACGTATAGCGTTATATAGTATACCAGTATAACGCATCACGTTATATAGCATATCAGTATAACGTATAACGTTATATAGCATATCAGCACAACGTATAACGTTATATAGCATATCAGTATAATGTCTAACGTTATATAGCATATCAGGATAACGTGTAACCTTAAATAGCGTATCAGTATAACATATAACGTTATATAGCATATCAGTATAACATATAACGTTATATAGCATATCAGGATATCGTGTAAAGTTATATAGCATATCAGTATAACGTATAACGTTATATAGGATAGCAGTATAACGTATAACGTTATATAGCATATCAGTACAACGTATAACGTTATATAGCATATCAGTATAACGTATAACGTTATATATTATATCAGTATAACATATAACGTTATTTGTCACATCAGTATAACGTATAACGTGATATAGCATATCAGTATAGCGTATAACGTTATATAGCATATCAGTATAGCGTATAACGTTATATAGCATATCAGAATGGCGTATAACGTTATTCAGCATATCAGTATAACGTACAAGGTTATATAGCATATCAGCATAACGTCTAAAGTTATATAGCATATCAGTATAACGTATAACGTTATATAGGATAGCAGTATAACGTATCACGTTATATAGTATTACGATATAGCGTACTACGTTATATAGCACTTCAGTATAACGTATAACGTTATATAGCATATCAGTATAACGTATAACGCTATATAGCATATCAGGATATCGCGTAAAGTTATTTAGCATATCAGTATAACGTACAAGGTTATATAGCATATCAGCATAACGTCTAAAGTTATATAGCATATCAGTATAACGTATAACGTTATATAGCATATCAGTATAACGTATAACGTTATATAGCACATCAGTATAACGTATAACGCTATATAGCCTATCAGTATAACATATAACGTTATATGCCATATCAGGATATCGTGTAAAGTTATTTAGCATATCAGTAGAACGTATAACGTGATATAGCATATCAGTATAGCGTATAGCGTTGTCTAGTATACCAGTATAACGTATCACGTTATAATGCAAATCAGTATAACGAATAACATTATATAGGAGAGCAGTATAACGTATCACGATATAGAGTACTCGTTATAGCGTATTACGTTATATAGCACATCAGTATAACGTATAACGTTATATAGCATATCAGTATACCATATAACGTTATATAGCATATCAGTATAACGTACAACGTTATATAGCATATCAGTATAACGTACAACGTTATATAGGATAGCAGTATAACGTATCACGTTATATAGTATTGCGTTATAGCGTATTACGTTATATAGCATATCAGTATAACGTATAACGTTATATAGGATAGCAGTATAACGTATAACGTTATATAGCATATCAGTACAACTTATAACGTTATATAGCATATCAGTATAACATATAACGTGACATAGCAAATCAGTATAACGTATAACGTTATCCAGGACAGCAGTATAACGTATCACGTTATATAGTATTGCGTTATAGCGTATTACGTTATATAGCATATCAGTATAACGTATAACGTTATATAGCATATCAGTATACCATATAACGTTATATAGCATATCAGTATAATGTACAGCGTTATATAGCATATCAGTATAACATATAACGCTATATAGCATATCAGGATATCGTGTAAAGTTATTTAGCATATCAGTATAACGTCTAAAGTTATATAGCGTATCAGTATAACGTATAACGTTATATAGGATAGCAGTATAACGTATCACGTTATATAGTATTGCGTTATAGCGTATTACGTTATATAGCATATCAGTATAACGTATAACGTTATATAGCGTATCAGTATAACGTATAACGTTATAGAGAATATCAGAATAACGTGTAACGTTATATAGCATATCAGAATAACGTAAAACGTTATATAGCACATCAGTATTACGTATAACGTTATATAGCATATAAGGATAACGTACAACGTTATATAGCATATCAGTATAACGTACAACGTTATATAGCATATCAGTATAACGTACAACGTTATATAGCATATCAGTATAACGTCTAAAGTAATATAGCATATCTGTATAACGTATAACGTTATGTAGCATTTCAGGATAACGTATAACCTTACATAGCGTATCAGTATAACGTATAACGTTATATAGGATAGCAGTATACCGTATCACGTTATATAGTATTACGTTATAGCGTATTACGTTATATAGCACATCAGTATAACGTATAACGTTTTATAGCATGTAAGTATAACGTATAACGTGATATAGCATATCAGTATAGCGTATAACATTATATAGCATATCAGTATAGCGTATAACGTTATATAGCATATCTGTACAACGTATAAAGTTATATGGGATAGCACTATAACGTATAACGTTATATAGCATATCAGTATAACGTATAACGTTATATAGGATAGCAGTATACCGTATCACGTTATATAGTATTACGTTATAGCGAATTACGTTATATAGCACATCAGAATAACGCATAATGTGATATAGCATATCAGTATAGCGTATAACGTGATATAGCATATCAGTATAGCGTATAACATTATATAGCATATCAGTATAGCGTATAACGTTATATAGCATATCAGTATAACGTATAACGTTATATTGCATATCAGGATATCGTGTAAAGTTATTTAGCATATCAGTATAACGTACAACGGTATATAGCATATCAGTATAACGTTTAAAGTTATATATCATATCAGTATAACGATTAACGTTATAAAGCATATCAGTATAACGTATAACCTTATATAGGATAGCAGTATAACTTATCACGTTATATAGTATTACGTTATAGCGTAATACGATATATAGCACATCAGTATAACGTATAACGTTATATAGCATATCAGTATAACGTATAACGTTATATAGCATATCAGTATAACGTATAACGTTATATAGGATAGCAGTATAACGTATAACGTTATATAGCATATCAGTACAACTTATAACGTTATATAGCATATCAGTATAACATATAACGTGACATAGCAAATCAGTATAACGTATAACGTTATCCAGGACAGCAGTATACTGTATCACGATATATAGTATTACGTTATAGCGTATTACGTTATATAGCACATCAGTATAACGTATAACGTGATATAGCATATCAGTATAGCGTATAACGTTATATAGCATATCAGTATAACGTATAACGTTATATAGGATAGCAGTATAACGTATAACGTTATGGCATATCAGTACAACGTATAACGTTATATAGCATATCAGTATAACGTATAATGTTTTATAGCACATCAGAATAACGTATAACGTGATATAGCATATCAGTATAGCGTATAACGTGATATAGCATATCAGTATAGCGTATAACATTATATAGCATATCAGTATAGCGTATAACGTTATATAGCATATCAATATAACGTATAACGTTATATAGCGTATCAGTATAACGTGTAACGTTATATAGCATATCAGAATAACGTAAAACGTTATATAGCACATCAGTATAACGTATATCGTTAAAAAGCCTATCAGAATAACGTGTAACGTTATATATCATTTCAGGTTAAAGTGTAAAATTATATAGCTTATCAGTACAACGTATAAGGTTATATAGCATATCAGTATAACACATAACGTGATATAGCATATCAGTATAGCGTAGAGGGTTATATACCATGTCAGTATAATGTCTAACGTTATGTAGCATTTCAGGATAACGTATAACCTTACATAGCGTGTCAGTATAACGTATAACCTTATATAGGATAGCAGTACACCGTATCACGCTATATAGTATTACGTTATAGCGTATTACGTTATATAGCACATCAGTATAGCGTATAACTTTTTATAGCACATAAGTATAACGTATAACGTGATATAGCATATCAGTATAGCGTATAACATTATATAGCATATCAGTATAACGCATAACGTTATATAGGATAGCACTATAACGTGTAGAAGTATATAGCATGTCCGTATAACGTATAACGTTTTATAGCATATCAGTATAACGTATAACGTAATATAGTATAACGTTATAGCGTATTACGTTATATAGCATATCAGTATAGCGTATAACATTATATAGCATATCAGTATAGCGTATAACATTATATAGCATATCAGTATAGCGTATAACGTTATATAGCATATCAGTATAACGTCTAAAGTTATATAGCGTATCAGTAGAACGTATAACGTTTTAGAGCACATCAGTATAACGTATAGCGTTATATAGTATACCAGTATAACGCATCACGTTATATAGCATATCAGTATAACGTATAACGTTATATAGCATATCAGTACAACGTATAACGTTATATAGCATATCAGTATAACATATAACGTTATATAGCATATCAGGATATCGTGTAAAGTTATTTAGCATATCAGTATAACGTGCAACGGTATCTAGCATATCAGTATAACGTTTAAAGTTATATATCATATCAGAATAACGATTAACGTTATATAGCATATCAGAATGGCGTATAACGTTATATAGCATACCAGTATAACGTATAGCGTTTTATAGCATATCAGTATGGCGTATAACGTTATATAGGATAGCAGTAAAACGTATAACGTTATATAGCATATCAGGATAACGTATAACGTTATATAGTATATCAGGATAACGTATAACGTTTTATAGCATATCAGTATAACGTATAACGTGATATAGCATATCAGTATACCGTATCACGTTATATAGTATTACGTTATAGCGTATTACGTTAATTAGCGCATCAGTATAACGTATAACGTTATATAGCATATCAGTATAACGTCTAAAGTTATATAGCATAACAGGATAACGTATTACGTTATATCGCACATCATTATAACGTATAACGTTTTATAGCATATCAGTATAACGTACAAGGTTATATAGCATATCAGCATAACGTCTAAAGTTATATAACATATCAGTATAACGTATAACGTTATATAGGATAGCAGTATAACGTATCACGTTATATAGTATTACGATATAGCGTACTACGTTATATAGCACTTCAGTATAACGTATAACGTTATATAGCATATCAGTATAATGTCTAACGTTATATAGCATATCAGTATAACGATTAACGTTATAAAGCATATCAGTATAACGTATAACCTTATATAGGATAGCAGTATAACGTATCACGTTATATAGTATTACGTTATAGCGTAATACGATATATAGCACATCAGTATAACGTATAACGTTATATAGCATATCAGTATAACGTATAACGTTATATAGCATATCAGTACAACGTATAACGTTATATAGCATATCAGTATAATGTCTAACGTTATATAGCATATCAGGATAACGTGTAACCTTAAATAGCGTATCAGTATAACGTATAACGTTATATAGCATATCAGTATAACGTATAACGTTATATTGCATATCAGGATATCGTGTAAAGTTATTTAGCATATCAGTATAACGTACAACGGTATATAGCATATCAGTATAACGTTTAAAGTTATATATCATATCAGTATAACGATTAACGTTATAAAGCATATCAGTATAACGTATAACCTTATATAGGATAGCAGTATAACGTATCACGTTATATAGTATTACGTTATAGCGTAATACGATATATAGCACATCAGTATAACGTATAACTTTATATAGCATATCAGTATAACGTATAACGTTATATAGCATATCAGTATAACGTATAACGTTATATAGGATAGCAGTATAACGTATAACGTTATATAGCATATCAGTACAACTTATAACGTTATATAGCATATCAGTATAACATATAACGTGACATAGCAAATCAGTATAACGTATAACGTTATTCAGGACAGCAGTATACTGTATCACGATATATAGTATTACGTTATAGCGTATTACGTTATATAGCACATCAGTATAACGTATAACGTGATATAGCATATCAGTATAGCGTATAACGTTATATAGCATATCAGTATAACGTATAACGTTATATAGGATAGCAGTATAACGTATAACGTTATGGCATATCAGTACAACGTATAACGTTATATAGCATATCAGTATAACGTATAATGTTTTATAGCACATCAGAATAACGTATAACGTGATATAGCATATCAGTATAGCGTATAACGTGATATAGCATATCAGTATAGCGTATAACATTATATAGCATATCAGTATAGCGTATAACGTTATATAGCATATCAGTATAACGTATAACGTTATATAGGATAGCACTATAACGTATAACGCTATATAGCAAATCAGTATAACGTATAATGTTATACAGGACAGCAGTATACCGTATCACGTTATATAGTATTACGTTATAGCGTATTACGTTATATAGCACATCAGTATCACGTATAGCGTTATATAGTATACCAGTATAACGCATCACGTTATATAGCATATCAATATACCATATAACGTTATATACCATATCAGGATATCGTGTAAAACTATTTAGCATATCAGTATAATGTACAGCGTTATATAGCATATCAGTATAACATATAACGCTATATAGCATATCAGGATATCGTGTAAAGTTATTTAGCATATCAGTATAACGTCTAAAGTTATATAGCGTATCAGTATAACGTATAACGTTATATAGGATAGCAGTATAACGTATCACGTTATATAGTATTGCGTTATAGCGTATTACGTTATATAGCATATCAATATAACGTATAACGTTATATAGCATATCAGTATAACGTATAACGTTATAGAGAATATCAGAATAACGTGTAACGTTATATAGCATATCAGAATAACGTAAAACGTTATATAGCACATCAGTATAACGTATATCGTTAAAAAGCCTATCAGAATAACGTGTAACGTTATATATCATTTCAGGTTAACGTGTAAAATTATATAGCTTATCAGTACAACGTATAAGGTTATGTAGCATATCAGTATAACACATAACGTGATATAGCATATCAGTATAGCGTAGAGGGTTATATACCATGTCAGTATAATGTCTAACGTTATGTAGCATTTCAGGATAACGTATAACCTTACATAGCGTGTCAGTATAACGTATAACCTTATATAGGATAGCAGTACACCGTATCACGCTATATAGTATTACGTTATAGCGTATTACGTTATATAGCACATCAGTATAACGTATAACTTTTTATAGCACATAAGTATAACGTATAACGTGATATAGCATATCAGTATAGCGTATAACATTATATAGCATATCAGTATAACGCATAACGTTATATAGGATAGCACTATAACGTGTAGAAGTATATAGCATGTCCGTATAACGTATAACGTTTTATAGCATATCAGTATAACGTATAACGTAATATAGTATAACGTTATAGCGTATTACGTTATATAGCATATCAGTATAGCGTATAACGTTATATAGCATATCAGTATAACGTATCACGTTATATAGTATTGCGTTATAGCGTATTACGTTATATAGCATATCAATATAACGTATAACGTTATATAGCATATCAGTATAGCGTATAACGTTATATAGCATATCAGTATAACGTCTAAAGTTATATAGCGTATCAGTAGAACGTATAACGTTTTAGAGCACATCAGTATAACGTATAGCGTTATATAGTATACCAGTATAACGCATCACGTTATATAGCATATCAGTATAACGTATAACGTTATATAGCATATCAGTACAACGTATAACGTTATATAGCATATCAGTATAATGTCTAACGTTATATAGCATATCAGTATAACGTTTAAAGTTATATATCATATCAGTATGACGATTAACGTTATATAGCATATCAGTACAACGTATAACGCTATATAGCATATCAGTATAACATATAACGTTATATAGCATATCAGGATATCGTGTAAAGTTATTTAGCATATCAGTATAACGTGCAACGGTATCTAGCATATCAGTATAACGTTTAAAGTTATATATCATATCAGTATAACGTATAACGTGATATAGCATATCAGTATACCGTATCACGTTATATAGTATTACGTTATAGCGTATTACGTTATATAGCACATCAGTATAACGTATAGCGTGATATAGCATATCAGTATACCGTATCACGTTATATTGTATTACGTTATAGCGTATTACGTTATATAGCACATCAGTATAACGTATAGCGTTATGTAGTATACCAGTATAACGTATCACGTTATATTGCAAATCACTATAAGGAATAACGTTATATAGGATAGCAGTATAACGTATCACGATATAGAGTATTACGTTATAGCGTATTACGTTAATTAGCGCATCAGTATAACGTATAACGTTATATAGCATATCAGTATAACGTCTAAAGTTATATAGCATAACAGGATAACGTATTACGTTATATCGCACATCATTATAACGTATAACGTTTTATAGCATATCAGTATAACGTACAAGGTTATATAGCATATCAGCATAACGTCTAAAGTTATATAACATATCAGTATAACGTATAACATTATATAGGATAGCAGTATAACGTATCACGTTATATAGTATTACGATATAGCGTACTACGTTATATAGCACTTCAGTATAACGTATAACGTTATATAGCATATCAGTATAACATATAACGCTATATAGCATATCAGGATATCGCGTAAAGTTATTTAACATATCAGTATAACGTACAAGGTTATATAGCATATCAGCATAACGTCTAAAGTTATATAGCATATCAGTATAACGTATAACGTTATATAGCATATCAGTAGAACGTATAACATTATAGAGCATATGAGTATAACGTATAGCGTTATATAGTATACCAGTATAACGCATCACGTTATATAGCATATCAGTATAGCGTATAACGTTATATAGCATATCAGAATAACGTAAAACGCTATATAGCACATCAGTATAACGTATATCGTTATAAAGCTTATCAGAATAACGTGTAACGTTATATATCATTTCAGGTTAACGTGTAAAATTATATAGCTTATCAGTACAACGTATATCGTTATATAGCATATCAGTATAATGTCTAACGTTATATAGCATTTCAGGATAACGTGTAACCTTAAATAGCGTGTCAGTATTACGTATAACGTTATATAGCATATCAGTATAACATATAACGTTATATAGCACATCAGTATTACGTATAACGTTATATAGCATATAAGGATAACGTACAACGTTATATAGCATATCAGTATAACGTACAACGTTATATAGCATATCAGTATAACGTACAACGTTATATAGCATATCAGTACAACGTCTAAAGTAATATAGCATATCTGTATAACGTATAACGTTATGTAGCATTTCAGGATAACGTATAACCTTACATAGCGTATCAGTATAACGTATAACGTTATATAGGATAGCAGTATACCGTATCACGTTATATAGTATTACGTTATAGCGTATTACGTTATATAGCACATCAGTATAACGTATAACGTTTTATAGCATGTAAGTATAACGTATAACGTGATATAGCATATCAGTATAGCGTATAACATTATATAGCATATCAGTATAGCGTATAACGTTATATAGCATATCTGTACAACGTATAACGTTATATGGGATAGCACTATAACGTATAACGTTATATAGCATATCAGTATAACGTATAACGTTATATAGGATAGCAGTATACCGTATCACGTTATATAGTATTACGTTATAGCGAATTACGTTATATAGCACATCAGAATAACGCATAATGTGATATAGCATATCAGTATAGCGTATAACGTGATATAGCATATCAGTATAGCGTATAACATTATATAGCATATCAGTATAGCGTATAACGTTATATAGCATATCAGTATAACGTATAACGTTATATAGGATAGCAGTATACCGTATCACGTTATATAGTATTACGTTATAGCGAATTACGTTATATAGCACATCAGAATAACGCATAATGTGATATAGCATATCAGTATAGCGTATAACGTGATATGGCATATCAGTATAGCGTATAACGTGATATAGCATATCAGTATAGCGTATAACATTATATAGCATATCAGTATAGCGTATAACGTTATATAGCATATCAGTATAACGTATAACGTTATATAGCATATCAGTATAATGTCTAACGTTATATAGCATATCAGGATAACGTGTAACCTTAAATAGCGTATCAGTATAACGTATAACGTTATATAGCATATCAGTATAACGTATAACGTTATATTGCACATCAGGATATCGTGTAAAGTTATTTAGCATATCAGTATAACGTACAACGGTATATAGCATATCAGTATAACGTTTAAAGTTATATATCATATCAGTATAACGATTAACGTTATAAAGCATATCAGTATAACGTATAACCTTATATAGGATAGCAGTATAACGTATCACGTTATATAGTATTACGTTATAGCGTAATACGATATATAGCACATCAGTATAACGTATAACGTTATATAGCATATCAGTATAACGTATAACGTTATATAGCATATCAGCATAACGTATAACGTTATATAGGATAGCAGTATAACGTATAACGTTATATAGTATTACGTTATAGCGTATTACGTTAAATAGCACATCAGTATAACGTATAACGTGATATAGCATATCAGTATTGCGTACAACGTTATGTAGCATATCAGTAAAACGTATAACGTTTTATAGCATATCAGTATAACGCGTAACGTTATATAGCATATCAGTATAACGTCTAAAGTTATATAGCATATTAGTATAACGTATAACGTTATATAGGATAGCAGTATAACGTATTACGTTATATAGCACATCAGTATAACGTATAACGTGCTATAGCATATCAGTATAGCGTATTACGTTATATAGCATATCAGTATAGCGTACAACGTTATGGCATATCAGTACAACGTATAACGTTATATAGCATATCAGTATAACGTACAATGTTTTATAGCACATCAGAATAACGTATAACGTGATATAGCATATCAGTATAGCGTATAACGTGATATAGCATATCAGTATAACGTATAACGTTATACAGGACAGCAGTATACCGTATCACGTTATATAGTATTACGTTATAGCGTATTACGTTATATAGCACATCAGTATAACGTATAGCGTTATATAGTATACCAGTATAACGCATCACGTTATATAGCATTTCAGTATAACGTATAACGTTATATAGCATATCAGTACAACGTATAACGTTATATAGCATATCAGTATAATGTCTAACGTTATATAGCATATCAGGATAACGTGTAACCTTAAATAGCGTATCAGTATAACGTTATATAGCATATCAGTATAACATATAACGTTATATAGCATATCAGGATATCGTGTAAAGTTATTTAGCATATCAGTATAACGCACAACGGTATATAGCATATCAGTATAACGTTTAAAGTTATATAGCATATCAGTATAACGATTAACGTTATAAAGCATATCAGTATAACGTATAACCTTATATAGGATAGCAGTATAACGTATCACGTTATATAGTATTGCGTTATAGCGTAATACGATATATAGCACATCAGTATAACGTATAACGTTATATAGCATATCAGTACAACGTATAACGTTATATAGCATATCAGTATAACGTATAACGTTATATAGGATAGCAGTATAACGTATAACGTTATATAGCATATCAGAACAACGTATAACGTTATATAGCATATCAGTATAACGTATAACGTTATATATTATATCAGTATAACATATAACGTTATTTAGCACATCAGTATAACGTATAACGTGATATAGCATATCAGTATAGCGTATAACGTTATATAGCATACCAGTATAACGTATAACGTTATATAGGATAGCAGTATACCGCATCACGTTATATAGTATTACGTTATAGCGTATTACGTTAAATAGCACATCAGTATAACGTATAACGTGATATAGCATATCAGTATTGCGTACAACGTTATGTAGCATATCAGTAAAACGTATAACATTTTATAGCATATCAGTATAACGCGTAACGTTATATAGCATATCAGTATAACGTCTAAAGTTATATAGCATATTAGTATAACGTATAACGTTATATAGGATAGCAGTATAACGTATTACGTTATATAGCACATCAGTATAACGTATAACGTGCTATAGCATATCAGTATAGCGTACAACGTTATGGCATATCAGTACAACGTATAACGTTATATAGCATATCAGTATAACGTACAATGTTTTATAGCACATAAGAATAACGTATAACGTGATATAGCATATCAGTATAGCGTATAACGTGATATAGCATATCAGTATAGCGTATTACATTATATAGCATATCAGTATAGCGTATAACGTTATATAGCATATCAGTATAACGTATAACGTTATATAGGATAGCAGTATAACGTATAACGTTATGGCATATCAGTACAACGTATAACGTTATATAGCATATCAGTATAGCGTATAACGTTATATAGCACATCAGTATAACGTATAACGTTATATAGGATAGCAGTATAACGTATAACGTTATGGCATATCAGTACAACGTATAACGTTATATTGCATATCAGTATAACGTATAATGTTTTATAGCACATCAGAATAACGTGTAACGTGATATAGCATATCAGTATAGCGTATAACGTGATATAGCATATCAGTATAGCGTATAACATTATATAGCATATCACTATGGCGTATAACGTTATATAGCATATCAGTATAACGTATAACGTTATATAGGATAGCAGTATACCGTATCACGTTATATAGTATTACGTTATAGCGTATTACGTTATATAGGACATCAGTATAACGTATAACGTGATATAGCATATCAGTATAGCGTATAACGTTATATAGCATATCATTATAACGTATAACGTTATATAGCATATCAGTATAACGTATAACGTTTTATAGCATATCAGTATAACGTATAACGTGATATAGCATATCAGTATAGCGTATAACGTTATATAGCATATCAGAATGGCGTATAACGTTTTATAGCATACCAGTATAACGTATAACGTTATATAGGATTGCAGTATAACGTATAACGTTATATAGTATTACGTTATAGCGTATTACGTTGAATAGCACATCAGTATAACGCATAACGTGATATAGCATATCAGTATAGCGTACAACATTATATAGCATATCACTATAGCGTATAACGTTATATAGCATATCAGTATAACGTATAACGTTATATAGGATAGCAGTATACCGTATCACGTTATATAGTATTACGTTATAGCGTATTACGTTATATAGCACATCAGTATAACGTATAACGTGATATAGCATATCAGTATAGCGTATAACGTTATATAGCATATCATTATAACGTATAACGTTATATAGCATATCAGTATAACGTATAACGTTTTATAGCATATCAGTATAACGTATAACGTCATATAGGATAGCAGTATAACGTATAACGTTATGGCATATCAGTACAACGTATAACGTTATATTGCATATCAGCATAACGTATAATGTTTTATAGCACATCAGAATAACGTATAACGTGATATAGCATATCAGTATAGCGTATAACGTGATATAGCATATCAGTATAGCGTATAACAATATATAGCATATCACTATAGCGTATAACGTTATATAGGATATCAGTATAACGTATAACGTTATATAGGATAGCAGTATACCGTATCACGTTATATAGTATTACGTTATAGCGTATTACGTTATATAGCACATCAGTATAACGTATAACGTGATATAGCATATCAGTATAGCGTATAACGTTATATAGCATATCAGTATAACGTACAAGGTTATATAGCATATCAGCATAACGTCTAAAGTTATATAGCATATCAGTATAACGTATAACGTTATATAGGATAGCAGTATAACGTATAACGTTTTATAGCATATCAGTATAACGTATACCGTGATATAACATATCAGTATAGCGTATAACGTTATATAGCATATCAGTACAACGTATAACGTTATACAGCATATCAGTATAACGTATAACGTTATATATTATATCAGTATAACATATAACGTTATTTGTCACATCAGTATAACGTATAACGTGATATAGCATATCAGTATAGCGTATAACGTTATATAGCATATCAGTATAGCGTATAACGTTATATAGCATATCAGAATGGCGTATAACGTTATTCAGCATATCAGTATAACGTACAAGGTTATATAGCATATCAGCATAACGTCTAAAGTTATATAGCATATCAGTATAACGTATAACGTTATATAGGATAGCAGTATAACGTATCACGTTATATAGTATTACGATATAGCGTACTACGTTATATAGCACTTCAGTATAACGTATAACGTTATATAGCATATCAGTATAACGTATAACGCTATATAGCATATCAGGATATCGCGTAAAGTTATTTAGCATATCAGTATAACGTACAAGGTTATATAGCATATCAGCATAACGTCTAAAGTTATATAGCATATCAGTATAACGTATAACGTTATATAGCATATCAGTATAACGTATAACGTTATATAGCACATCAGTATAACGTATAACGCTATATAGCCTATCAGTATAACGTATAACGTTATATAGGATAGCAGTATAACGTATAACGTTATGGCATATCAGTACAACGTATAACGTTATATAGCATATCAGTATAGCGTATAACGTTATATAGCACATCAGTATAACGTATAACGTTATATAGGATAGCAGTATAACGTATAACGTTATGGCATATCAGTACAACGTATAACGTTATATTGCATATCAGTATAACGTATAATGTTTTATAGCACATCAGAATAACGTGTAACGTGATATAGCATATCAGTATAGCGTATAACGTGATATAGCATATCAGTATAGCGTATAACATTATATAGCATATCACTATAGCGTATAACGTTATATAGCATATCAGTATAACGTATAACGTTATATAGGATAGCAGTATACCGTATCACGTTATATAGTATTACGTTATAGCGTATTACGTTATATGGGACATCAGTATAACGTATAACGTGATATAGCATATCAGTATAGCGTATAACGTTATATAGCATATCATTATAACGTATAACGTTATATAGCATATCAGTATAACGTATAACGTTTTATAGCATATCAGTATAACGTATAACGTGATATAGCATATCAGTATAGCGTATAACGTTATATAGCATATCAGAATGGCGTATAACGTTTTATAGCATACCAGTATAACGTATAACGTTATATAGGATTGCAGTATAACGTATAACGTTATATAGTATTACGTTATAGCGTATTACGTTGAATAGCACATCAGTATAACGCATAACGTGATATAGCATATCAGTATAGCGTACAACATTATATAGCATATCACTATAGCGTATAACGTTATATAGCATATCAGTATAACGTATAACGTTATATAGGATAGCAGTATACCGTATCACGTTATATAGTATTACGTTATAGCGTATTACGTTATATAGCACATCAGTATAACGTATAACGTGATATAGCATATCAGTATAGCGTATAACGTTATATAGCATATCATTATAACGTATAACGTTATATAGCATATCAGTATAACGTATAACGTTTTATAGCATATCAGTATAACGTATAACGTGATATAGGATAGCAGTATAACGTATAACGTTATGGCATATCAGTACAACGTATAACGTTATATTGCATATCAGCATAACGTATAATGTTTTATAGCACATCAGAATAACGTATAACGTGATATAGCATATCAGTATAGCGTATAACGTGATATAGCATATCAGTATAGCGTATAACAATATATAGCATATCACTATAGCGTATAACGTTATATAGGATATCAGTATAACGTATAACGTTATATAGGATAGCAGTATACCGTATCACGTTATATAGTATTACGTTATAGCGTATTACGTTATATAGCACATCAGTATAACGTATAACGTGATATAGCATATCAGTATAGCGTATAACGTTATATAGCATATCAGTATAACGTACAAGGTTATATAGCATATCAGCATAACGTCTAAAGTTATATAGCATATCAGTATAACGTATAACGTTATATAGGATAGCAGTATAACGTATAACGTTTTATAGCATATCAGTATAACGTATACCGTGATATAGCATATCAGTATAGCGTATAACGTTATATAGCATATCAGTACAACGTATAACGTTATATAGCATATCAGTATAACGTATAACGTTATATATTATATCAGTATAACATATAACGTTATTTGTCACATCAGTATAACGTATAACGTGATATAGCATATCAGTATAGCGTATAACGTTATATAGCATATCAGTATAGCGTATAACGTTATATAGCATATCAGAATGGCGTATAACGTTATTCAGCATATCAGTATAACGTACAAGGTTATATAGCATATCAGCATAACGTCTAAAGTTATATAGCATATCAGTATAACGTATAACGTTATATAGGATAGCAGTATAACGTATCACGTTATATAGTATTACGATATAGCGTACTACGTTATATAGCACTTCAGTATAACGTATAACGTTATATAGCATATCAGTATAACGTATAACGCTATATAGCATATCAGGATATCGCGTAAAGTTATTTAGCATATCAGTATAACGTACAAGGTTATATAGCATATCAGCATAACGTCTAAAGTTATATAGCATATCAGTATAACGTATAACGTTATATAGCATATCAGTATAACGTATAACGTTATATAGCACATCAGTATAACGTATAACGCTATATAGCCTATCAGTATAACATATAACGTTATATGCCATATCAGGATATCGTGTAAAGTTATTTAGCATATCAGTAGAACGTATAACGTGATATAGCATATCAGTATAGCGTATAGCGTTGTCTAGTATACCAGTATAACGTATCACGTTATAATGCAAATCAGTATAACGAATAACATTATATAGGAGAGCAGTATAACGTATCACGATATAGAGTACTCGTTATAGCGTATTACGTTATATAGCACATCAGTATAACGTATAACGTTATATAGCATATCAGTATACCATATAACGTTATATACCGTATCAGGATATCGTGTAAAGCTATTTAGCATATCAGTATAATGTACAGCGTTATATAGCATATCAGTATAACATATAACGCTATATAGCATATCAGGATATCGTGTAAAGTTATTTAGCATATCAGTATAACGTCTAAAGTTATATAGCGTATCAGTATAACGTATAACGTTATATAGGATAGCAGTATAACGTATCACGTTATATAGTATTGCGTTATAGCGTATTACGTTATATAGCATATCAGTATAACGTATAACGTTATATAGCGTATCAGTATAACGTATAACGTTATAGAGAATATCAGAATAACGTGTAACGTTATATAGCATATCAGAATAACGTAAAACGTTATATAGCACATCAGTATTACGTATAACGTTATATAGCATATAAGGATAACGTACAACGTTATATAGCATATCAGTATAACGTACAACGTTATATAGCATATCAGTATAACGTACAACGTTATATAGCATATCAGTATAACGTCTAAAGTAATATAGCATATCTGTATAACGTATAACGTTATGTAGCATTTCAGGATAACGTATAACCTTACATAGCGTATCAGTATAACGTATAACGTTATATAGGATAGCAGTATACCGTATCACGTTATATAGTATTACGTTATAGCGTATTACGTTATATAGCACATCAGTATAACGTATAACGTTTTATAGCATGTAAGTATAACGTATAACGTGATATAGCATATCAGTATAGCGTATAACATTATATAGCATATCAGTATAGCGTATAATGTTTTATAGCACATCAGAATAACGTGTAACGTGATATAGCATATCAGTATAGCGTATAACGTGATATAGCATATCAGTATAGCGTATAACATTATATAGCATATCACTATAGCGTATAACGTTATATAGCATATCAGTATAACGTATAACGTTATATAGGATAGCAGTATAGCGTATAACGTGATATAGCATATCAGTATAGCGTATAACATTATATAGCATATCACTATAGCGTATAACGTTATATAGCATATCAGTATAACGTATAACGTTATATAGGATAGCAGTATACCGTATCACGTTATATAGTATTACGTTATAGCGTATTACGTTATATAGGACATCAGTAAAACGTATAACGTGATATAGCATATCAGTATAGCGTATAACGTTATATAGCATATCATTATAACGTATAACGTTATATAGCATATCAGTATAACGTATAACGTTTTATAGCATATCAGTATAACGTATAACGTGATATAGCATATCAGTATAGCGTATAACGTTATATAGCATATCAGAATGGCGTATAACGTTTTATAGCATACCAGTATAACGTATAACGTTATATAGGATTGCAGTATAACGTATAACGTTATATAGTATTACGTTATAGCGTATTACGTTGAATAGCACATCAGTATAACGCATAACGTGATATAGCATATCAGTATAGCGTACAACATTATATAGCATATCACTATAGCGTATAACGTTATATAGCAAATCAGTATAACGTATAACGTTATATAGGATAGCAGTATACCGTATCACGTTATATAGTATTACGTTATAGCGTATTACGTTATATAGCACATCAGTATAACGTATAACGTGATATAGCATATCAGTATAGCGTATAACGTTATATAGCATATCATTATAACGTATAACGTTATATAGCATATCAGTATAACGTATAACGTTTTATAGCATATCAGTATAACGTATAACGTGATATAGGATAGCAGTATAACGTATAACGTTATGGCATATCAGTACAACGTATAACGTTATATTGCATATCAGCATAACGTATAATGTTTTATAGCACATCAGAATAACGTATAACGTGATATAGCATATCAGTATAGCGTATAACGTGATATAGCATATCAGTATAGCGTATAACAATATATAGCATATCACTATAGCGTATAACGTTATATAGGATATCAGTATAACGTATAACGTTATATAGGATAGCAGTATACCGTATCACGTTATATAGTATTACGTTATAGCGTATTACGTTATATAGCACATCAGTATAACGTATAACGTGATATAGCATATCAGTATAGCGTATAACGTTATATAGCATATCAGTATAACGTACAAGGTTATATAGCATATCAGCATAACGTCTAAAGTTATATAGCATATCAGTATAACGTATAACGTTATATAGGATAGCAGTATAACGTATAACGTTTTATAGCATATCAGTATAACGTATACCGTGATATAGCATATCAGTATAGCGTATAACGTTATATAGCATATCAGTACAACGTATAACGTTATATAGCATATCAGTATAACGTATAACGTTATATATTATATCAGTATAACATATAACGTTATTTGTCACATCAGTATAACGTATAACGTGATATAGCATATCAGTATAGCGTATAACGTTATATAGCATATCAGTATAGCGTATAACGTTATATAGCATATCAGAATGGCGTATAACGTTATTCAGCATATCAGTATAACGTACAAGGTTATATAGCATATCAGCATAACGTCTAAAGTTATATAGCATATCAGTATAACGTATAACGTTATATAGGATAGCAGTATAACGTATCACGTTATATAGTATTACGATATAGCGTACTACGTTATATAGCACTTCAGTATAACGTATAACGTTATATAGCATATCAGTATAACGTATAACGCTATATAGCATATCAGGATATCGCGTAAAGTTATTTAGCATATCAGTATAACGTACAAGGTTATATAGCATATCAGCATAACGTCTAAAGTTATATAGCATATCAGTATAACGTCTAAAGTAATATAGCATATCTGTATAACGTATAACGTTATGTAGCATTTCAGGATAACGTATAACCTTACATAGCGTATCAGTATAACGTATAACGTTATATAGGATAGCAGTATACCGTATCACGTTATATAGTATTACGTTATAGCGTATTACGTTATATAGCACATCAGTATAACGTATAACGTTTTATAGCATGTAAGTATACCATATAACGTTATATACCGTATCAGGATATCGTGTAAAGCTATTTAGCATATCAGTATAATGTACAGCGTTATATAGCATATCAGTATAACATATAACGCTATATAGCATATCAGGATATCGTGTAAAGTTATTTAGCATATCAGTATAACGTCTAAAGTTATATAGCGTATCAGTATAACGTATAACGTTATATAGGATAGCAGTATAACGTATCACGTTATATAGTATTGCGTTATAGCGTATTACGTTATATAGCATATCAGTATAACGTATAACGTTATATAGCGTATCAGTATAACGTATAACGTTATAGAGAATATCAGAATAACGTGTAACGTTATATAGCATATCAGAATAACGTAAAACGTTATATAGCACATCAGTATTACGTATAACGTTATATAGCATATAAGGATAACGTACAACGTTATATAGCATATCAGTATAACGTACAACGTTATATAGCATATCAGTATAACGTACAACGTTATATAGCATATCAGTATAACGTCTAAAGTAATATAGCATATCTGTATAACGTATAACGTTATGTAGCATTTCAGGATAACGTATAACCTTACATAGCGTATCAGTATAACGTATAACGTTATATAGGATAGCAGTATACCGTATCACGTTATATAGTATTACGTTATAGCGTATTACGTTATATAGCACATCAGTATAACGTATAACGTTTTATAGCATGTAAGTATAACGTATAACGTGATATAGCATATCAGTATAGCGTATAACATTATATAGCATATCAGTATAGCGTATAACGTTATATAGCATATCTGTACAACGTATAACGTTATATGGGATAGCACTATAACGTATAACGTTATATAGCATATCAGTATAACGTATAACGTTATATAGGATAGCAGTATACCGTATCACGTTATATAGTATTACGTTATAGCGAATTACGTTATATAGCACATCAGAATAACGCATAATGTGATATAGCATATCAGTATAGCGTATAACGTGATATAGCATATCAGTATAGCGTATAACATTATATAGCATATCAGTATAGCGTATAACGTTATATAGCATATCAGTATAACGTATAACGTTATATTGCATATCAGGATATCGTGTAAAGTTATTTAGCATATCAGTATAACGTACAACGGTATATAGCATATCAGTATAACGTTTAAAGTTATATATCATATCAGTATAACGATTAACGTTATAAAGCATATCAGTATAACGTATAACCTTATATAGGATAGCAGTATAACTTATCACGTTATATAGTATTACGTTATAGCGTAATACGATATATAGCACATCAGTATAACGTATAACGTTATATAGGATAGTAGTATAACGTATAACGTTATATAGCATATCAGTACAACTTATAACGTTATATAGCATATCAGTATAACATATAACGTGACATAGCAAATCAGTATAACGTATAACGTTATCCAGGACAGCAGTATACTGTATCACGATATATAGTATTACGTTATAGCGTATTACGTTATATAGCACATCAGTATAACGTATAACGTGATATAGCATATCAGTATAGCGTATAACGTTATATAGCATATCAGTATAACGTATAACGTTATATAGGATAGCAGTATAACGTATAACGTTATGGCATATCAGTACAACGTATAACGTTATATAGCATATCAGTATAACGTATAATGTTTTATAGCACATCAGAATAACGTATAACGTGATATAGCATATCAGTATAGCGTATAACGTGATATAGCATATCAGTATAGCGTATAACATTATATAGCATATCAGTATAGCGTATAACGTTATATAGCATATCAGTATAACGTATAACGTTATATAGGATAGCACTATAACGTATAACGCTATATAGCAAATCAGTATAACGTATAATGTTATACAGGACAGCAGTATACCGTATCACGTTATATAGTATTACGTTATAGCGTATTACGTTATATAGCCCATCAGTATAACGTATAGCGTTATATAGTATACCAGTATAACGCATCACGTTATATAGCATATCAGTATACCATATAACGTTATATACCATATCAGGATATCGTGTAAAGCTATTTAGCATATCAGTATAATGTACAGCGTTATATAGCATATCAGTATAACATATAACGCTATATAGCATATCAGGGTATCGTGTAAAGTTATTTAGCATATCAGTATAACGTCTAAAGTTATATAGCGTATCAGTATAACGTATAACGTTATATAGGATAGCAGTATAACGTATCACGTTATATAGTATTGCGTTATAGCGTATTACGTTATATAGCATATCAATATAACGTATAACGTTATATAGCGTATCAGTATAACATATAACGTTATAGAGAATATCAGAATAACGTGTAACGTTATATAGCATATCAGAATAACGTAAAACGTTATATAGCACATCAGTATAACGTATATCGTTAAAAAGCCTATCAGAATAACGTGTAACGTTATATATCATTTCAGGTTAACGTGTAAAATTATATAGCTTATCAGTACAACGTATAAGGTTATATAGCACATCAGTATAACGTATAGCGTTATATAGTATACCAGTATAACGCATCACGTTATATAGCATTTCAGTATAACGTATAACGTTATTTAGCATATCAGTATAACGTACAACGGTATATAGCATATCAGTATAACGTTTAAAGTTATATATCATATCAGTATAACGATTAACGTTATAAAGCATATCAGTATAACGTATAACCTTATATAGGATAGCAGTATAACTTATCACGTTATATAGTATTACGTTATAGCGTAATACGATATATAGCACATCAGTATAACGTATAACGTTATATAGGATAGTAGTATAACGTATAACGTTATATAGCATATCAGTACAACTTATAACGTTATATAGCATATCAGTATAACATATAACGTGACATAGCAAATCAGTATAACGTATAACGTTATCCAGGACAGCAGTATACTGTATCACGATATATAGTATTACGTTATAGCGTATTACGTTATATAGCACATCAGTATAACGTATAACGTGATATAGCATATCAGTATAGCGTATAACGTTATATAGCATATCAGTATAACGTATAACGTTATATAGGATAGCAGTATAACGTATAACGTTATGGCATATCAGTACAACGTATAACGTTATATAGCATATCAGTATAACGTATAATGTTTTATAGCACATCAGAATAACGTATAACGTGATATAGCATATCAGTATAGCGTATAACGTGATATAGCATATCAGTATAGCGTATAACATTATATAGCATATCAGTATAGCGTATAACGTTATATAGCATATCAGTATAACGTATAACGTTATATAGGATAGCACTATAACGTATAACGCTATATAGCAAATCAGTATAACGTATAATGTTATACAGGACAGCAGTATACCGTATCACGTTATATAGTATTACGTTATAGCGTATTACGTTATATAGCACATCAGTATAACGTATAGCGTTATATAGTATACCAGTATAACGCATCACGTTATATAGCATATCAGTATACCATATAACGTTATATACCATATCAGGATATCGTGTAAAGCTATTTAGCATATCAGTATAATGTACAGCGTTATATAGCATATCAGTATAACATATAACGCTATATAGCATATCAGGGTATCGTGTAAAGTTATTTAGCATATCAGTATAACGTCTAAAGTTATATAGCGTATCAGTATAACGTATAACGTTATATAGGATAGCAGTATAACGTATCACGTTATATAGTATTGCGTTATAGCGTATTACGTTATATAGCATATCAATATAACGTATAACGTTATATAGCGTATCAGTATAACATATAACGTTATAGAGAATATCAGAATAACGTGTAACGTTATATAGCATATCAGAATAACGTAAAACGTTATATAGCACATCAGTATAACGTATATCGTTAAAAAGCCTATCAGAATAACGTGTAACGTTATATATCATTTCAGGTTAACGTGTAAAATTATATAGCTTATCAGTACAACGTATAAGGTTATATAGCATATCAGTATAACACATAACGTGATATAGCATATCAGTATAGCGTAGAGGGTTATATACCATGTCAGTATAATGTCTAACGTTATGTAGCATTTCAGGATAACGTATAACCTTACATAGCGTGTCAGTATAACGTATAACCTTATATAGGATAGCAGTACACCGTATCACGCTATATAGTATTACGTTATAGCGTATTACGTTATATAGCACATCAGTATAGCGTATAACTTTTTATAGCACATAAGTATAACGTATAACGTGATATAGCATATCAGTATAGCGTATAACATTATATAGCATATCAGTATAACGCATAACGTTATATAGGATAGCACTATAACGTGTAGAAGTATATAGCATGTCCGTATAACGTATAACGTTTTATAGCATATCAGTATAACGTATAACGTAATATAGTATAACGTTATAGCGTATTACGTTATATAGCATATCAGTATAGCGTATAACATTATATAGCATATCAGTATAGCGTATAACGTTATATAGCATATCAGTATAACGTCTAAAGTTATATAGCGTATCAGTAGAACGTATAACGTTTTAGAGCACATCAGTATAACGTATAGCGTTATATAGTATACCAGTATAACGCATCACGTTATATAGCATATCAGTATAACATATAACGTTATATAGCATATCAGGATATCGTGTAAAGTTATTTAGCATATCAGTATAACGTGCAACGGTATCTAGCATATCAGTATAACGTTTAAAGTTATATATCATATCAGAATAACGATTAACGTTAGATAGCATATCAGAATGGCGTATAACGTTATATAGCATACCAGTATAACGTATAACGTTTTATAGCATATCAGTATGGCGTATAACGTTATATAGGATAGCAGTAAAACGTATAACGTTATATAGCATATCAGGATAACGTATAACGTTATATAGTATATCAGGATAACGTATAACGTTTTATAGCATATCAGTATAACGTATAACGTGATATAGCATATCAGTATACCGTATCACGTTATATAGTATTACGTTATAGCGTATTACGTTATATAGCACATCAGTATAACGTATAGCGTTATGTAGTATACCAGTATAACGTATCACGTTGTATTGCAAATCACTATAACGAATAACGTTATATAGGATAGCAGTATAACGTATCACGATATAGAGTATTACGTTATAGCGTATTACGTTAATTAGCGCATCAGTATAACGTATAACGTTATATAGCATATCAGTATAACGTCTAAAGTTATATAGCATAACAGGATAACGTATTACGTTATATCGCACATCATTATAACGTATAACGTTTTATAGCATATCAGTATAACGTACAAGGTTATATAGCATATCAGCATAACGTCTAAAGTTATATAACATATCAGTATAACGTATAACGTTATATAGGATAGCAGTATAACGTATCACGTTATATAGTATTACGATATAGCGTACTACGTTATATAGCACTTCAGTATAACGTATAACGTTATATAGCATATCAGTATAATGTCTAACGTTATATAGCATATCAGTATAACGATTAACGTTATAAAGCATATCAGTATAACGTATAACCTTATATAGGATAGCAGTATAACGTATCACGTTATATAGTATTACGTTATAGCGTAATACGATATATAGCACATCAGTATAACGTATAACGTTATATAGCATATCAGTATAACGTATAACGTTATATAGCATATCAGTACAACGTATAACGTTATATAGCATATCAGTATAATGTCTAACGTTATATAGCATATCAGGATAACGTGTAAGCTTAAATAGCGTATCAGTATAATGTCTAACGTTATATAGCATATCAGGATAACGTGTAACCTTAAATAGCGTATCAGTATAACGTATAACGTTATATAGCATATCAGTACAACTTATAACGCTATATAGCATATCAGTATAACATATAACGTGACATAGCAAATCAGTATAACGTATAACGTTATCCAGGACAGCAGTATACTGTATCACGATATATAGTATTACGTTATAGCGTATTACGTTATATAGCACATCAGTATAACGTATAACGTGATATAGCATATCAGTATAGCGTATAACGTTATATAGCATATCAGTATAACGTATAACGTTATATAGGATAGCAGTATAACGTATAACGTTATGGCATATCAGTACAACGTATAACGTTAAATAGCATATCAGTATAACGTATAATGTTTTATAGCACATCAGAATAACGTATAACGTGATATAGCATATCAGTATAGCGTATAACGTGATATAGCATATCAGTATAGCGTATAACATTATATAGCATATCAGTATAGCGTATAACGTTATATAGCATATCAGTATAACGTATAACGTTATATAGGATAGCACTATAACGTATAACGCTATATAGCAAATCAGTATAACGTATAATGTTATACAGGACAGCAGTATACCGTATCACGTTATATAGTATTACGTTATAGCGTATTACGTTATATAGCACATCAGTATCACGTATAGCGTTATATAGTATACCAGTATAACGCATCACGTTATATAGCATATCAGTATACCATATAACGTTATATACCATATCAGGATATCGTGTAAAGCTATTTAGCATATCAGTATAATGTACAGCGTTATATAGCATATCAGTATAACGTATAACCTTATATAGGATAGCAGTATAACGTATCACGTTATATAGTATTACGTTATAGCGTAATACGATATATAGCACATCAGTATAACGTATAACGTTATATAGCATATCAGTATAACGTATAACGTTATATAGCATATCAGTACAACGTATAACGTTATATAGCATATCAGTATAATGTCTAACGTTATATAGCATATCAGGATAACGTGTAACCTTAAATAGCGTATCAGTATAACGTATAACGTTATATAGGATAGCAGTATAACGTATAACCTTATATAGGATAGCAGTATAACGTATCACGTTATATAGTATTACGTTATAGCGTAATACGATATATAGCACATCAGTATAACGTATAACGTGATATAGCAAATCAGTATAACGTATAATGTTATACAGGACAGCAGTATACCGTATCACGTTATATAGTATTACGTTATAGCGTATTACGTCATATAGCACATCAGTATCACGTATAGCGTTATATAGTATACCAGTATAACGCATCACGTTATATAGCATATCAGTATACCATATAACGTTATATACCATATCAGGATATCGTGTAAAGCTATTTAGCATATCAGTATAATGTACAGCGTTATATAGCATATCAGTATAACATATAACGCTATATAGCATATCAGGATATCGTGTAAAGTTATTTAGCATATCAGTATAACGTCTAAAGTTATATAGCGTATCAGTATAACGTATAACGTTATATAGGATAGCAGTATAACGTATCACGTTATATAGTATTGCGTTATAGCGTATTACGTTATATAGCATATCAATATAACGTATAACGTTATATAGCATATCAGTATAACGTATAACGGTATAGAGAATATCAGAATAACGTGTAACGTTATATAGCATATCAGAATAACGTAAAACGTTATATAGCACATCAGTATAACGTATATCGTTAAAAAGCCTATCAGAATAACGTGTAACGTTATATATCATTTCAGGTTAACGTGTAAAATTATATAGCTTATCAGTACAACGTATAAGGTTATATAGCATATCAGTATAACACATAACGTGATATAGCATATCAGTATAGCGTAGAGGGTTATATACCATGTCAGTATAATGTCTAACGTTATGTAGCATTTCAGGATAACGTATAACCTTACATAGCGTGTCAGTATAACGTATAACCTTATATAGGATAGCAGTACACCGTATCACGCTATATAGTATTACGTTATAGCGTATTACGTTATATAGCACATCAGTATAACGTATAACTTTTTATAGCACATAAGTATAACGTATAACGTGATATAGCATATCAGTATAGCGTATAACATTATATAGCATATCAGTATAACGCATAACGTTATATAGGATAGCACTATAACGTGTAGAAGTATATAGCATGTCCGTATAACGTATAACGTTTTATAGCATATCAGTATAACGTATAACGTAATATAGTATAACGTTATAGCGTATTACGTTATATAGCATATCAGTATAGCGTATAACGTTATATAGCATATCAGTATAACGTATCACGTTATATAGTATTGCGTTATAGCGTATTACGTTATATAGCATATCAGTATAACGTATAACGTTATATAGCATATCAGTATAACGTATAACGTTATATAGGATAGCAGTATAACGTATAACGTTATATAGCATATCAGTACAACTTATAACGCTATATAGCATATCAGTATAACATATAACGTGACATAGCAAATCAGTATAACGTATAACGTTATCCAGGACAGCAGTATACTGTATCACGATATATAGTATTACGTTATAGCGTATTACGTTATATAGCACATCAGTATAACGTATAACGTGATATAGCATATCAGTATAGCGTATAACGTTATATAGCATATCAGTATAACGTATAACGTTATATAGGATAGCAGTATAACGTATAACGTTATGGCATATCAGTACAACGTATAACGTTATATAGCATATCAGTATAACGTATAATGTTTTATAGCACATCAGAATAACGTATAACGTGATATAGCATATCAGTATAGCGTATAACGTGATATAGCATATCAGTATAGCGTATAACATTATATAGCATATCAGTATAGCGTATAACGTTATATAGCATATCAGTATAACGTATAACGTTATATAGGATAGCACTATAACGTATAACGCTATATAGCAAATCAGTATAACGTATAATGTTATACAGGACAGCAGTATACCGTATCACGTTATATAGTATTACGTTATAGCGTATTACGTCATATAGCACATCAGTATCACGTATAGCGTTATATAGTATACCAGTATAACGCATCACGTTATATAGCATATCAGTATACCATATAACGTTATATACCATATCAGGATATCGTGTAAAGCTATTTAGCATATCAGTATAATGTACAGCGTTATATAGCATATCAGTATAACATATAACGCTATATAGCATATCAGGATATCGTGTAAAGTTATTTAGCATATCAGTATAACGTCTAAAGTTATATAGCGTATCAGTATAACGTATAACGTTATATAGGAGAGCAGTATAACGTATCACGTTATATAGTATTGCGTTATAGCGTATTACGTTATATAGCATATCAATATAACGTATAACGTTATATAGCATATCAGTATAACGTATAACGGTATAGAGAATATCAGAATAACGTGTAACGTTATATAGCATATCAGAATAACGTAAAACGTTATATAGCACATCAGTATAACGTATATCGTTAAAAAGCCTATCAGAATAACGTGTAACGTTATATATCATTTCAGGTTAACGTGTAAAATTATATAGCTTATCAGTACAACGTATAAGGTTATATAGCATATCAGTATAACACATAACGTGATATAGCATATCAGTATAGCGTAGAGGGTTATATACCATGTCAGTATAATGTCTAACGTTATGTAGCATTTCAGGATAACGTATAACCTTACATAGCGTGTCAGTATAACGTATAACCTTATATAGGATAGCAGTACACCGTATCACGCTATATAGTATTACGTTATAGCGTATTACGTTATATAGCACATCAGTATAACGTATAACTTTTTATAGCACATAAGTATAACGTATAACGTGATATAGCATATCAGTATAGCGTATAACATTATATAGCATATCAGTATAACGCATAACGTTATATAGGATAGCACTATAACGTGTAGAAGTATATAGCATGTCCGTATAACGTATAACGTTTTATAGCATATCAGTATAACGTATAACGTAATATAGTATAACGTTATAGCGTATTACGTTATATAGCATATCAGTATAGCGTATAACGTTATATAGCATATCAGTATAACGTATCACGTTATATAGTATTGCGTTATAGCGTATTACGTTATATAGCATATCAATATAACGTATAACGTTATATAGCATATCAGTATAGCGTATAACGTTATATAGCATATCAGTATAACGTCTAAAGTTATATAGCGTATCAGTAGAACGTATAACGTTTTAGAGCACATCAGTATAACGTATAGCGTTATATAGTATACCAGTATAACGCATCACGTTATATAGCATATCAGTATAACGTATAACGTTATATAGCATATCAGTACAACGTATAACGTTATATAGCATATCAGTATAATGTCTAACGTTATATAGCATATCAGTATAACGTTTAAAGTTATATATCATATCAGTATGACGATTAACGTTATATAGCATATCAGTACAACGTATAACGCTATATAGCATATCAGTATAACATATAACGTTATATAGCATATCAGGATATCGTGTAAAGTTATTTAGCATATCAGTATAACGTGCAACGGTATCTAGCATATCAGTATAACGTTTAAAGTTATATATCATATCAGTATAACGTATAACGTGATATAGCATATCAGTATACCGTATCACGTTATATAGTATTACGTTATAGCGTATTACGTTATATAGCACATCAGTATAACGTATAGCGTGATATAGCATATCAGTATACCGTATCACGTTATATAGTATTACGTTATAGCGTATTACGTTATATAGCACATCAGTATAACGTATATCGTTATGTAGTATACCAGTATAACGTATCACGTTATATTGCAAATCACTATAAGGAATAACGTTATATAGGATAGCAGTATAACGTATCACGATATAGAGTATTACGTTATAGCGTATTACGTTAATTAGCGCATCAGTATAACGTATAACGTTATATAGCATATCAGTATAACGTCTAAAGTTATATAGCATAACAGGATAACGTATTACGTTATATCGCACATCATTATAACGTATAACGTTTTATAGCATATCAGTATAACGTACAAGGTTATATAGCATATCAGCATAACGTCTAAAGTTATATAACATATCAGTATAACGTATAACGTTATATAGGATAGCAGTATAACGTATCACGTTATATAGTATTACGATATAGCGTACTACGTTATATAGCACTTCAGTATAACGTATAACGTTATATAGCATATCAGTATAACATATAACGCTATATAGCATATCAGGATATCGCGTAAAGTTATTTAGCATATCAGTATAACGTACAAGGTTATATAGCATATCAGCATAACGTCTAAAGTTATATAGCATATCAGTATAACGTATAACGTTATATAGCATATCAGTAGAACGTATAACATTATAGAGCATATGAGTATAACGTATAGCGTTATATAGTATACCAGTATAACGCATCACGTTATATAGCATATCAGTATAGCGTATAACGTTATATAGCATATCAGAATAACGTAAAACGCTATATAGCACATCAGTATAACGTATATCGTTATAAAGCTTATCAGAATAACGTGTAACGTTATATATCATTTCAGGTTAACGTGTAAAATTATATAGCTTATCAGTACAACGTATATCGTTATATAGCATATCAGTATAATGTCTAACGTTATATAGCATTTCAGGATAACGTGTAACCTTAAATAGCGTGTCAGTATTACGTATAACGTTATATAGCATATCAGTATAACATATAACGTTATATAGCACATCAGTATTACGTATAACGTTATATAGCATATAAGGATAACGTACAACGTTATATAGCATATCAGTATAACGTACAACGTTATATAGCATATCAGTATAACGTACAACGTTATATAGCATATCAGTACAACGTCTAAAGTAATATAGCATATCTGTATAACGTATAACGTTATGTAGCATTGCAGGATAACGTATAACCTTACATAGCGTATCAGTATAACGTATAACGTTATATAGGATAGCAGTATACCGTATCACGTTATATAGTATTACGTTATAGCGTATTACGTTATATAGCACATCAGTATAACGTATAACGTTTTATAGCATGTAAGTATAACGTATAACGTGATATAGCATATCAATATAGCGTATAACATTATATAGCATATCAGTATAGCGTATAACGTTATATAGCATATCTGTACAACGTATAACGTTATATGGGATAGCACTATAACGTATAACGTTATATAGCATATCAGTATAACGTATAACGTTATATAGGATAGCAGTATACCGTATCACGTTATATAGTATTACGTTATAGCGAATTACGTTATATAGCACATCAGAATAACGCATAATGTGATATAGCATATCAGTATAGCGTATAACGTTATATAGCATATCAGTATAACGTATAACATTATATAGCATATCAGTATAATGTCTAACGTTATATAGCACATCAGGATAACGTGTAACCTTAAATAGCGTATCAGTATAACGTATAACGTTATATAGCATATCAGTATAACGTATAACGTTATATTGCACATCAGGATATCGTGTAAAGTTATTTAGCATATCAGTATAACGTACAACGGTATATAGCATATCAGTATAACGTTTAAAGTTATATATCATATCAGTATAACGATTAACGTTATAAAGCATATCAGTATAACGTATAACCTTATATAGGATAGCAGTATAACGTATCACGTTATATAGTATTACGTTATAGCGTAATACGATATATAGCACATCAGTATAACGTATAACGTTATATAGCATATCAGTATAACGTATAACGTTATATAGCATATCAGCATAACGTATAACGTTATATAGGATAGCAGTATAACGTATAACGTTATATAGTATTACGTTATAGCGTATTACGTTAAATAGCACATCAGTATAACGTATAACGTGATATAGCATATCAGTATTGCGTACAACGTTATGTAGCATATCAGTAAAACGTATAACGTTTTATAGCATATCAGTATAACGCGTAACGTTATATAGCATATCAGTATAACGTCTAAAGTTATATAGCATATTAGTATAACGTATAACGTTATATAGGATAGCAGTATAACGTATTACGTTATATAGCACATCAGTATAACGTATAACGTGCTATAGCATATCAGTATAGCGTATTACGTTATATAGCATATCAGTATAGCGTACAACGTTATGGCATATCAGTACAACGTATAACGTTATATAGCATATCAGTATAACGTACAATGTTTTATAGCACATCAGAATAACGTATAACGTGATATAGCATATCAGTATAGCGTATAACGTGATATAGCATATCAGTATAACGTATAACGTTATACAGGACAGCAGTATACCGTATCACGTTATATAGTATTACGTTATAGCGTATTACTTTATATAGCACATCAGTATAACGTATAGCGTTATATAGTATACCAGTATAACGCATCACGTTATATAGCATTTCAGTATAACGTATAACGTTATATAGCATATCAGTACAACGTATAACGTTATATAGCATATCAGTATAATGTCTAACGTTATATAGCATATCAGGATAACGTGTAACCTTAAATAGCGTATCAGTATAACGTTATATAGCATATCAGTATAACATATAACGTTATATAGCATATCAGGATATCGTGTAAAGTTATATAGCATATCAGTATAGCGTACAACGTTATGGCATATCAGTACAACGTATAACGTTATATAGCATATCAGTATAACGTACAATGTTTTATAGCACATCAGAATAACGTATAACGTGATATAGCATATCAGTATAGCGTATAACGTGATATAGCATATCAGTATAACGTATAACGTTATACAGGACAGCAGTATACCGTATCACGTTATATAGTATTGCGTTATAGCGTAATACGATATATAGCACATCAGTATAACGTATAACGTTATATAGCATATCAGTATAACGTATAACGTTATATAGCATATCAGTATAACGTATAACGTTATATAGGATAGCAGTATAACGTATAACGTTATATAGCATATCAGAACAACGTATAACGTTATATAGCATATCAGTATAACGTATAACGTTATATACTATATCAGTATAACATATAACGTTATTTAGCACATCAGTATAACGTATAACGTGATATAGCATATCAGTATAGCGTATAACGTTATATAGCATACCAGTATAACGTATAACGTTATATAGGATAGCAGTATACCGCATCACGTTATATAGTATTACGTTATAGCGTATTACGTTAAATAGCACATCAGTATAACGTATAACGTGATATAGCATATCAGTATTGCGTACAACGTTATGTAGCATATCAGTAAAACGTATAACGTTTTATAGCATATCAGTATAACGCGTAACGTTATATAGCATATCAGTATAACGTCTAAAGTTATATAGCATATTAGTATAACGTATAACGTTATATAGGATAGCAGTATAACGTATTACGTTATATAGCACATCAGTATAACGTATAACGTTATATAGCATATCAGTATAACGTATAACGTTATATAGCATATCAGTATAACGTATAACGTTATATAGGATAGCAGTATAACGTATAACGTTATATAGCATATCAGAACAACGTATAACGTTATATAGCATATCAGTATAACGTATAACGTTATATACTATATCAGTATAACATATAACGTTATTTAGCACATCAGTATAACGTATAACGTGATATAGCATATCAGTATAGCGTATAACGTTATATAGCATACCAGTATAACGTATAACGTTATATAGGATAGCAGTATACCGCATCACGTTATATAGTATTACGTTATAGCGTATTACGTTAAATAGCACATCAGTATAACGTATAACGTGATATAGCATATCAGTATTGCGTACAACGTTATGTAGCATATCAGTAAAACGTATAACGTTTTATAGCATATCAGTATAACGCGTAACGTTATATAGCATATCAGTATAACGTCTAAAGTTATATAGCATATTAGTATAACGTATAACGTTATATAGGATAGCAGTATAACGTATTACGTTATATAGCACATCAGTATAACGTATAACGTGCTATAGCATATCAGTATAGCGTACAACGTTATGGCATATCAGTACAACGTATAACGTTATATAGCATATCAGTATAACGTACAATGTTTTATAGCACATCAGAATAACGTATAACGTGATATAGCATATCAGTATAGCGTATAACGTGATATAGCATATCAGTATAGCGTATTACATTATATAGCATATCAGTATAGCGTATAACGTTATATAGCATATCAGTATAACGTATAACGTTATATAGGATAGCAGTATAACGTATAACGTTATGGCATATCAGTACAACGTATAACGTTATATAGCATATCAGTATAGCGTATAACGTTATATAGCACATCAGTATAACGTATAACGTTATATAGGATAGCAGTATAACGTATAACGTTATGGCATATCAGTACAACGTATAACGTTATATTGCATATCAGTATAACGTATAATGTTTTATAGCACATCAGAATAACGTATAACGTGATATAGCATATCAGTATAGCGTATAACGTGATATAGCATATCAGTACAGCGTATAACATTATATAGCATATCACTATAGCGTATAACGTTATATAGCATATCAGTATAACGTATAACGTTATATAGGATAGCAGTATACCGTATCACGTTATATAGTATTACGTTATAGCGTATTACGTTATATAGGACATCAGTATAACGTATAACGTGATATAGCATATCAGTATAGCGTATAACGTTATATAGCATATCATTATAACGTATAACGTTATATAGCATATCAGTATAACGTATAACGTTATATAGGATAGCAGTATACCGCATCACGTTATATAGTATTACGTTATAGCGTATTACGTTAAATAGCACATCAGTATAACGTATAACGTGATATAGCATATCAGTATTGCGTACAACGTTATGTAGCATATCAGTAAAACGTATAACGTTTTATAGCATATCAGTATAACGCGTAACGTTATATAGCATATCAGTATAACGTCTAAAGTTATATAGCATATTAGTATAACGTATAACGTTATATAGGATAGCAGTATAACGTATTACGTTATATAGCACATCAGTATAACGTATAACGTGCTATAGCATATCAGTATAGCGTACAACGTTATGGCATATCAGTACAACGTATAACGTTATATAGCATATCAGTATAACGTACAATGTTTTATAGCACATCAGAATAACGTATAACGTGATATAGCATATCAGTATAGCGTATAACGTGATATAGCATATCAGTATAGCGTATTACATTATATAGCATATCAGTATAGCGTATAACGTTATATAGCATATCAGTATAACGTATAACGTTATATAGGATAGCAGTATAACGTATAACGTTATGGCATATCAGTACAACGTATAACGTTATATAGCATATCAGTATAGCGTATAACGTTATATAGCACATCAGTATAACGTATAACGTTATATAGGATAGCAGTATAACGTATAACGTTATGGCATATCAGTACAACGTATAACGTTATATTGCATATCAGTATAACGTATAATGTTTTATAGCACATCAGAATAACGTATAACGTGATATAGCATATCAGTATAGCGTATAACGTGATATAGCATATCAGTACAGCGTTTAACATTATATAGCATATCACTATAGCGTATAACGTTATATAGCATATCAGTATAACGTATAACGTTATATAGGATAGCAGTATACCGTATCACGTTATATAGTATTACGTTATAGCGTATTACGTTATATAGGACATCAGTATAACGTATAACGTGATATAGCATATCAGTATAGCGTATAACGTTATATAGCATATCATTATAACGTATAACGTTATATAGCATATCAGTATAACGTATAACGTTTTATAGCATATCAGTATAACGTATAACGTGATATAGCATATCAGTATAGCGTATAACGTTATATAGCATATCAGAATGGCGTATAACGTTTTATAGCATACCAGTATAACGTATAACGTTATATAGGATTGCAGTATAACGTATAACGTTATATAGTGTTACGTTATAGCGTATTACGTTGAATAGCACATCAGTATAACGCATAACGTGATATAGCATATCAGTATAGCGTATAACATTATATAGCATATCACTATAGCGTATAACGTTATATAGCATATCAGTATAACGTATAACGTTATATAGGATAGCAGTATACCGTATCACGTTATATAGTATTACGTTATAGCGTATTACGTTATATAGCACATCAGTATAACGTATAACGTGATATAGCATATCAGTATAGCGTATAACGTTATATAGCATATCATTATAACGTATAACGTTATATAGCATATCAGTATAACGTATAACGTTTTATAGCATATCAGTATAACGTATAACGTGATATAGGATAGCAGTATAACGTATAACGTTATGGCATATCAGTACAACGTATAACGTTATATTGCATATCAGCATAACGTATAATGTTTTATAGCACATCAGAATAACGTATAACGTGATATAGCATATCAGTATAGCGTATAACGTGATATAGCATATCAGTATAGCGTATAACAATATATAGCATATCACTATAGCGTATAACGTTATATAGGATATCAGTATAACGTATAACGTTATATAGGATAGCAGTATACCGTATCACGTTATATAGTATTACGTTATAGCGTATTACGTTATATAGCACATCAGTATAACGTATAACGTGATATAGCATATCAGTATAGCGTATAACGTTATATAGCATATCAGTATAACGTACAAGGTTATATAGCATATCAGCATAACGTCTAAAGTTATATAGCATATCAGTATAACGTATAACGTTATATAGGATAGCAGTATAACGTATAACGTTTTATAGCATATCAGTATAACGTATACCGTGATATAGCATATCAGTATAGCGTATAACGTTATGGCATATCAGTACAACGTATAACGTTATATTGCATATCAGCATAACGTATAATGTTTTATAGCACATCAGAATAACGTATAACGTGATATAGCATATCAGTATAGCGTATAACGTGATACAGCATATCAGTATAGCGTATAACAATATATAGCATATCACTATAGCGTATAACGTTATATAGGATATCAGTATAACGTATAACGTTATATAGGATAGCAGTATACCGTATCACGTTATATAGTATTACGTTATAGCGTATTACGTTATATAGCACATCAGTATAACGTATAACGTGATATAGCATATCAGTATAGCGTATAACGTTATATAGCATATCAGTATAACGTACAAGGTTATATAGCATATCAGCATAACGTCTAAAGTTATATAGCATATCAGTATAACGTATAACGTTATATAGGATTGCAGTATAACGTATAACGTATACCGTGATATAGCATATCAGCATAGCGTATAACTTTATATAGCATATCAGTATAACGTAAAACGTTATATAGCATATCAATATAACGTATAACGTGATATAGCATATCAGTATAGCGTATAACGTTATGTAGCATATCAGTATGACGTATAACGTTATATAGGATTGCAGTATAACGTATAACGTTATATAGTATTGCGTTATAGCGTATTACGTTATAATGCATATCAGTATTGAGTACAACGTTATGTAGCATATCAGTAAAACGTATAACGTTTTATAGCATATCAGTATAACGCGTAACGTTATATAGCATATCAGTATAACGTCTAAAGTTATATAGCATATTAGTATAACGTATAGCGTTATATAGGATAGCAGTATAACGTATAACGTTATATAGCATATCAGTATAACGTATAACGTTTTATAGCATATCAGTATAACGTATAACGCGATATGGCATATCAGAATAGCGTATAACGTTATATAGCATACCAGTATAACGTCTAAAGTTATATAGCATATCAGTATAACGTATAACGTTATATAGGATAGCAGTATAACGCATAACGTTATATAGCATATCAGTATAACGTATAACGTTATGTAGCATATCAGGATAACGCAGAACCTTAAATAGCGTATCAGTATAACGTATTACGTTATATAGCACATTAGTATAACGTATAACGTGATATAGCATATCAGTATAGCGTATTACGTTATATAGCATATCAGTATAGCGTACAACGTTATAGAGCATACCAGGATAACGGGTAACGTTATATAGCATATCAGTTTATCGTCTAAAGTAATATAGCATATCTGTATAACGTATAACGTTATATAGCATATCAGTATAACGTACAAGGTTATATAGCATATCAGCATAACGTCTAAAGTTATATAGCATATCAGTATAACGTATAACGTTATATAGGATAGCAGTATAACGTATAACGTTTTATAGCACATCAGTATAACGTATAACGTTATATAGGATAGCAGTATAACGTATAACGTTATGGCATATCAGTACAACGTATAACGTTATATTGCATATCAGTATAACGTATAATGTTTTATAGCACATCAGAATAACGTATAACGTGATATAGCATATCAGTATAGCGTATAACGTGATATAGCATATCAGTATAGCGTATAACATTATATAGCATATCACTATAGCGTATAACGTTATATAGCATATCAGTATAACGTATAACGTTATATAGGATAGCAGTATACCGTATCACGTTATATAGCATATCAGTATAACGTATAACGTTATATAGGATTGCAGTATAACGTATAACGTTATATAGTATTGCGTTATATCGTATTACGTTATATAGCATATCAGTATGACGTATAACGTTATATAGGATAGCAGTATACCGCATCACGTTATATAGTATTACGTTATAGCGTATTACGTTAAATAGCACATCAGTATAACGTATAACGTGATATAGCATATCAGTATTGAGTACAACGTTATGTAGCATATCAGTAAAACGTATAACGTTTTATAGCATATCAGTATAACGCGTAACGTTATATAGCATATCAGTATAACGTCTAAAGTTATATAGCATATCAGTAGAACGTATAACGTTTTAGAGCACATCAGTATAACGTATGGCGTTATATAGTATACCAGTATAACGCATCACGTTACATAGCATTTCAGTATAACGTATAACGTTATATAGCATATCAGTACAACGTATAACGTTATATAGCATATCAGTATAATGTCTAACGATATATAACATATCAGGATAACGTGTAACCTTAAATAGCGTATCAGTATAACGTATAACGTTATATAGCATATCAGTATAACGTATAACGTTATATAGCATATCAGTATAACGTATAACGTTATATAGGATAGCAGTATAACGTATAACGTTATATAGCATATCAGAACAACGTATAACGTTATATATTATATCAGTATAACATATAACGTTATTTAGCACATCTGTATAACGTATAACGTGATATAGCATATCAGTATAGCGTATAACGTTATATAGGATAGCAGTATAACGTATAACGTTATATAGCATATCAATATAACGTATAACGTTATATAGCATATCAGTATAACGTATAACGTTATATAGCATATCAGTATAACGTATAACGTTATATAGGATAGCAGTATACCGTATCACGTTATATACTATTACGTTATTGCGTATTACGTTATATAGCATATCTGTATAACGTCTAAAGTTATATAGCATATTAGTATAACGTATAACGTTATATAGGATAGCAGTATAACGTATTACGTTATATAGCACATCAGTATAACGTATAACGTGCTATAGCATATCAGTATAACGTCTAAAGTTATATAGCATATTAGTATAACGTATAACGTTATATAGGATAGCAGTATAACGTATTACGTTATATAGCATACCAGTATAACGTATAACGTTATATAGGATTGCAGTATAACGTATAACGTTGTATAGTATTGCGTTATAGCGTATTACGTTATATAGCATATCAGTATAACGTATAACGTGATATAGGATAGCAGTATACCGGATCACGTTATATAGTATTACGTTATAGCGTATTACGTTAAATAGCACATCAGTATAACGTATAACATGATATAGCATATCAGTATTGCGTACAACGTTATGTAGCATATCAGTAAAACGTATAACGTTTTATAGCATATCAGTATAACGCGTAACGTTATATAGCATATCAGTATAACGTCTAAAGTTATATAGCATATTAGTATAACGTATAACGTTATATAGGATAGCAGTATAACGTATTACGTTATATAGGACATCAGTATAACGTATAACGTGCTATAGCATATCAGTATAGCGTATTACGTTATATAGCATATCAGTATAGCGTACAACGTTATGGCATATCAGTACAACGTATAACGTTATATAGCATATCAGTATAACGTATAATGTTTTACAGCACATCAGAATAACGTATAACGTGATATAGCATATCAGTATAGCGTATAACGTGATATAGCATATCAGTATAGCGTATAACATTATATAGCATATCAGTATAGCGTATAACGTTATATAGCATATCAGTAAAACGTATAACGTTATATTGCATATCAGTATAACGTATAATGTTTTATAGCACATCAGACTAACGTATAACGTGATATAGCATATCAGTATAGCGTATAACGTGATATAGCATATCAGTATAGCGTATAACATTATATAGCATATCAGTATAGCGTATAACGTTATATAGCATATCAGTATAACGTATAACGTTATATAGGATAGCAGTATACCGTATCACGTTATATAGTATTACGTTATAGCGTATTATGTTATATAGCGCATCAGTATAACGTATAACGTGATATAGCATATCAGTATAGCGTATTACGTTATATAGCATATCAGTATAACGTACAAGGTTATATAGCATATCAGCATAACGTCTAGAGTTATATAGCATATCAGTATAACGTATAACGTTATATAGGATAGCAGTATAACGTATAACGTTTTATAGCATATCAGTATAACGTATACCGTGATATAGCATATCAGTATAGCGTATAACGTTATATAGCACATCAGTATAACGTAAAACGTTATATAGCATATCAGTATAACGTATAACGTGATATAGCATATCCGTATAGCGTATAACGTTATATAGCATATCAGTACAACGTATAACGTTATATAGCATATCAGTATAATGTCTAACGTTATATAGCATATCAGGATAACGTGTAACCTTAAATAGCGTATCAGTATAACGTTATATAGCATATCAGTATAACATATAACGTTATATAGCATATCAGGATATCGTGTAAAGTTATTTAGCATATCAGTATAACGCACAACGGTATATAGCATATCAGTATAACGTTTAAAGTTATATAGCATATCAGTATAACGATTAACGTTATAAAGCATATCAGTATAACGTATAACCTTATATAGGATAGCAGTATAACGTATCACGTTATATAGTATTGCGTTATAGCGTAATACGATATATAGCACATCAGTATAACGTATAACGTTATATAGCATATCAGTATAACGTATAACGTTATATAGCATATCAGTATAACGTATAACGTTATATAGGATAGCAGTATAACGTATAACGTTATATAGCATATCAGAACAACGTATAACGTTATATAGCATATCAGTATAACGTATAACGTTATATATTATATCAGTATAACATATAACGTTATTTAGCACATCAGTATAACGTATAACGTGATATAGCATATCAGTATAGCGTATAACGTTATATAGCATACCAGTATAACGTATAACGTTATATAGGATAGCAGTATACCGCATCACGTTATATAGTATTACGTTATAGCGTATTACGTTAAATAGCACATCAGTATAACGTATAACGTGATATAGCATATCAGTATTGCGTACAACGTTATGTAGCATATCAGTAAAACGTATAACGTTTTATAGCATATCAGTATAACGTATAACGTTTTATAGCATATCAGTATAACGTATAACGTGATATAGCATATCAGTATAGCGTATAACGTTATATAGCATATCAGAATGGCGTATAACGTTTTATAGCATACCAGTATAACGTATAACGTTATATAGGATTGCAGTATAACGTATAACGTTATATAGTATTACGTTATAGCGTATTACGTTAAATAGCACATCAGTATAACGCATAACGTGATATAGCATATCAGTATAGCGTATAACATTATATAGCATATCACTATAGCGTATAACGTTATATAGCATATCAGTATAACGTATAACGTTATATAGGATAGCAGTATACCGTATCTCGTTATATAGTATTACGTTATAGCGTATTACGTTATATAGCACATCAGTATAACGTATAACGTGATATAGCATATCAGTATAGCGTATAACGTTATATAGCATATCATTATAACGTATAACGTTATATAGCATATCAGTATAACGTATAACGTTTTATAGCATATCAGTATAACGTATAACGTGATATAGGATAGCAGTATAACGTATAACGTTATGGCATATCAGTACAACGTATAACGTTATATTGCATATCAGCATAACGTATAATGTTTTATAGCACATCAGAATAACGTATAACGTGATATAGCATATCAGGATAACGTATAACGTGATATAGCATATCAGTATAGCGTATAGCGTTATATAGCATATCAGGATAACGGGTAAAGTTATATAACATATCAGCATAACGTATAACGTGAAATAGCATATCAGTATAGCTTATAACGTTATATAGCATATCAGTATAGCGTATAACGTTATATAGCATATCAGTATAACGTATAACGTTTTATAGCATATCAGTATAACGTCTAAAGTAATATAGCATATCTGTATAACGTATAACGTTATGGAGCATATCAGAATAACGGGTAACGTTATATAGTATATCAGTATAACGTATAACGTTATATAGCATATCAGTATAACGTATAACGTTATATAGGATAGCAGTATACCGTATCACGTTATATACTATTACGTTATTGCGTATTACGTTATATAGCATATCTGTATAACGTCTAAAGTTATATAGCATATTAGTATAACGTATAACGTTATATAGGATAGCAGTATAACGTATTACGTTATATAGCACATCAGTATAACGTATAACGTGCTATAGCATATCAGTATAACGTCTAAAGTTATATAGCATATTAGTATAACGTATAACGTTATATAGGATAGCAGTATAACGTATTACGTTATATAGCATACCAGTATAACGTATAACGTTATATAGGATTGCAGTATAACGTATAACGTTGTATAGTATTGCGTTATAGCGTATTACGTTATATAGCATATCAGTATAACGTATAACGTGATATAGGATAGCAGTATACCGGATCACGTTATATAGTATTACGTTATAGCGTATTACGTTAAATAGCACATCAGTATAACGTATAACGTGATATAGCATATCAGTATTGCGTACAACGTTATGTAGCATATCAGTAAAACGTATAACGTTTATAGCATATCAGTATAACGCGTAACGTTATATAGCATATCAGTATAACGTCTAAAGTTATATAGCATATTAGTATAACGTATAACGTTATATAGGATAGCAGTATAACGTATTACGTTATATAGCACATCAGTATAACGTATAACGTGCTATAGCATATCAGTATAGCGTATTACGTTATATAGCATATCAGTATAGCGTACAACGTTATGGCATATCAGTACAACGTATAACGTTATATAGCATATCAGTATAACGTATAATGTTTTACAGCACATCAGAATAACGTATAACGTGATATAGCATATCAGTATAGCGTATAACGTGATATAGCATATCAGTATAGCGTATAACATTATATAGCATATCAGTATAGCGTATAACGTTATATAGCATATCAGTAAAACGTATAACGTTATATTGCATATCAGTATAACGTATAATGTTTTATAGCACATCAGACTAACGTATAACGTGATATAGCATATCAGTATAGCGTATAACGTGATATAGCATATCAGTATAGCGTATAACATTATATAGCATATCAGTATAGCGTATAACGTTATATAGCATATCAGTATAACGTATAACGTTATATAGGATAGCAGTATACCGTATCACGTTATATAGTATTACGTTATAGCGTATTATGTTATATAGCGCATCAGTATAACGTATAACGTGATATAGCATATCAGTATAGCGTATTACGTTATATAGCATATCAGTATAACGTACAAGGTTATATAGCATATCAGCATAACGTCTAGAGTTATATAGCATATCAGTATAACGTATAACGTCATATAGGATAGCAGTATAACGTATAACGTTTTATAGCATATCAGTATAACGTATACCGTGATATAGCATATCAGTATAGCGTATAACGTTATATAGCACATCAGTATTACGTAAAACGTTATATAGCATATCAGTATAACGTATAACGTGATATAGCATATCCGTATAGCGTATAACGTTATATAGCATATCAGTACAACGTATAACGTTATATAGCATATCAGTATAATGTCTAACGTTATATAGCATATCAGGATAACGTGTAACCTTAAATAGCGTATCAGTATAACGTTATATAGCATATCAGTATAACATATAACGTTATATAGCATATCAGGATATCGTGTAAAGTTATTTAGCATATCAGTATAACGCACAACGGTATATAGCATATCAGTATAACGTTTAAAGTTATATAGCATATCAGTATAACGATTAACGTTATAAAGCATATCAGTATAACGTATAACCTTATATAGGATAGCAGTATAACGTGTCACGTTATATAGTATTGCGTTATAGCGTAATACGATATATAGCACATCAGTATAACGTATAACGTTATATAGCATATCAGTATAACGTATAACGTTATATAGCATATCAGTATAACGTATAACGTTATATAGGATAGCAGTATAACGTATAACGTTATATAGCATATCAGAACAACGTATAACGTTATATAGCATATCAGTATAACGTATAACGTTATATATTATATCAGTATAACATATAACGTTATTTAGCACATCAGTATAACGTATAACGTGATATAGCATATCAGTATAGCGTATAACGTTATATAGCATACCAGTATAACGTATAACGTTATATAGGATAGCAGTATACCGCATCACGTTATATAGTATTACGTTATAGCGTATTACGTTAAATAGCACATCAGTATAACGTATAACGTGATATAGCATATCAGTATTGCGTACAACGTTATGTAGCATATCAGTAAAACGTATAACGTTTTATAGCATATCAGTATAACGTATAACGTTTTATAGCATATCAGTATAACGTATAACGTGATATAGCATATCAGTATAGCGTATAACGTTATATAGCATATCAGAATGGCGTATAACGTTTTATAGCATACCAGTATAACGTATAACGTTATATAGGATTGCAGTATAACGTATAACGTTATATAGTATTACGTTATAGCGTATTACGTTAAATAGCACATCAGTATAACGCATAACGTGATATAGCATATCAGTATAGCGTATAACATTATATAGCATATCACTATAGCGTATAACGTTATATAGCATATCAGTATAACGTATAACGTTATATAGGATAGCAGTATACCGTATCTCGTTATATAGTATTACGTTATAGCGTATTACGTTATATAGCACATCAGTATAACGTATAACGTGATATAGCATATCAGTATAGCGTATAACGTTATATAGCATATCATTATAAAGTATAACGTTATATAGCATATCAGTATAACGTATAACGTTTTATAGCATATCAGTATAACGTATAACGTGATATAGGATAGCAGTATAACGTATAACGTTATGGCATATCAGTACAACGTATAACGTTATATTGCATATCAGCATAACGTATAATGTTTTATAGCACATCAGAATAACGTATAACGTGATATAGCATATCAGTATAGCGTATAACGTGATATAGCATATCAGTATAGCGTATAACAATATATAGCATATCACTATAGCGTATAACGTTATATAGGATATCAGTATAACGTATAACGTTATATAGGATAGCAGTATACCGTATCACGTTATATAGTATTACGTTATAGCGTATTACGTTATATAGCACATCAGTATAACGTATAACGTGATATAGCATATCAGTATAGCGTATAACGTTATATAGCATATCAGAATAGCGTATAACGTTATATAGGATAGCAGTATAACGTATAACGTTATATAGCATATCATTATAACGTATAACGTTATATAGCATATCAGTATAACGTATAACGTTTTATAGCATATCAGTATAACGAATAACGTGATATAGCATATCAGTATAGCGTATAACGTTATATAGCATATCAGAATGGCGTATAACGTTTTATAGCATACCAGTATAACGTATAACGTTATATAGGATTGCAGTATAACGTATAACGTTGTATAGTATTGCGTTATAGCGTATTACGTTATATAGCATATCAGTATAATGTATAACGTTATATAGGATAGCAGTATACCGGATCACGTTATATAGTATTACGTTATAGCGTATTACGTTAAATAGCACATCAGTATAACGTATAACGTGATATTGCATATCAGTATTGCGTACAACGTTATGTAGCATATCAGTAAAACGTATAACGTTTTATAGCATATCAGTATAACGCGTAACGTTATATAGCATATCAGTATAACGTCTAGAGTTATATAGCATATTAGTATAACGTATAACGTTATATAGGATAGCAGTATAACGTATTACGTTATATAGCACATCAGTATAACGTATAACGTGCTTTAGCATATCAGTATAGCGTATTACGTTATATAGCATATCAGTATAGCGTACAACGTTATGGCATATCAGTACAACATATAACGTTATATAGCATATCAGTATAACGTATAATGTTTTACAGCACATCAGAATAACGTATAACGTGATATAGCATATCAGTATAGCGTATAACGTGATATAGCATATCAGTATAGCGTATAACATTATATAGCATATCAGTATAGCGTATAACGTTATATAGCATATCAGTAAAACGTATAACGTTATATAGGATAGCAGTATAACGTATAACGTTATGGCACATCAGTACAACGTATAACGTTATATAGCATATCAGTATAGCGTATAACGTTATATAGCACATCAGTATAACGTATAACGTTATATAGGATAGCAGTATAACGTATAACGTTATGGCATATCAGTACAACGTATAACGTTATATTGCATATCAGTATAACGTATAATGTTTTATAGCACATCAGACTAACGCATGACGTTTTATAGCATATCAGTATAACGTATAACGTGATATAGCATATCAGTATAGCGTATAACGTGATATAGCATATCAGTATAGCGTATAACGTTATAGAGCATATCAGAATAACGGGTAAAGTTTAATAACATATCAGTATAACGTATAACGTTATATAGCATATCAGAATAACGTATAACGTTATATAGGATAGCAGTATACCGTATCACGTTATATAGTATTACGTTATAGCGTATTACGTTATATAGCACATCAGAATAACGTATAACGTGATATAGCATATCAGTATAACGTATAACGTTATATAGCATATCAGTATAACATATAACGTTATATAGCATATCAGTATAACGTATAACGTTATATAGGATAGCAGTATAACGTATAACGTTATATGGGATAGCAGTATACCGTATCACGTTATATAGTATTACGTTATTGCGTATAACGTTATATAGGATAGCAGTATACCGTATCACGTTATATAGTATTACGTTATTGCGTATTACGTTATATTGCACATCAGTATAACGTATAACGTTATATAGCATATCAGAATAACATATAACGTGATATAGCATATCAGTATAACGTATAACGTTATATAGCATATCAGCATAACGTATAACGTTATATAGCATAACAGCATAATGTGTAACCTTAAATAGCGTATCAGTATAACGTATAACGCTATATAGCATATCAGTATAACGTATAACATTTTATAGCATATCGGTATAACGTATAACGTTATATAGGATAGCAGTATAACGTATAACGTTATATGGGATAGCAGTATACCGTATCACGTTATATAGTATTACGTTATTGCGTATAACGTTATATAGGATAGCAGTATACCGTATCACGTTATATAGTATTACGTTATAGCGTATCACCTTATATAGCACATCAGTATAACGTATAACGTGATATAGCATATCACTATAGCGTATAACGTTATATAGCATATCAGTATAACGTATAACGTTATATAGCATATCAGTATAACATATAACGTTATATAGCATATCAGTATAACGTATAACGTTATATAGGATAGCAGTATAACGTATAACGTTATATAGGATAGCAGTATAACGTATAACGTTATATAGGATAGCGGTATAACGTATCACGTTATTTAGTATTACGTTATAGCGTATTACGTTATATAGCATATCAGTATAACCTACAACGTTATAGGGCATACGAGGATAACGGGTAAAGTTATATAACATATCAGTATAACGTATAACGTTATATAGCATATCAGCATAACGTATAACGTTATATAGGATAGCAGTATAACGTATAACGTTTTATAGCATATCAGTATAACGAATAACGTGATATAGCATATCAGTATAGCGTATAACGTTATATAGCATATCAGAATGGCGTATAACGTTTTATAGCATACCAGTATAACGTATAACGTTATATAGGATTGCAGTATAACGTATAACGTTGTATAGCATATCAGTATAACGTATAACGTTTTATAGCATATCAGTATAACGTATAACGTGATATAGCATATCAGTATAGCGTATAACGTTATATAGCATATCAGAATGGCGTATAACGTTTTATAGCATACCAGTATAACGTATAACGTTATATAGGATTGCAGTATAACGTATAACGTTATATAGTATTACGTTATAGCGTATTACGTTAAATAGCACATCAGTATAACGCATAACGTGATATAGCATATCAGTATAGCGTATAACATTATATAGCATATCACTATAGCGTATAACGTTATATAGCATATCAGTATAACGTATAACGTTATATAGGATAGCAGTATACCGTATCTCGTTATATAGTATTACGTTATAGCGTATTACGTTATATAGCACATCAGTATAACGTATAACGTGATATAGCATATCAGTATAGCGTATAACGTTATATAGCATATCATTATAAAGTATAACGTTATATAGCATATCAGTATAACGTATAACGTTTTATAGCATATCAGTATAACGTATAACGTGATATAGGATAGCAGTATAACGTATAACGTTATGGCATATCAGTACAACGTATAACGTTATATTGCATATCAGCATAACGTATAATGTTTTATAGCACATCAGAATAACGTATAACGTGATATAGCATATCAGTATAGCGTATAACGTGATATAGCATATCAGTATAGCGTATAACAATATATAGCATATCACTATAGCGTATAACGTTATATAGGATATCAGTATAACGTATAACGTTATATAGGATAGCAGTATACCGTATCACGTTATATAGTATTACGTTATAGCGTATTACGTTATATAGCACATCAGTATAACGTATAACGTGATATAGCATATCAGTATAGCGTATAACGTTATATAGCATATCAGAATAGCGTATAACGTTATATAGGATAGCAGTATAACGTATAACGTTATATAGCATATCATTATAACGTATAACGTTATATAGCATATCAGTATAACGTATAACGTTTTATAGCATATCAGTATAACGAATAACGTGATATAGCATATCAGTATAGCGTATAACGTTATATAGCATATCAGAATGGCGTATAACGTTTTATAGCATACCAGTATAACGTATAACGTTATATAGGATTGCAGTATAACGTATAACGTTGTATAGTATTGCGTTATAGCGTATTACGTTATATAGCATATCAGTATAATGTATAACGTTATATAGGATAGCAGTATACCGGATCACGTTATATAGTATTACGTTATAGCGTATTACGTTAAATAGCACATCAGTATAACGTATAACGTGATATTGCATATCAGTATTGCGTACAACGTTATGTAGCATATCAGTAAAACGTATAACGTTTTATAGCATATCAGTATAACGCGTAACGTTATATAGCATATCAGTATAACGTCTAGAGTTATATAGCATATTAGTATAACGTATAACGTTATATAGGATAGCAGTATAACGTATTACGTTATATAGCACATCAGTATAACGTATAACGTGCTTTAGCATATCAGTATAGCGTATTACGTTATATAGCATATCAGTATAGCGTACAACGTTATGGCATATCAGTACAACATATAACGTTATATAGCATATCAGTATAACGTATAATGTTTTACAGCACATCAGAATAACGTATAACGTGATATAGCATATCAGTATAGCGTATAACGTGATATAGCATATCAGTATAGCGTATAACATTATATAGCATATCAGTATAGCGTATAACGTTATATAGCATATCAGTAAAACGTATAACGTTATATAGGATAGCAGTATAACGTATAACGTTATGGCACATCAGTACAACGTATAACGTTATATAGCATATCAGTATAGCGTATAACGTTATATAGCACATCAGTATAACGTATAACGTTATATAGGATAGCAGTATAACGTATAACGTTATGGCATATCAGTACAACGTATAACGTTATATTGCATATCAGTATAACGTATAATGTTTTATAGCACATCAGACTAACGCATGACGTTTTATAGCATATCAGTATAACGTATAACGTGATATAGCATATCAGTATAGCGTATAACGTGATATAGCATATCAGTATAGCGTATAACGTTATAGAGCATATCAGAATAACGGGTAAAGTTTAATAACATATCAGTATAACGTATAACGTTATATAGCATATCAGAATAACGTATAACGTTATATAGGATAGCAGTATACCGTATCACGTTATATAGTATTACGTTATAGCGTATTACGTTATATAGCACATCAGAATAACGTATAACGTGATATAGCATATCAGTATAACGTATAACGTTATATAGCATATCAGTATAACATATAACGTTATATAGCATATCAGTATAACGTATAACGTTATATAGGATAGCAGTATAACGTATAACGTTATATGGGATAGCAGTATACCGTATCACGTTATATAGTATTACGTTATTGCGTATAACGTTATATAGGATAGCAGTATACCGTATCACGTTATATAGTATTACGTTATTGCGTATTACGTTATATTGCACATCAGTATAACGTATAACGTTATATAGCATATCAGAATAACATATAACGTGATATAGCATATCAGTATAACGTATAACGTTATATAGCATATCAGCATAACGTATAACGTTATATAGCATAACAGCATAATGTGTAACCTTAAATAGCGTATCAGTATAACGTATAACGCTATATAGCATATCAGTATAACGTATAACATTTTATAGCATATCGGTATAACGTATAACGTTATATAGGATAGCAGTATAACGTATAACGTTATATGGGATAGCAGTATACCGTATCACGTTATATAGTATTACGTTATTGCGTATAACGTTATATAGGATAGCAGTATACCGTATCACGTTATATAGTATTACGTTATAGCGTATCACCTTATATAGCACATCAGTATAACGTATAACGTGATATAGCATATCACTATAGCGTATAACGTTATATAGCATATCAGTATAACGTATAACGTTATATAGCATATCAGTATAACATATAACGTTATATAGCATATCAGTATAACGTATAACGTTATATAGGATAGCAGTATAACGTATAACGTTATATAGGATAGCAGTATAACGTATAACGTTATATAGGATAGCGGTATAACGTATCACGTTATTTAGTATTACGTTATAGCGTATTACGTTATATAGCATATCAGTATAACCTACAACGTTATAGGGCATACGAGGATAACGGGTAAAGTTATATAACATATCAGTATAACGTATAACGTTATATAGCATATCAGCATAACGTATAACGTTATATAGGATAGCAGTATAACGTATCACGTTCTATAGTATTACGGTATAGCGTATTACGTTATATAGCATATCAGTATAATGTATAACGTTATATAGGATAGCAGCATACCGTATCACGTTATATAGTATTACGTTATTGCGCATTACGTAATATTGCAAATCAGTATAACGTATAACGTTAAATAGCACATCAGTATAATGTATATCGTGATATAGCATATCAGAATAGCGTACAACGTTATATAGCATATCAGTATAACGTATAACGTTTTATAGCATATCAGGATAACGTATAACGTGATATAGCATATCAGTATAGCGTATAGCGTTATATAGCATATCAGGATAACGGGTAAAGTTATATAACATATCAGCATAACGTATAACGTGAAATAGCATATCAGTATAGCTTATAACGTTATATAGCATATCAGTATAGCGTATAACGTTATATAGCATATCAGTATAACGTATAACGTTATATAGGATAGCAGTATACCGTATCACGTTATATACTATTACGTTATTGCGTATTACGTTATATAGCATATCTGTATAACGTATAACGTTGTACAGGATAGCAGTATACCGTATCACGTTATATAGTATTACGTTATAGCGTATTACGTTATATAGCACATCAGTATAACGTATAACGTGATATAGCATATCAGTATAGCGTATAACGTTATATAGCATATCAGTAAAACGTATAACGTTATATAGGATAGCAGTATAACGTATAACGTTATGTAGCATATCAGGATAACGTATAACCATACATACCGCCTCAGTATAACGTATAACGTTATATTGGATAGCAGTATAACGTATCACGTTATATAGTATTACGTTATAGCGTATTACGTTATATAGCACATCACTATAACGTATAACGTGATGTAGCATATCAGTATAGCGTATAACGTTATATAGCATATCAGTATAACGTATAACGTTATATAGCATATCAGAATAACGTGTAACGTTATATAGCATATCAGTATAATGTCTTACGTTATATAGCATATCAGTATAACGTCTTAAGTTATATAGCAAATCAGTATAACGTATAACGTTATATAGCATAACATTATAACGTATAATGTCATATAGTTGTAAGTTATAAAGTTTACCGTTATATAACGCATAGGTATAAAGTATAATGTTATATAGCGTATCAGAATAACGTAAAACGTTATATAGCACATCAGTATAACGAATATCGTTAAAAAGCTTATCAGAATAAGGTGTAACTTTATATATCATTTCAGGATAACGTATAAAATTATATAGCATATCAGTACAACGTATAACGTTATGTAGAATTTCGGGATAACGTATAACCTTACATAGCGTATCAGTATAACGTACAACGTTATAGAGCATACCAGGATAACGGGTAAAGTTTAATAACATATCAGTATAACGTATAACGTTATATAGCATATCAGCATAACGTATAACGTTATGTAGGATAGCAGTATAACGTATCACGTTCTATAGTATTACGGTATAGCGTATTACGTTATATAGCATATCAGTATAACGTATAACGTTTTATAGGATAGCAGCATACCGTATCACGTTATATAGTATTACGTTATTGCGTATTACGTTATATTGCACATCAGTATAACGTATAACGTTAAATAGCACATCAGTATAATGTATATCGTGATATAGCATATCAGAATAGCGTACAACGTTATATAGCATATCAGTATAACGTATAGCGTTTTATAGCATATCAGGATAACGTATAACGTGATATAGCATATCAGTATAGCGTATAGCGTTATATAGCATATCAGCATAATGTCTAACGTTATGTAGCATATCAGGATAACGTATAACCTTACATACCGTATCAGTATAATGTATAACGTTATATAGGATAGCAGTACAACGTATCACGTTATATAGTATTACGTTATAGCGTATTGCGTTATATAGCATATCAGTATAACGTACAACGTTATAGAGCATATCAGGATAACGGGTAAAGTTATATAACATATCAGCATAACGTATAACGTGAAATAGCACATCAGTATAGCTTATAACGTTATATAGCATATCAGTATAACGTATAACGTTATATAGCATATCAGAATAACGTATAACGTTTTATAGCATATCAGTATAACGTATAACGTTATATACCATATAAGTACAACGTATAACGTTATATAGCATATCGGTATAACGTATAACGTTTTATAGCATATCGGTATAACGTCTAAAGTATTATAGCATATCTGTATAACGTATGACGTTATAGAGCATATCAGAATAACGGGTAACGTTATATAGTATATCAGTATAACGTATAACGTTATATAGCATATCAGTATAACGTATAACGTTATGTAGGATAGCAGTATACCGTATCACGTTATATAGTATTACGTTATTGCGTATTACGTTATATAGCATATCTGTATAGCGTATAACGTTATATAGGATAGCAGTATACCGTATCACGTTATATAGTATTACGTTATAGCGTATTACGTTATATAGCATATCAGTATAACGTATAACGTGATATAGCATATCAGTGTAGCGTATAACGTTATATAGGATAGCACTATACCGTATCACGTTATATAGTATTACGTTATAGCGTATTACGTTATGAGGCATATCAGTATATCCTACAACGTTATAGAGCATACCAGGATAACGGGTAAAGTTATATAACATATCAGTATAACGTATAACGTTATATAGCATATCAGCATAACGTATAACGTTATATAGGATAGCAGTATACTGTATCACCTTATATAGTATTACGTTATTGCGTATTGCGTTATATAGCATATCTGTATAACGTATAACATTTTATAGCATATCAGTATAACGTATAACGTGATATAGCATATCAGTATAGCGTATAACCTTATATAGCATATAAGTATAACGTATAACGTTATATAGCATATCAGTATAACGTATAACGTTATATAGGATAGCAGTATACTGTATCACGTTATATAGTATTACGTTATTGCGTATTGCGTTATATAGCATATCTGTATGACGTATAACGTTATATAGGATAGCAGTATAACGTATCACGTTATATACCATATAAGTATAGCGTATAGCGTTATATAGCATATCAGTATAGCGTATAACGTTATATAGCTTATCAGTATAACGTATAACGTTTTATAGCATATCAGTATAACGTATTACGTTGCATAGCATATCAGAATAACGTGTAACGTTATATAGCATATCAGTATAGCGTATAGCGTTATATAGCATATCAGTATAGCGTATAATGTTATATAGCATATCAGTATAACGTATAACGTTATATAGCATATCAGTATAACGTATAATGTTTTATAGCATATCAGTATAACGTATAACGTTATATACCATATAAGTATAACGTATAACGTTAAATAGCACATCAGTATAATGTATATCGTGATATAGCATATCAGAATAGCGTACAACGTTATATAGCATATCAGTATAGCGTATAACGTTATATAGCATATCAGTATAACCTATAACGTTATATGGCATATCGGTATAACGTCTAAAGTAATATAGCATATCAGTATAATGTCTAACGTTATATAGCATATCAGTATAATGTCTAACGTTATATAGCATATCAAGATTACGTGTAACCTTAAATAGCGTATCAGTATAACGTATAACGTTATATAGCATATCAGTATAACGTATAACATTTTATAGCATAACAGTATAACGTATAACGTAATATAGCATATCAGTATAGCGTATAACCTTATATAGCATATAAGTATAACGTATAACGTTATATAGCATATCAGTATAACGTATAACGTTATATAGGATAGCAGTATACTGTATCACGTTATATAGTATTACGTTATTGCGTATTGCGTTATATAGCATATCTGTATAACGTATAACGTTATATAGGATAGCAGTATACCGTATCACGTTATATAGTATTACGTTATAGCGTATTACGTTATATAGCCCATCAGTATAACGTATAACGTGATATAGCATATCAGTATAGCGTATAACGTTATATAGCATATCAGTATAACGTATAACGTTATATAGGATTGCGGTATAACGTATAACGTTATATAACATATCAGTATAACAAATAACGTTATATAGCATATCAGTATAACGGGTAAAGTTATATAACATATCAGCATAACGTATAACGTGAAATAGCATATCAGTATAGCTTATAACGTTATATAGCATATGAGTATAGCGTATAACGTTATATAGCATATCAGTATAACGTATAACGTTATATAGGATAGCAGTATACCGTATCACCTTATATAGTATTACGTTATTGCGTATTACGTTATATTGCACATCAGTATAACGTATAACATTAAATAGCACATCAGTATAATGTATATCGTGATATAGCATATCAGAATAGCGTACAACGTTATATAGCATATCAGTATAACGTACAGCGTTTTATAGCATATCAGGATAACGTATTACGTTATATAGCATATCAGTATAACGTATAACGTTATATAGCATATCAGTATAATGTCTAACGTTATATAGCATATCAGTATAATGTCTAACGTTATATAGCATATCAGGATAACGTGTAACCTTAAATAGCGTATCAGTATAACGTATAACGTTATATAGCATATCAGTATAACGTATAACATTTTATAGCATATCAGTATAACGTATAACGTGATATAGCATATCAGTATAGCGTATAACCTTATATAGCATATAAGTATAACGTATAACGTTATATAGCATATCAGTATAACGTATAACGTTATATAGGATAGCAGTATACCGTATCACGTTATATAGTATTACGTTATAGCGTATAACCTTATATAGCATATAAGTATAACGTATAACGTTATATAGCATATCAGTATAACGTATAACGTTATATAGGATTGCGGTATAACGTATAACGTTATATAGCATATCAGTATAACGAATAACGTTATATAGCATATCAGTATAACGTATAACGTTATATAGGATAGCAGTATACTGTATCACGTTATATAGTATTACGTTATAGCGTATAACCTTATATAGCATATAAGTATAACGTATAACGTTATATAGCATATCAGTATAACGTATAACGTTATATAGGATAGCAGTATAACGTATCACGTTATATAGTATTACGTTATAGCGTATTACGTTATATAGCATATCACTATAACCTACAACGTTATAGAGCATACCAGGATAACGGGTAAAGTTATATAACATATCAGTATAACGTATAACGTTATATAGCATATCAGCATAACGTATAACGTTATATAGGATAGCAGTATACCGTATCACGTTATATAGTATTACGTTATAGCGTATTACGTTATATAGCACATCAGTATAACGTATAACGTGATATAGCATATCAGTATAGCGTATAACGTTATATAGCATGTCAGTAAAACGTATAACGTTATGTAGGATAGCAGTATAACGTATCACGTTATATAGTATTACGTTATAGCGTTATAGCGTGTTACGTTATATAGCATATCAGTATAACGTACAACGTTATAGAGCATACCAGGATAACGGGTAAAGTTATATAACATATCAGTATAACGTATAACGTGATATAGCATATCAGTATAGCGTATAACCTTATATAGCATATAAGTATAACGTATAACGTTATATAGCACATCAGTATAACGTATAACGTTATATAGGATAGCAGTATACTGTATCACGTTATATAGTATTACGTTATTGGGTATTGCGTTATATAGCATATCTGTATAACGTATAACGTTATATAGGATAGCAGTATAACGTATCACGTTATATAGTATTACGTTATAGCGTATTACGTTATATAGCATATCAGTATAACCTACAACGTTATAGAGCATACCAGGATAACGGGTAAAGTTATATAACATATCAGTATAACGTATAACGTTTTACAGCATATCAGGATAACGTATAACGTGATATAGCATATCAGTATAGCTTATAAGGTTATATAGCATATCAGTATAGCGTATAACGTTATATAGCATATCAGTATAACGTATAACGTTTTATAGCATATCAGTATAACGTATAACGTTATATACCATATAAGTATAGCGTATAGCGTTATATAGCATATCAGTATAGCGTATAACGTTATATAGCATATCAGTATAAAGTATAACGTTATATTGTATATCAGTATAACGTATAACGTTTTATAGCATATCAGTATAAAGTATTACGTTACATAGCATATCAGAATAACGTGTAACGTTATATAGCATATCAGTATAGCGTATAGCGTTATATAGCATATCAGTATAGCGTATAATGTTATATAGCATATCAGTATAACGTATAACGTTATATAGCATATCAGTATAACGTATAATGTTTTATAGCATATCAGTATAACGTATAACGTTATATACCACATAAGTATAACGTATAACGTTATATAGCATATCAGTATAACGTATAACGTTTTATAGCATATCAGTATAACGTATAACGTGATATAGCATATCAGTATAGCGTATAACGTTATATAGCATATCAGTATAACCTATAACGTTATATAGCATATCGGTATAACGTCTAAAGTAATATAGCATACCTGTATAACGTATAACGTTATAGAGCATATCAGAATAACGGGTAACGTTATATAGTATATCAGTATAACGTATAACGTTATATAGCATATCAGTATATCGTATAACGTTATATAGGATAGCAGTATACCGTATCACCTTATATAGTATTACGTTATTGCGTATTACGTTATATTGCACATCAGTATAACGTATAACGTTAAATAGCACATCAGTATAATGTATATCGTGATATAGCATATCAGAATAGCGTACAACGTTATATAGCATATCAGTATAACGTATAGCGTTTTATAGCATATCAGGATAACGTATTACGTTATATAGCATATCAGTATAACGTATAACGTTATATAGCATATCAGTATAATGTCTAACGTTATATAGCATATCAGTATAATGTCTAACGTTATATATCATATCAGTATAATGTCTAACGTTATATAGCATATCAGTATAATGTCTAACGTTATATAGCATATCAGGATTACGTGTAACCTTAAATAGCGTATCAGTATAACGTATAACGTTATATAGCATATCAGTATAACGTATAACATTTTATAGCATAACAGTATAACGTATAACGTGATATAGCATATCAGTATAGCTTATAACGTTATATAGCATATCAGTATAGCGTATAACGTTATATAGCATATCAGTATAACGTATAACGTTTTATAGCATATCAGTATAACGTATAACGTTATATACCATATAAGTATAGCGTATAGCGTTATATAGCATATCAGTATAGCGTATAACGTTATATAGCATATCAGTATAAAGTATAACGTTATATAGCATATCAGTATAACGGATAACGTTTTATAGCATATCAGTATAACGTATTACGTTACATAGCATATCAGAATAACGTGTAACGTTATATAGCATATCAGTATAGCGTATAGCGTTATATAGCATATCAGTATAGCGTATAATGTTATATAGCATATCAGTATAACGTATAACGTTATATAGCATATCAGTATAACGTATAATGTTTTATAGCATATCAGTATAACGTATAACGTTATATACCACATAAGTATAACGTATAACGTTATATAGCATATCAGTATAACGTATAACGTTTTATAGCATATCAGTATAACGTATAACGTGATATAGCATATCAGTATAGCGTATAACGTTATATAGCATATCAGTATAACCTATAACGTTATATAGCATATCGGTATAACGTCTAAAGTAATATAGCATACCTGTATAACGTATAACGTTATGGAGCATATCAGAATAACGGGTAACGTTATATAGTATATCAGTATAACGTATAACGTTAAATAGCATATCAGTATAACGTATAACGTTATATAGGATAGCAGTATACCGTATCACGTTATACAGTATTACGTTATAGCGTATTACGTTATATTGCACATCAGTATAACGTATAACGTTAAATAGCACATCAGTATAATGTATATCGTGATATAGCATATCAGAATAGCGTACAACGTTATATAGCGTATCAGTATAACGTATAGCGTTTTATAGCATATCAGGATAACGTATTACGTTATATAGCATATCAGTATAACGTATAATGTTATATATCATATCAGTATAATGTCTAACGTTATATAGCATATCAGTATAATGTCTAACGTTATATAGCATATCAGGATTACGTGTAACCTTAAATAGCGTATCAGTATAACGTATAACGTTATATAGCATATCAGTATAACGTATAACATTTTATAGCATAACAGTATAACGTATAACGTGATATATCATATCAGTATAGCGTATAACCTTATATAGCATATAAGTATAACGTATAACGTTATATAGCATATCAGTATAACGTATAACGTTATATAGGATAGCAGTATACTGTATCACGTTATATAGTATTACGTTATTGCGTATTGCGTTATATAGCATATCTGTATAACGTATAACGTTATATAGGATAGCAGTATACCGTATCACGTTATATAGTATTACGTTATAGCGTATTATGTTATATAGCCCATCAGTATAGCGTATAACCTTATATAGCATATAAGTATAACGTATAACGTTATATAGCATATCAGTATAACGTATAACGTTATATAGCATATCAGTATAACGTATAACGTTTTATAGCATATCAGTATAAGGTATAACGTTATATACCATATAAGTATAGCGTATAGCGTTATATAGCATATCAGTATAGCGTATAACGTTATATAGCATATCAGTATAAAGTATAACGATATATAGCATATCAGTATAACGGATAACGTTTTATAGCATATCAGTATAACGTATTACGTTACATAGCATATCAGAATAACGTGTAACGTTATATAGCATATCAGTATAGCGTATAGCGTTATATAGCATATCAGTATAGCGTATAATGTTATATAGCATATCAGTATAACGTATAACGTTATATAGCATATCAGTATAACGTATAACGATATATACCATATAAGTATAACGTATAACGTTATATAGCATATCAGTATAACGTATAACGTTTTATAGCATATCAGTATAACGTATAACGTTATATAGGATTGCGGTATAACGCATAACGTTATATAGCATATCAGTATAACGAATAACGTTATATAGCATATCAGTGAACGGGTAAAGTTATATAACATATCAGCATAACGTATAACGTGAAATAGCATATCAGTATAGCTTATAACGTTATATAGCATATCAGTATAGCGTATAACGTTATATAGCATATCAGTATAACGTATAACGTTATATAGGATAGCAGTATACCGTATCACCTTATATAGTATTACGTTATTGCGTATTACGTTATATTGCACATCAGTATAACGTATAACGTTAAATAACACATCAGTATAATGTATATCGTGATATAGAATATCAGAATAGCGTACAACGTTATATAGCATATCAGTATAACGTATAGCGTTTTATAGCATATCAGGATAACGTATTACGTTATATAGCATATCAGTATAACGTATAACGTTATATAGCATATCAGTATAATGTCTAACGTTATATAGCATATCAGTATAATGTCTAACGTTATATAGCATATCAGGATAACGTGTAACCATAAATAGCGTATCAGTATAACGTATAACGTTATATAGCATATCAGTATAACGTATAACGTGATATAGCATATCAGTATAGCGTATAACCTTATATAGCATATAAGTATAACGTATAACGTTATATAGCATATCAGTATAACGTATAACGTTATATAGGATAGCAGTATACCGTATCACGTTATACAGTATTACGTTATAGGGTATAACCTTATATAGCATATAAGTATAACGTATAACGTTATATAGCATATCAGTATAACGTATAACGTTATATAGGATTGCGGTATAACTTATAACGTTATATAGCTTATCAGTATAACGAATAACGTTATATAGCATATCAGGATAACGTGTAACCTTAAATAGCGTATCAGTATAACGTATAACGTTATATAGCATATCAGTATAACGTATAACATTTTATAGCATATCAGTATAACGTATAACGTGATATAGCATATCAGTATAGCGTATAACCTTATATAGCATATAAGTATAACGTATAATGTTATATAGGATATCAGTATAACGTATAACGTTATATAGGATAGCAGTATACCGTATCACGTTATATAGTATTACGTTATAGCGTATAACCTTGTATAGCATATAAGTATAACGTATAACGTTATATAGCATATCAGTATAACGTATAACGTTATATAGGATTGCGGTATAACGTATAACGTTATATAGCATATCAGTATAACGAATAACGTTATATAGCATATCAGTATAACGTATAACGTTATATAGGATAGCAGTATACTGTATCACGTTATATAGTATTACGTTATTGCGTATTGCGTTATATAGCATATCTGTATAACGTATAACGTTATATAGGATAGCAGTATAACGTATCACGTTATATAGTATTACGTTATAGCGTATTACGTTATATAGCATATCAGTATAACCTACAACGTTATAGAGCATACCAGGATAACGGGTAAAGTTATATAACATATCAGTATAACGTATAACGTTTTATAGCATATCAGGATAACGTATAACGTGATATAGCATATCAGTATAGCTTATAACGTTATATAGCATATCAGTATAGCGTATAACGTTATATAGCATATCAGTATAACGTATAACGTTTTATAGCATATCAGTATAACGTATAACGTTATATACCATATAAGTGTAGCGTATAGCGTTATATAGCATATCAGTATAGCGTATAATGTTATATAGCATATCAGTATAAGGTATAACGTTATATAGCATATCAGTATAACGTATAACGTTTTATAGCATATCAGTATAACGTATTACGTTACATAGCATATCAGAATAACGTGTAACGTTATATAGCATATCAGTATAGCGTATAATGTTATATAGCATATCAGTATAACGTATAACGTTATATAGGATAGCAGTATACTGTATCACGTTATATAGTATTACGTTATAGCGTATTACGTTATATAGCACATCAGTATAACGTATAACGTGATATAGCATATCAGTATAGCGTATAACGTTATATAGCATATCAGTAAAACGTATAACGTTATGTAGGATAGCAGTATAACGTATCACGTTATATAGTATTACGTTATAGCGTTATAGCGTGTTACGTTATATAGCATATCAGTATAACGTACAACGTTATAGAGCATACCAGGATAACGGGTAAAGTTATATAACATATCAGTATAACGTATAACGTGATATAGCATATCAGTATAGCTTATAACCTTATATAGCATATAAGTATAACGTATAACGTTATATAGCATATCAGTATAACGTATAACGTTATATAGGATAGCAGTATACGGTATCACGTTATATAGTATTACGTTATTGCGTATTGCGTTATATAGCATATCTGTATAACGTATAACGTTATATAGGATAGCAGTATAACGTATCACGTTATATAGTATTACGTTATAGCGTATTACGTTATATAGCATATCAGTATAACCTACAACGTTATAGAGCATACCAGGATAACGGGTAAAGTTATATAACATATCAGTATAACGTATAACGTTTTATAGCATATCAGGATAACGTATAACGTGATATAGCATATCAATATAGCTTATAACGTTATATAGCATATCAGTATAGCGTATAACGTTATATAGCATATCAGTATAACGTATAACGTTTTATAGCATATCAGTATAACGTATAACGTTATATACCATATAAGTATAGCGTATAGCGTTATATAGCATATCAGTATAGCGTATAACGTTATATAGCATATCAGTATAAAGTATAACGTTATATAGCATATCAGTATAACGTATAACGTTTTATAGCATATCAGTATAACGTATTACGTTACATAGCATATCAGAATAACGTGTAACGTTATATAGCATGTCAGTATAGCGTATAACGTTATATAGCATATCAGTATAGCGTATATTGTTATATAGCATATCAGTATAACGTATAACGTTATATAGCATATCAGTATAACGTATAATGTTTTATAGCATATCAGTATAACGTATAACGTTATATACCATATAAGTATAACGTATAACGTTATCTAGCATATCAGTATAACGTATAACGTTTTATAGCATATCAGTATAACGTATAACGTGATATAGCATATCAGTATAGCGTATAACGTTATATAGCATATCAGTATAACCTATAACGTTATATAGCATATCAGGATAACGTATTACGTTATATAGCATATCAGTATAACGTATAACGCTATATAGCATATCAGTATAACGTATAACGTTATATAGGATAGCAGTATACCGCATCACGTTATATACTATTACGTTATTGCGTATTACGTTATATAGCATATCTGTATAACGTATAACGTTATATAGGATAGCAGTATACCGTATCACGTTATATAGTATTACGTTATAGCGTATTACGTTATATTGCACATCAGTATAACGTATAACGTTAAATAGCACTTCAGTATAATGTATATCGTGATATAGCATATCAGAATAGCGTACAACGTTATATAGCATATCAGTATAACGTATAACATTTTATAGCATAACAGTATAACGTATAACGTGATATAGCATATCAGTATAGCGTATAACCTTATAGAGCATATAAGTATAACGTATAACGTTATATAGCATATCAGTATAACGTATAACGTTATATAGGATAGCAGTATACTGTATCACGTTATATAGTATTACGTTATTGCGTATTGCGTTATATAGCATATCTGTATAACGTATAACGTTATATAGGATAGCAGTATACCGTATCACGTTATATAGTATTACGTTATAGCGTATTACGTTATATAGCCCATCAGTATAACGTATAACGTGATATAGCATATCAGTATAGCTTATAACGTTATATAGCATATCAGTATAGCGTATGACGTTATATAGCATATCAGTATAACGTATAACGTTTTATAGCATATCAGTATAACGTATAACGTTATATACCATATAAGTATAGCGTATAGCGTTATATAGCATATCAGTATAGCGTATAACGTTATATAGCATATCAGTATAAAGTATAACGTTATATAGCACATCAGTATAACGTATAACGTTTTATAGCATATCAGTATAACGTATTACGTTACATAGCATATCAGAATAACGTGTAACGTTATATAGCATATCACTATAGCGTATAGCGTTAGATAGCATATCAGTATAGCGTATAATGTTATATAGCATATCAGTATAACGTATAACGTTATATAGCATATCAGTATAACGTATAATGTTTTATAGCATATCAGTATAACGTATAACGTTATATACCATATAAGTATAACGTATAACGTTATATAGCATATCAGTATAACGTATAACGTGGTATAGCATATCAGTATAGCGTATAACGTTATATAGCATATCGGTATAACGTCTAAAGGAATATAGCATACCTGTATAACGTATAACGTTATAGAGCATATCAGAATAACGGGTAACGTTATATAGTATATCAGTATAACGTATAACGTTATATGGCATATCAGTATAACGTATAACGTTATATAGGATAGCAGTATACCGCATCACGTTATATACTATTACGTTATTGCGTATTACGTTATATAGCATATCTGTATAACGTCTAACGTTACATAGCATATCAGAATAACGTGTAACGTTATATAGCATATCACTATAGCGTATAGCGTTATATAGCATATCAGTATAGCGTATAATGTTATATAGCATATCAGTATAACGTATAACGTTATATAGCATATCAGTATAACGTATAATGTTTTATAGCATATCAGTATAACGTATAACGTTATATACCATATAAGTATAACGTATAACGTTATATAGCATATCAGTATAACGTATAACGTTTTATAGCATATCAGTATAACGTATAACGTGATATAGCATATCAGTATAACGTATAACGTTATATACCATATAAGTATAGCGTATAGCGTTATATAGCATATCAGTATAGCGGATAACGTTATATAGCATATCAGTATAAAGTATAACGTTATATAGCATATCAGTATAACGTATAACGTTTTATAGCATATCAGTATAACGTATTACGTTACATAGCATATCAGAATAACGTGTAACGTTATATAGCATATCACTATAGCGTATAGCGTTATATAGCATATCAGTATAGCGTATAATGTTATATAGCATATCAGTATAACGTATAACGTTATATAGCATATCAGTATAACGTATAATGTTTTATAGCATATCAGTATAACGTATAACGTTATATACCATATAAGTATAACGTATAACGTTATATAGCATATCAGTATAACGTATAACGTTTTATAGCATATCAGTATAACGTATAACGTGATATAGCATATCAGTATAGCGTATAACGTTATATAGCATATCAGTATAACCTATAACGTTATATAGCATATCGGTATAACGTCTAAAGGAATATAGCATACCTGTATAACGTATAACGTTATAGAGCATATCAGAATAACGGGTAACGTTATATAGTATATCAGTATAACGTATAACGTTATATAGCATATCAGTATAACGTATAACGTTATATAGGATAGCAGTATACCGCATCACGTTATATACTATTACATTATTGCGTATTACGTTATATAGCATATCTGTATAACGTATAACGTTATATAGGATAGCAGTATACCGTATCACGTTATATAGTATTACGTTATAGCGTATTACGTTATATTGCACATCAGTATAACGTATAACGTTATATAGCATATCAGTATAACGTATAACGTTATATAGGATTGCGGTATAACGTATAACGTTATATAGCATATCAGTATAACGTATAACATTTTATAGCATATCAGTATAACGTATAACGTGATATAGCATATCAGTATGGCGTATAACCTTATATAGCATATAAGTATAACGTATAACGTTATATAGCACATCAGTATAACGTATAACGTTATATAGGATAGCAGTATACTGTATCACGTTATATAGTATTACGTTATGGCGTATTGCGTTATATAGCATATCTGTATAACGTATAATGTTATATAGGATAGCAGTATACCGTATCACGTTATATAGTATTTCGTTATAGCGTATAACCTTATATAGCATATAAGTATAGCTTATAACGTTATATAGCATATCAGTATAGCGTATAACGTTATATAGCATATCAGTATAACGTATAAAGTTTTATAGCATATCAGTATAACGTATAACGTTATATACCATATAAGTATAGCGTATAGCGTTATATAGCATATCAGTATAGCGTATAACGTTATATAGCATATCAGTATAAAGTATAACGTTATATAGCATATCAGTATAACGTATAACGTTTTATAGCATATCAGTATAACGTATTACGTTACATAGCATATCAGAATAACCTGTAACGTTATATAGCATATCAGTATAGCGTATAGCGTTATATAGCATATCAGTATAGCGTATAATGTTATATAGCATATCAGTATAACGTATAACGTTATATAGCATATCAGTATAACGTATAACGTTTTATAGCATATCAGTATAACGTATAACGTGATATAGCATATCAGTATAGCGTATAACGTTATATAGCATATCAGTATGACCTATAACGTTATATAGCATATCGGTATAACGTCTAAAGTAATATAGCATACCTATATAACGTATAACGTTATAGAGCATATCAGAATAACGGGTAACGTTATATAGTATATCAGTATAACGTATAACGTTATATAGCATATCAGTATAACGTATAACGTTATATAGGATAGCAGTATACCGCATCACGTTATATACTATTACGTTATTGCGTATTACGTTATATAGCATATCTGTATATCGTATAACGTTATATAGGATAGCAGTATACCGTATCACGTTATATAGTATTACGTTATAGCGTATTACGTTATATTGCACATCAGTATAACGTATAACGTTATATAGCATATCAGTATAACGTATAACGTTATATAGCATATCAGTATAATGTCTAACGTTATATAGCATATCAGTATAATGTCTAACGTTATATAGCATATCAGGATTACGTGTAACCTTAAATAGCGTATCAGCATAACGTATAACGTTATATAGCATATCAGTATAACGTATAACATTTTATAGCATAACAGTATAACGTATAACGTGATATAGCATATCAGTATAGCGTATAACCTTATATAGCATATAAGTATAACGTATAACGTTATATAGCATATCAGTATAACGTATAACGTTATATAGGATAGCAGTATACTGTATCACGTTATATAGTATTACGTTATTGCGTATTGCGTTATATAGCATATCTGTATAACGTATAACGTGATATAGCATATCAGTATAGCTTATAACGTTATATAGCATATCAGTATAGCGTATAACGTTATATAGCATATCAGTATAACGTATAACGTTTTATAGCATATCAGTATAATGTATAACGTTATATACCATATAAGTATAGCGTATAGCGTTATATAGCATATCAGTATAGCGTATAACGTTATATAGCATATCAGTATAAAGAATAACGTTATATAGCATATCAGTATAACGTATAACGTTTTATAGCATATCAGTATAACGTATTACGTTACATAGCATATCAGAATAACGTGTAACGTTATATAGCATATCAGTATAGCGTATAGCGTTATATAGCATATCAGTATAGCGTATAATGTTATATAGCATATCAGTATAACGTATAACGTTATATAGCATATCAGTATAACGTATAATGTTTTATAGCATATCAGTATAACGTATAACGTTATATACCATATAAGTATAACGTATAACGTTATATAGCATATCAGTATAGCGTATAACGTTTTATAGCATATCAGTATAACGTATAACGTGATATAGCATATCAGTATAGCGTATAACGTTATATAGCATATCAGTATAGCGTATAACCTTATATAGCATATAAGTATAACGTATAACGTTATATACCATATAAGTATAACGTATAACGTTATATAGCATATCAGTATAGCGTATAACGTTTTATAGCATATCAGTATAACGTATAACGTGATATAGCATATCAGTATAGCGTATAACGTTATATAGCATATCAGTATAGCGTACAACGTTATATAGCATATCAGTATAACGTATAGCGTTTTATAGCATATCAGGATAACGTATTACGTTATATAGCATATCAGTATAACGTATAACGTTATATAGCATATCAGTATAATGTCTAACGTTATATAGCATATCAGTATAATGTCTAACGTTATATAGCATATCAGGATTACGTGTAACCTTAAATAGCGTATCAGTATAACGTATAACGTTATATAGCATATCAGTATAGCGTATAACCTTATATAGCATATAAGTATAACGTATAACGTTATATAGCATATCAGTATAACGTATAACGTTTTATAGGATAGCAGTATACTGTATCACGTTATATAGTATTACGTTATTGCGTATTGCGTTATATAGCATATCTGTATAACGTATAACGTTATATAGGATAGCAGTATACCGTATCACGTTATATAGTATTACGTTATAGCGTATTACGTTATATAGCCCATCAGTATAACGTATAACGTGATATAGCATATCAGTATAGCGTATAACGTTATATAGCATATCAGTATAGCGTATAATGTTATATAGCATATCAGTATAACGTATAACGTTTTATAGCATATCAGTATAACGTATAACGTTATATACCATATAAGTATAGCGTATAGCGTTATATAGCATATCAGTATAACGAATAACGTTATATAGCATATCAGTATAACTGGTAAAGTTATATAACATATCAGCATAACGTATAACGTGAAATAGCATATCAGTATTGCTTATAACGTTATATAGCATATCAGTATAGCGTATAACGTTATATAGCATATCAGTATAACGTATAACGTTTTATAGCATATCAGTATAACGTATAACGTTATATACCATATAAGTATAGCGTATAGCGTTATATAGCATATCAGTATAGCGTATAACGTTATATAGCATATCAGTATAAAGTATAACGTTATATAGCATATCAGTATAACGTATAACGTTTTATAGCATATCAGTATAACGTATTACGTTACATAGCATATCAGAATAACGTGTAACGTTATATAGCATATCACTATAGCGTATAGCGTTATATAGCATATCAGTATAGCGTATAATGTTATATAGCATATCAGTATAACGTATAACGTTATATAGGATAGCAGTATACTGTATCACGTTATATAGTATTACGTTATTGCGTATTGCGTTATATAGCATATCTGTATAACGTATAACGTTATATAGGATAGCAGTATACCGTATCACGTTATATAGTATTACGTTATAGCGTATTACGTTATATAGCCCATCAGTATAACGTATAACGTGATATAGCATATCAGTATAGCTTATAACGTTATATAGCATATCAGTATAGCGTATGACGTTATATAGCATATCAGTATAACGTATAACGTTTTATAGCATATCAGTATAACGTATAACGTTATATACCATATAAGTATAGCGTATAGCGTTATATAGCATATCAGTATAGCGTATAACGTTATATAGCATATCAGTATAAAGTATAACGTTATATAGCACATCAGTATAACGTATAACGTTTTATAGCATATCAGTATAACGTATTACGTTACATAGCATATCAGAATAACGTGTAACGTTATATAGCATATCACTATAGCGTATAGCGTTAGATAGCATATCAGTATAGCGTATAATGTTATATAGCATATCAGTATAACGTATAACGTTATATAGCATATCAGTATAACGTATAATGTTTTATAGCATATCAGTATAACGTATAACGTTATATACCATATAAGTATAACGTATAACGTTATATAGCATATCAGTATAACGTATAACGTGGTATAGCATATCAGTATAGCGTATAACGTTATATAGCATATCGGTATAACGTCTAAAGGAATATAGCATACCTGTATAACGTATAACGTTATAGAGCATATCAGAATAACGGGTAACGTTATATAGTATATCAGTATAACGTATAACGTTATATGGCATATCAGTATAACGTATAACGTTATATAGGATAGCAGTATACCGCATCACGTTATATACTATTACGTTATTGCGTATTACGTTATATAGCATATCTGTATAACGTCTAACGTTACATAGCATATCAGAATAACGTGTAACGTTATATAGCATATCACTATAGCGTATAGCGTTATATAGCATATCAGTATAGCGTATAATGTTATATAGCATATCAGTATAACGTATAACGTTATATAGCATATCAGTATAACGTATAATGTTTTATAGCATATCAGTATAACGTATAACGTTATATACCATATAAGTATAACGTATAACGTTATATAGCATATCAGTATAACGTATAACGTTTTATAGCATATCAGTATAACGTATAACGTGATATAGCATATCAGTATAACGTATAACGTTATATACCATATAAGTATAGCGTATAGCGTTATATAGCATATCAGTATAGCGGATAACGTTATATAGCATATCAGTATAAAGTATAACGTTATATAGCATATCAGTATAACGTATAACGTTTTATAGCATATCAGTATAACGTATTACGTTACATAGCATATCAGAATAACGTGTAACGTTATATAGCATATCACTATAGCGTATAGCGTTATATAGCATATCAGTATAGCGTATAATGTTATATAGCATATCAGTATAACGTATAACGTTATATAGCATATCAGTATAACGTATAATGTTTTATAGCATATCAGTATAACGTATAACGTTATATACCATATAAGTATAACGTATAACGTTATATAGCATATCAGTATAACGTATAACGTTTTATAGCATATCAGTATAACGTATAACGTGATATAGCATATCAGTATAGCGTATAACGTTATATAGCATATCAGTATAACCTATAACGTTATATAGCATATCGGTATAACGTCTAAAGGAATATAGCATACCTGTATAACGTATAACGTTATAGAGCATATCAGAATAACGGGTAACGTTATATAGTATATCAGTATAACGTATAACGTTATATAGCATATCAGTATAACGTATAACGTTATATAGGATAGCAGTATACCGCATCACGTTATATACTATTACGTTATTGCGTATTACGTTATATAGCATATCTGTATAACGTATAACGTTATATAGGATAGCAGTATACCGTATCACGTTATATAGTATTACGTTATAGCGTATTACGTTATATTGCACATCAGTATAACGTATAACGTTATATAGCATATCAGTATAACGTATAACGTTATATAGGATTGCGGTATAACGTATAACGTTATATAGCATATCAGTATAACGTATAACATTTTATAGCATATCAGTATAACGTATAACGTGATATAGCATATCAGTATGGCGTATAACCTTATATAGCATATAAGTATAACGTATAACGTTATATAGCATATCAGTATAACGTATAACGTTATATAGGATAGCAGTATACTGTATCACGTTATATAGTATTACGTTATGGCGTATTGCGTTATATAGCATATCTGTATAACGTATAATGTTATATAGGATAGCAGTATACCGTATCACGTTATATAGTATTTCGTTATAGCGTATAACCTTATATAGCATATAAGTATAGCTTATAACGTCATATAGCATATCAGTATAGCGTATAACGTTATATAGCATATCAGTATAACGTATAAAGTTTTATAGCATATCAGTATAACGTATAACGTTATATACCATATAAGTATAGCGTATAGCGTTATATAGCATATCAGTATAGCGTATAACGTTATATAGCATATCAGTATAAAGTATAACGTTATATAGCATATCAGTATAACGTATAACGTTTTATAGCATATCAGTATAACGTATTACGTTACATAGCATATCAGAATAACCTGTAACGTTATATAGCATATCAGTATAGCGTATAGCGTTATATAGCATATCAGTATAGCGTATAATGTTATATAGCATATCAGTATAACGTATAACGTTATATAGCATATCAGTATAACGTATAACGTTTTATAGCATATCAGTATAACGTATAACGTGATATAGCATATCAGTATAGCGTATAACGTTATATAGCATATCAGTATGACCTATAACGTTATATAGCATATCGGTATAACGTCTAAAGTAATATAGCATACCTATATAACGTATAACGTTATAGAGCATATCAGAATAACGGGTAACGTTATATAGTATATCAGTATAACGTATAACGTTATATAGCATATCAGTATAACGTATAACGTTATATAGGATAGCAGTATACCGCATCACGTTATATACTATTACGTTATTGCGTATTACGTTATATAGCATATCTGTATATCGTATAACGTTATATAGGATAGCAGTATACCGTATCACGTTATATAGTATTACGTTATAGCGTATTACGTTATATTGCACATCAGTATAACGTATAACGTTATATAGCATATCAGTATAACGTATAACGTTATATAGCATATCAGTATAATGTCTAACGTTATATAGCATATCAGTATAATGTCTAACGTTATATAGCATATCAGGATTACGTGTAACCTTAAATAGCGTATCAGCATAACGTATAACGTTATATAGCATATCAGTATAACGTATAACATTTTATAGCATAACAGTATAACGTATAACGTGATATAGCATATCAGTATAGCGTATAACCTTATATAGCATATAAGTATAACGTATAACGTTATATAGCATATCAGTATAACGTATAACGTTATATAGGATAGCAGTATACTGTATCACGTTATATAGTATTACGTTATTGCGTATTGCGTTATATAGCATATCTGTATAACGTATAACGTGATATAGCATATCAGTATAGCTTATAACGTTATATAGCATATCAGTATAGCGTATAACGTTATATAGCATATCAGTATAACGTATAACGTTTTATAGCATATCAGTATAATGTATAACGTTATATACCATATAAGTATAGCGTATAGCGTTATATAGCATATCAGTATAGCGTATAACGTTATATAGCATATCAGTATAAAGAATAACGTTATATAGCATATCAGTATAACGTATAACGTTTTATAGCATATCAGTATAACGTATTACGTTACATAGCATATCAGAATAACGTGTAACGTTATATAGCATATCAGTATAGCGTATAGCGTTATATAGCATATCAGTATAGCGTATAATGTTATATAGCATATCAGTATAACGTATAACGTTATATAGCATATCAGTATAACGTATAATGTTTTATAGCATATCAGTATAACGTATAACGTTATATACCATATAAGTATAACGTATAACGTTATATAGCATATCAGTATAGCGTATAACGTTTTATAGCATATCAGTATAACGTATAACGTGATATAGCATATCAGTATAGCGTATAACGTTATATAGCATATCAGTATAGCGTATAACCTTATATAGCATATAAGTATAACGTATAACGTTATATACCATATAAGTATAACGTATAACGTTATATAGCATATCAGTATAGCGTATAACGTTTTATAGCATATCAGTATAACGTATAACGTGATATAGCATATCAGTATAGCGTATAACGTTATATAGCATATCAGTATAGCGTACAACGTTATATAGCATATCAGTATAACGTATAGCGTTTTATAGCATATCAGGATAACGTATTACGTTATATAGCATATCAGTATAACGTATAACGTTATATAGCATATCAGTATAATGTCTAACGTTATATAGCATATCAGTATAATGTCTAACGTTATATAGCATATCAGGATTACGTGTAACCTTAAATAGCGTATCAGTATAACGTATAACGTTATATAGCATATCAGTATAGCGTATAACCTTATATAGCATATAAGTATAACGTATAACGTTATATAGCATATCAGTATAACGTATAACGTTTTATAGGATAGCAGTATACTGTATCACGTTATATAGTATTACGTTATTGCGTATTGCGTTATATAGCATATCTGTATAACGTATAACGTTATATAGGATAGCAGTATACCGTATCACGTTATATAGTATTACGTTATAGCGTATTACGTTATATAGCCCATCAGTATAACGTATAACGTGATATAGCATATCAGTATAGCGTATAACGTTATATAGCATATCAGTATAGCGTATAATGTTATATAGCATATCAGTATAACGTATAACGTTTTATAGCATATCAGTATAACGTATAACGTTATATACCATATAAGTATAGCGTATAGCGTTATATAGCATATCAGTATAACGAATAACGTTATATAGCATATCAGTATAACTGGTAAAGTTATATAACATATCAGCATAACGTATAACGTGAAATAGCATATCAGTATTGCTTATAACGTTATATAGCATATCAGTATAGCGTATAACGTTATATAGCATATCAGTATAACGTATAACGTTTTATAGCATATCAGTATAACGTATAACGTTATATACCATATAAGTATAGCGTATAGCGTTATATAGCATATCAGTATAGCGTATAACGTTATATAGCATATCAGTATAAAGTATAACGTTATATAGCATATCAGTATAACGTATAACGTTTTATAGCATATCAGTATAACGTATTACGTTACATAGCATATCAGAATAACGTGTAACGTTATATAGCATATCACTATAGCGTATAGCGTTATATAGCATATCAGTATAGCGTATAATGTTATATAGCATATCAGTATAACGTATAACGTTATATAGCATATCAGTATAGCGTATAACGTTATATAGCATATCAGTATAACCTATAACGTTATATAGCATATCGGTATAACGTATAACGTTTTATAGCATATCAGTATAACGTATAACGTGATATAGCATATCAGTATAGCGTATAACGTTATATAGCATATCAGTATAACCTATAACGTTATATAGCATATCAGTATAGCGTATAACGTTATATTGCACATCAGTATAACGTATAACGTTATATAGCATATCAGTATAACGTATAACGTTATATAGGATTGCGGTATAACGTATAACGTTATATAGCATATCAGTATAACGTATAACATTTTATAGCATATCAGTATAACGTATAACGTGATATAGCATATCAGTATAGCGTATAACCTTATATAGCATATAAGTATAACGTATAACGTTATATAGCATATCAGTATAACGTATAACGTTATATAGGATAGCAGTATACTGTATCACGTTATATAGTATTACGTTATTGCGTATTGCGTTATATAGCATATCTGTATAACGTATAATGTTATATAGGATAGCAGTATACCGTATCACGTTATATAGTATTACGTTATAGCGTATAACCTTATATAGCATATAAGTATAACGTATAACGTTATATAGCATATCAGTATAACGTATAACGTTATATAGGATTGCGGTATAACGTATAACGTTATATAGCATATCAGTATAACGAATAACGTTATATAGCATATCAGTATAACATATAACGTTATATAGCATATCAGTATAACGTATAACGTTATATAGGATAGCAGTATAACGTATAACGTTATATAGCATGTCAGTATAACGTATAACGTTATATAGGATAGCAGTATAACGTATCACGTTATATAGTATTACGTTATAGCGTATTACGTTATATAGCATATCACTATAACCTACAACGTTATAGAGCATACCAGGATAACGGGTAAAGTTATATAACATATCAGTATAACGTATAACGTTATATAGCATATCAGCATAACGTATAACGTTATATAGGATAGCAGTATACCGTATCACGTTATATAGTATTACGTTATAGCGTATTACGTTATATAGCACATCAGTATAACGTATAACGTGATATAGCATATCAGTATAGCGTATAACGTTATATAGCATATCAGTAAAGCGTATAACGTTATGTTGGATAGCAGTATAACGTATCACGTTACATAGTATTACGTTATAGCGTTATAGCGTGTTACGTTATATAGCATATCAGTATAACGTACAACGTTATAGAGCATACCAGGATAACGGGTAAAGTTATATAACATATCAGTATAACGTATAACGTGATATAGCATATCAGTATAGCGTATAACCTTATATAGCATATAAGTATAACGTATAACGTTATATAGCATATCAGTATAACGTATAACGTTATATAGGATAGCAGTATACTGTATCACGTTATATAGTATTACGTTATTGCGTATTGCGTTATATAGCATATCTTTTAACGTATAACGTTATATAGGATAGCAGTATAACGTATCACGTTATATAGTATTACGTTATAGCGTATTACGTTATATAGCATATCAGTATAACCTACAACGTTATAGAGCATACCAGGATAACGGGTAAAGTTATATAACATATCAGTATAACGTATAACGTTTTATAGCATATCAGGATAACGTATAACGTGATATAGCATATCAGTATAACGTATAACGTTATATAGGATAGCAGTATAACGTATCACGTTATATAGTATTACGTTATAGCGTATTACGTTATATAGCATATCAGTATAACCTACAACGTTATAGAGCATACCAGGATAACGGGTAAAGTTATATACCATATAAGTATAGCGTATAGCGTTATATAGCATATCAGTATAGCGTATAACGTTATATAGCATATCAGTATAAAGTATAACGTTGTATAGCATATCAGTATAACGTATAACGTTTTATAGCATATCAGTATAACGTATTACGTTACATAGCATATCAGAATAACGTGTAACGTTATATAGCATATCAGTATAGCGTATAGCGTTATATAGCATATCAGTATAGCGTATAATGTTATATAGCATATCAGTATAACGTATAACGTTATATAGCATATCAGTATAACGTATAATGTTTTATAGCATATCAGTATAACGTATAACGTTATATACCATATAAGTATAACGTATAACGTTATATAGCATATCAGTATAACGTATAACGTTTTATAGCATATCAGTATAACGTATAACGTGATATAGCATATCAGTATAGCGTATAACGTTATATAGCATATCAGTATAACCTATAACGTTATATAGCATATCGGTATGACGTCTAAAGTAATATAGCATACCTGTATAACGTATAACGTTATAGAGCATATCAGAATAACGGGTAACGTTATATAGTATATCAGTATAACGTATAACGTTATATAGCATATCAGTATAACGTATAACGTTATATAGGATAGCAGTATACCGCATCACGTTATATACTATTACGTTATTGCGTATTACGTTATATAGCATATCTGTATAACTTATAACGTTATATAGGATAGCAGTATACCGTATCACGTTATATAGTATTACGTTATAGCGTATTACGTTATATTGCACATCAGTATAACGTATAACGTTAAATAGCACATCAGTATAATGTATATCGTGATATAGCATATCAGAATAGCGTACAACGTTATATAGCATATCAGTATAACGTATAACGTTATATAGCATATCAGTATAATGTCTAACGTTATATAGCATATCAGTATAATGTCTAACGTTATATAGCATATCAGGATTACGTGTAACCTTAAATAGCGTATCAGTATAACGTATAACGTTATATAGCATATCAGTATAACGTATAACATTTTATAGCATAACAGTATAACGTATAACGTGATATAGCATATCAGTATAGCGTATAACCTTATATAGCATATAAGTATAACGTATAACGTTATATAGCATATCAGTATAACGTATAACGTTATATAGGATAGCAGTATACTGTATCACGTTATATAGTATTACGTTATTGCGTATTGCGTTATATAGCATATCTGTATAACGTATAACGTTATATAGGATAGCAGTATACCGTATCACGTTATATAGTATTACGTTATAGCGTATTACGTTATATAGCCCATCAGTATAACGTATAACGTGATATAGCATATCAGTATAGCGTATAACGTTATATAGCATATCAGTATAACGTATAACGTTATATAGGATTGCGGTATAACGTATAACGTTATATAGCATATCAGTATAACGAATAACGTTATATAGCATATCCGTATAGCGGGTAAAGTTATATAACATATCAGTATAACGTATAACGTTTTATAGCATATCAGTATAACGTATAACGTTATATACCATATAAGTATAGCGTATAGCGTTATATAGCATATCAGTATAGCGTATAACGTTTTATAGCATATCAGTATAACGTATAACGTGATATAGCATATCAGTATAGCGTATAACGTTATATAGCATATCAGTATAGCGTATAACCTTATATAGCATATAAGTATAACGTATAACGTTATATACCATATAAGTATAACGTATAACGTTATATAGCATATCAGTATAGCGTATAACGTTTTATAGCATATCAGTATAACGTATAACGTGATATAGCATATCAGTATAGCGTATAACGTTATATAGCATATCAGTATAGCGTACAACGTTATATAGCATATCAGTATAACGTATAGCGTTTTATAGCATATCAGGATAACGTATTACGTTATATAGCATATCAGTATAACGTATAACGTTATATAGCATATCAGTATAATGTCTAACGTTATATAGCATATCAGTATAATGTCTAACGTTATATAGCATATCAGGATTACGTGTAACCTTAAATAGCGTATCAGTATAACGTATAACGTTATATAGCATATCAGTATAGCGTATAACCTTATATAGCATATAAGTATAACGTATAACGTTATATAGCATATCAGTATAACGTATAACGTTTTATAGGATAGCAGTATACTGTATCACGTTATATAGTATTACGTTATTGCGTATTGCGTTATATAGCATATCTGTATAACGTATAACGTTATATAGGATAGCAGTATACCGTATCACGTTATATAGTATTACGTTATAGCGTATTACGTTATATAGCCCATCAGTATAACGTATAACGTGATATAGCATATCAGTATAGCGTATAACGTTATATAGCATATCAGTATAGCGTATAATGTTATATAGCATATCAGTATAACGTATAACGTTTTATAGCATATCAGTATAACGTATAACGTTATATACCATATAAGTATAGCGTATAGCGTTATATAGCATATCAGTATAACGAATAACGTTATATAGCATATCAGTATAACTGGTAAAGTTATATAACATATCAGCATAACGTATAACGTAAAATAGCATATCAGTATTGCTTATAACGTTATATAGCATATCAGTATAGCGTATAACGTTATATAGCATATCAGTATAACGTATAACGTTTTATAGCATATCAGTATAACGTATAACGTTATATACCATATAAGTATAGCGTATAGCGTTATATAGCATATCAGTATAGCGTATAACGTTATATAGCATATCAGTATAAAGTATAACGTTATATAGCATATCAGTATAACGTATAACGTTTTATAGCATATCAGTATAACGTATTACGTTACATAGCATATCAGAATAACGTGTAACGTTATATAGCATATCACTATAGCGTATAGCGTTATATAGCATATCAGTATAGCGTATAATGTTATATAGCATATCAGTATAACGTATAACGTTATATAGCATATCAGTATAACGTATAACGTTATATAGCATATCAGTATAACCTATAACGTTATATAGCATATCGGTATAACGTATAACGTTTTATAGCATATCAGTATAACGTATAACGTGATATAGCATATCAGTATAGCGTATAACGTTATATAGCATATCAGTATAACCTATAACGTTATATAGCATATCAGTATAGCGTATAACGTTATATTGCACATCAGTATAACGTATAACGTTATATAGCATATCAGTATAACGTATAACGTTATATAGGATTGCGGTATAACGTATAACGTTATATAGCATATCAGTATAACGTATAACATTTTATAGCATATCAGTATAACGTATAACGTGATATAGCATATCAGTATAGCGTATAACCTTATATAGCATATAAGTATAACGTATAACGTTATATAGCATATCAGTATAACGTATAACGTTATATAGGATAGCAGTATACTGTATCACGTTATATAGTATTACGTTATTGCGTATTGCGTTATATAGCATATCTGTATAACGTATAATGTTATATAGGATAGCAGTATACCGTATCACGTTATATAGTATTACGTTATAGCGTATAACCTTATATAGCATATAAGTATAACGTATAACGTTATATAGCATATCAGTATAACGTATAACGTTATATAGGATTGCGGTATAACGTATAACGTTATATAGCATATCAGTATAACGAATAACGTTATATAGCATATCAGTATAACATATAACGTTATATAGCATATCAGTATAACGTATAACGTTATATAGGATAGCAGTATAACGTATAACGTTATATAGCATATCAGTATAACGTATAACGTTATATAGGATAGCAGTATAACGTATCACGTTATATAGTATTACGTTATAGCGTATTACGTTATATAGCATATCACTATAACCTACAACGTTATAGAGCATACCAGGATAACGGGTAAAGTTATATAACATATCAGTATAACGTATAACGTGATATAGCATATCAGTATAGCGTATAACCTTATATAGCATATAAGTATAACGTATAACGTTATATAGCATATCAGTATAACGTATAACGTTATATAGGATAGCAGTATACTGTATCACGTTATATAGTATTACGTTATTGCGTATTGCGTTATATAGCATATCTGTATAACGTATAACGTTATATAGGATAGCAGTATAACGTATCACGTTATATAGTATTACGTTATAGCGTATTACGTTATATAGCATATCAGTATAACCTACAACGTTATAGAGCATACCAGGATAACGGGTAAAGTTATATAACATATCAGTATAACGTATAACGTTTTATAGCATATCAGGATAACGTATAACGTGATATAGCATATCAGTATAACGTATAACGTTATATAGGATAGCAGTATAACGTATCACGTTATATAGTATTACGTTATAGCGTATTACGTTATATAGCATATCAGTATAACCTACAACGTTATAGAGCATACCAGGATAACGGGTAAAGTTATATACCATATAAGTATAGCGTATAGCGTTATATAGCATATCAGTATAGCGTATAACGTTATATAGCATATCAGTATAAAGTATAACGTTGTATAGCATATCAGTATAACGTATAACGTTTTATAGCATATCAGTATAACGTATTACGTTACATAGCATATCAGAATAACGTGTAACGTTATATAGCATATCAGTATAGCGTATAGCGTTATATAGCATATCAGTATAGCGTATAATGTTATATAGCATATCAGTATAACGTATAACGTTATATAGCATATCAGTATAACGTATAATGTTTTATAGCATATCAGTATAACGTATAACGTTATATACCATATAAGTATAACGTATAACGTTATATAGCATATCAGTATAACGTATAACGTTTTATAGCATATCAGTATAACGTATAACGTGATATAGCATATCAGTATAGCGTATAACGTTATATAGCATATCAGTATAACCTATAACGTTATATAGCATATCGGTATGACGTCTAAAGTAATATAGCATACCTGTATAACGTATAACGTTATAGAGCATATCAGAATAACGGGTAACGTTATATAGTATATCAGTATAACGTATAACGTTATATAGCATATCAGTATAACGTATAACGTTATATAGGATAGCAGTATACCGCATCACGTTATATACTATTACGTTATTGCGTATTACGTTATATAGCATATCTGTATAACTTATAACGTTATATAGGATAGCAGTATACCGTATCACGTTATATAGTATTACGTTATAGCGTATTACGTTATATTGCACATCAGTATAACGTATAACGTTAAATAGCACATCAGTATAATGTATATCGTGATATAGCATATCAGAATAGCGTACAACGTTATATAGCATATCAGTATAACGTATAGCGTTTTATAGCATATCAGGATAACGTATTACGTTATATAGCATATCAGTATAACGTATAACGTTATATAGCATATCAGTATAATGTCTAACGTTATATAGCATATCAGTATAATGTCTAACGTTATATAGCATATCAGGATTACGTGTAACCTTAAATAGCGTATCAGTATAACGTATAACGTTATATAGCATATCAGTATAACGTATAACATTTTATAGCATAACAGTATAACGTATAACGTGATATAGCATATCAGTATAGCGTATAACCATATATAGCATATAAGTATAACGTATAACGTTATATAGCATATCAGTATAACGTATAACGTTATATAGGATAGCAGTATACTGTATCACGTTATATAGTATTACGTTATTGCGTATTGCGTTATATAGCATATCTGTATAACGTATAACGTTATATAGGATAGCAGTATACCGTATCACGTTATATAGTATTACGTTATAGCGTATTACGTTATATAGCCCATCAGTATAACGTATAACGTGATATAGCATATCAGTATAGCGTATAACGTTATATAGCATATCAGTATAACGTATAACGTTATATAGGATTGCGGTATAACGTATAACGTTATATAGCATATCAGTATAACGAATAACGTTATATAGCATATCCGTATAGCGGGTAAAGTTATATAACATATCAGTATAACGTATAACGTTTTATAGCATATCAGTATAACGTATAACGTTATATACCATATAAGTATAGCGTATAGCGTTATATAGCATATCAGTATAGCGTATAACCTTATATAGCATATAAGTATAACGTATAACGTTATATAGCATATCAGTATAACGTATAACGTTATATAGGATAGCAGTATACTGTATCACGTTATATAGTATTACGTTATTGCGTATTGCGTTATATAGCATATCTGTATAACGTATAATGTTATATAGGATAGCAGTATACCGTATCACGTTATATAGTATTACGTTATAGCGTATAACCTTATATAGCATATAAGTATAACGTATAACGTTATATAGCATATCAGTATAACGTATAACGTTATATAGGATTGCGGTATAACGTATAACGTTATATAGCATATAAGTATAACGAATAACGTTATATAGCATATCAGTATAACATATAACGTTATATAGCATATCAGTATAACGTATAACGTTATATAGGATAGCAGTATAACGTATAACGTTATATAGCATATCAGTATAACGTATAACGTTATATAGGATAGCAGTATAACGTATAACGTTTTATAGCACATCAGTATAACGTATAACGTTATATAGGATAGCAGTATAACGTATAACGTTATGGCATATCAGTACAACGTATAACGTTATATTGCATATCAGTATAACGTATAATGTTTTATAGCACATCAGAATAACGTATAACGTGATATGGCATATCAGTATAGCGTATAACGTGATATAGCATATCAGTATAGCGTATAACATTATATAGCATATCACTATAGCGTATAACGTTATATAGCATATCAGTATAACGTATAACGTTATATAGGATAGCAGTATACTGTATCACGTTATATAGTATTACGTTATTGCGTATTGCGTTATATAGCATATCTGTGTATCGTATAACGTTATATAGGATAGCAGTATAACGTATCACGTTATATAGTATTACGTTATAGCGTATTACGTTATATAGCATATCAGTATAACCTACAACGTTATAGAGCATACCAGGATAACGGGTAAAGTTATATAACATATCAGTATAACGTATAACGTTTTATAGCATATCAGGATAACGTATAACGTGATATAGCATATCAGTATAGCTTATAACGTTATATAGCATATCAGTATAGCGTATAACGTTATATAGCATATCAGTATAACGTATAACGTTTTATAGCATATCAGTATAACGTATAACGTTATATACCATATAAGTATAGCGTATAGCGTTATATAGCATATCAGTATAGCGTATAACGTTATATAGCATATCAGTATAAAGAATAACGTTATATAGCATATCAGTATAACGTATAACGTTTTATAGCATATCAGTATAACGTATTACGTTACATAGCATATCAGAATAACGTGTAACGTTATATAGCATATCAGTATAGCGTATAGCGTTATATAGCATATCAGTATAGCGTATAATGTTATATAGCATATCAGTATAACGTATAACGTTATATAGCATATCAGTATAACGTATAATGTTTTATAGCATATCAGTATAACGTATAACGTTATATACCATATAAGTATAACGTATAACGTTATATAGCATATCAGTATAACGTATAACGTTTTATAGCATATCAGTATAACGTATAACGTGATATAGCATATCAGTATAGCGTATAACGTTATATAGCATATCAGTATAACCTATAACGTTATATAGCATATCGGTATAACGTCTAAAGTAATATAGCATACCTGTATAACGTATAACGTTATAGAGCATATCAGAATAACGGGTAACGTTATATAGTATATCAGTACAACGTATAACGTTATATAGCATATCAGTATAACGTATAACGTTATATAGGATAGCAGTATACCGCATCACGTTATATACTATTACGTTATTGCGTATTACGTTATATAGCATATCTGTATAACGTATAACGTTATATAGGATAGCAGTATACCGTATCACGTTATATAGTATTACGTTATAGCGTATTACGTTATATTGCACATCAGTATAACGTATAACGTTAAATAGCACATCAGTATAATGTATATCGTGATATAGCATATCAGAATAGCGTACAACGTTATATAGCATATCAGTATAACGTATAGCGTTTTATAGCATATCAGGATAACGTATTACGTTATATAGCATATCAGTATAACGTATAACGTTATATAGCATATCAGTATAATGTCTAACGTTATATAGCATAGCAGTATAATGTCTAACGTTATATAGCATATCAGGATTACGTGTAACCTTAAATAGCGTATCAGTATAACGTATAACGTTATATAGCATATCAGTATAACGTATAACATTTTATAGCATAACAGTATAACGTATAACGTGATATAGCATATCAGTATAGCGTATAACCTTATATAGCATATAAGTATAACGTATAACGTTATATAGCATATCAGTATAACGTATAACGTTATATAGCATATCAGTATAATGTCTAACGTTATATAGCATATCAGTATAATGTCTAACGTTATATAGCATATCAGGATTACGTGTAACCTTAAATAGCGTATCAATATAACGTATAACGTTATATAGCATATCTGTATAACGTATAACGTTATATAGGATAGCAGTATACCGCATCACGTTATATACTATTACGTTATTGCGTATTACGTTATATAGCATATCTGTATAACGTATAACGTTATATAGGATAGCAGTATACCGTATCACGTTATATAGTATTACGTTATAGCGTATTACGTTATATTGCACATCAGTATAACGTATAACGTTATATAGCATATCAGTATAACGTATAACGTTATATAGGATTGCGGTATAACGTATAACGTTATATAGCATATCAGTATAACGTATAACATTTTATAGCATATCAGTATAACGTATAACGTTATATAGGATTGCGGTATAACGTATAACGTTATATAGCATATCAGTATAACGAATAACGTTATATAGCATATCAGTATAACGTATAACGTTATATACCATATAAGTATAGCGTATAGCGTTATATAGCATATCAGTATAGCGTATAACGTTATATAGCATATCAGTATAAAGTATAACGTTGTATAGCATATCAGTATAACGTATAACGTTATGTAGGATAGCAGTATAACGTATCACGTTACATAGTATTACGTTATAGCGTTATAGCGTGTTACGTTATATAGCATATCAGTATAACGTACAACGTTATAGAGCATACCAGGATAACGGGTAAAGTTATATAACATATCAGTATAACGTATAACGTGATATAGCATATCAGTATAGCGTATAACCTTATATAGCATATAAGTATAACGTATAACGTTATATAGCATATCAGTATAACGTATAACGTTATATAGGATAGCAGTATACTGTATCACGTTATATAGTATTACGTTATTGCGTATTGCGTTATATAGCATATCTGTATAACGTATAACGTTATATAGGATAGCAGTATAACGTATCACGTTACATAGTATTACGTTATAGCGTTATAGCGTGTTACGTTATATAGCATATCAGTATAACGTACAACGTTATAGAGCATACCAGGATAACGGGTAAAGTTATATAACATATCAGTATAACGTATAACGTGATATAGCATATCAGTATAGCGTATAACCTTATATAGCATATAAGTATAACGTATAACGTTATATAGCATATCAGTATAACGTATAACGTTATATAGGATAGCAGTATACTGTATCACGTTATATAGTATTACGTTATTGCGTATTGCGTTATATAGCATATCTGTATAACGTATAACGTTATATAGGATAGCAGTATAACGTATCACGTTATATAGTATTACGTTATAGCGTATTACGTTATATAGCATATCAGTATAACCTACAACGTTATAGAGCATACCAGGATAACGGGTAAAGTTATATAACATATCAGTATAACGTATAACGTTTTATAGCATATCAGGATAACGTATAACGTGATATAGCATATCAGTATAACGTATAACGTTATATACCATATAAGTATAGCGTATAGCGTTATATAGAATATCAGTATAGCGTATAACGTTATATAGCATATCAGTATAAAGTATAACGTTGTATAGCATATCAGTATAACGTATAACGTTTTATAGCATATCAGTATAACGTATTACGTTACATAGCATATCAGAATAACGTGTAACGTTATATAGCATATCAGTATAGCGTATAGCCTTATATAGCATATCAGTATAGCGTACAATGTTATATAGCATATCAGTATAACGTATAACGTTATAGAGCATACCAGGATAACGGGTAAAGTTATATAACATATCAGTATAACGTATAACGTTTTATAGCATATCAGTATAACGTATAACGTGATATAGCATATCAGTATAGCGTATAACGTTATATAGCATATCAGTATAACCTATAACGTTATATAGCATATCGGTATGACGTCTAAAGTAATATAGCATACCTGTATAACGTATAACGTTATAGAGCATATCAGAATAACGTATAACGTTATATCGGATAGCAGTATACTGTATCACGTTATATAGTATTACGTTATTGCGTATTGCGTTATATAGCATATCTGTATAACGTATAACGTTATATAGGATAGCAGTATAACGTATAACGTTATATAGCATATCAGTATAACGTATAATGTTTTATAGCATATCAGTATAACGTATAACGTTATATACCATATAAGTATAACGTATAACGTTATATAGCATATCAGTATAACGTATAACGTTTTATAGCATATCAGTATAACGTATAACGTGATATAGCATATCAGTATAGCGTATAACGTTATATAGCATATCAGTATAACCTATAACGTTATATAGCATATCGGTATGACGTCTAAAGTAATATAGCATACCTGTATAACGTATAACGTTATAGAGCATATCAGAATAACGGGTAACGTTATATAGTATATCAGTATAACGTATAACGTTATATAGCATATCAGTATAACGTATAACGTTATATAGGATAGCAGTATACCGCATCACGTTATATACTATTACGTTATTGCGTATTACGTTATATAGCATATCTGTATAACTTATAACGTTATATAGGATAGCAGTATACCGTATCACGTTATATAGTATTACGTTATAGCGTATTACGTTATATTGCACATCAGTATAACGTATAACGTTAAATAGCACATCAGTATAATGTATATCGTGATATAGCATATCAGAATAGCGTACAACGTTATATAGCATATCAGTATAACGTATAGCGTTTTATAGCATATCAGGATAACGTATCACGTTATATAGTATTACGTTATAGCGTATTACGTTATATAGCATATCAGTATAACCTACAACGTTATAGAGCATACCAGGATAACGGGTAAAGTTATATAACATATCAGTATAACGTATAACGTTTTATAGCATATCAGGATAACGTATAACGTGATATAGCATATCAGTATAACGTATAACGTTATATACCATATAAGTATAGCGTATAGCGTTATATAGAATATCAGTATAGCGTATAACGTTATATAGCATATCAGTATAAAGTATAACGTTGTATAGCATATCAGTATAACGTATAACGTTTTATAGCATATCAGTATAACGTATTACGTTACATAGCATATCAGAATAACGTGTAACGTTATATAGCATATCAGTATAGCGTATAGCCTTATATAGCATATCAGTATAGCGTACAATGTTATATAGCATATCAGTATAACGTATAACGTTATAGAGCATACCAGGATAACGGGTAAAGTTATATAACATATCAGTATAACGTATAACGTTTTATAGCATATCAGTATAACGTATAACGTGATATAGCATATCAGTATAGCGTATAACGTTATATAGCATATCAGTATAACCTATAACGTTATATAGCATATCGGTATGACGTCTAAAGTAATATAGCATACCTGTATAACGTATAACGTTATAGAGCATATCAGAATAACGTATAACGTTATATCGGATAGCAGTATACTGTATCACGTTATATAGTATTACGTTATTGCGTATTGCGTTATATAGCATATCTGTATAACGTATAACGTTATATAGGATAGCAGTATAACGTATAACGTTATATAGCATATCAGTATAACGTATAATGTTTTATAGCATATCAGTATAACGTATAACGTTATATACCATATAAGTATAACGTATAACGTTATATAGCATATCAGTATAACGTATAACGTTTTATAGCATATCAGTATAACGTATAACGTGATATAGCATATCAGTATAGCGTATAACGTTATATAGCATATCAGTATAACCTATAACGTTATATAGCATATCGGTATGACGTCTAAAGTAATATAGCATACCTGTATAACGTATAACGTTATAGAGCATATCAGAATAACGGGTAACGTTATATAGTATATCAGTATAACGTATAACGTTATATAGCATATCAGTATAACGTATAACGTTATATAGGATAGCAGTATACCGCATCACGTTATATACTATTACGTTATTGCGTATTACGTTATATAGCATATCTGTATAACTTATAACGTTATATAGGATAGCAGTATACCGTATCACGTTATATAGTATTACGTTATAGCGTATTACGTTATATTGCACATCAGTATAACGTATAACGTTAAATAGCACATCAGTATAATGTATATCGTGATATAGCATATCAGAATAGCGTACAACGTTATATAGCATATCAGTATAACGTATAGCGTTTTATAGCATATCAGGATAACGTATTACGTTATATAGCATATCAGTATAACGTATAACGTTATATAGCATATCAGTATAATGTCTAACGTTATATAGCATATCAGTATAATGTCTAACGTTATATAGCATATCAGGATTACGTGTAACCTTAAATAGCGTATCAGTATAACGTATAACGTTATATAGCATATCAGTATAACGTATAACATTTTATAGCATAACAGTATAACGTATAACGTGATATAGCATATCAGTATAGCGTATAACCTTATATAGCATATAAGTATAACGTATAACGCTATATAGCATATCAGTATAACGTATAACGTTATATAGGATAGCAGTATACTGTATCACGTTATATAGTATTACGTTATTGCGTATTGCGTTATATAGCATATCTGTATAACGTATAACGTTATATAGGATAGCAGTATACCGTATCACGTTATATAGTATTACGTTATAGCGTATTACGTTATATAGCCCATCAGTATAACGTATAACGTGATATAGCATATCAGTATAGCGTATAACGTTATATAGCATATCAGTATAACGTATAACGTTATATAGGATTGCGGTATAACGTATAACGTTATATAGCATATCAGTATAACGAATAACGTTATATAGCATATCCGTATAGCGGGTAAAGTTATATAACATATCAGTATAACGTATAACGTTTTATAGCATATCAGTATAACGTATAACGTTATATACCATATAAGTATAGCGTATAGCGTTATATAGCATATCAGTATAGCGTATAACGTTATATAGCATATCAGTATAAAGTATAACGTTATATAGCATATCAGTATAACGTATAACGTTTTATAGCATATCAGTATAACGTATTACGTTACATAGCATATCAGAATAACGTGTAACGTTATATAGCATATCACTATAGCGTATAGCGTTATATAGCATATCAGTATAGCGTATAATGTTATATAGCATATCAGTATAACGTATAACGTTATATAGCATATCAGTATAACGTATAATGTTTTATAGCATATCAGTATAACGTATAACGTTATATACCATATAAGTATAACGTATAACGTTATATAGCATATCAGTATAACGTATAACGTTTTATAGCATATCAGTATAACGTATAACGTGATATAGCATATCAGTATAGCGTATAACGTTATATAGCATATCAGTATAACCTATAACGTTATATAGCATATCGGTATAACGTCTAAAGGAATATAGCATATCAGTATAGCGTATAATGTTATATAGCATATCAGTATAACGTATAACGTTATATAGCATATCAGTATAACGTATAATGTTTTATAGCATATCAGTATAACGTATAACGTTATATAGCATATCAGTATAACGTATAACGTTATATAGGATAGCAGTATACCGCATCACGTTATATACTATTACGTTATTGCGTATTACGTTATATAGCATATCTGTATAACGTATTACGTTATATAGGATAGCAGTATAGCGTATCACGTTATATAGTATTACGTTATAGCGTATTACGTTATATTGCACATCAGTATAACGTATAACGTTAAATAGCACATCAGTATAATGTATATCGTGATATAGCATATCAGAATAGCGTACACCGTTATATAGCATATCAGTATAACGTATAGCGTTTTATAGCATATCAGGATAACGTATTACGTTATATAGCATATCAGTATAACGTATAACGTTATATAGCATATCAGTATAATGTCTAACGTTATATAGCATATCAGTATAATGTCTAACGTTATATAGCATATCAGGGTTACGTGTAACCTTAAATAGCGTATCAGTATAACGTATAACGTTATATAGGATAGCAGTATACCGTATCACGTTATATAGTATTACGTTATAGCGTATTACGTTATATAGCATATCTGTATAACGTATAACGTTATATAGGATAGCAGTATACCGTATCACGTTATATAGTATTACGTTATAGCGTATTACGTTATATTGCACATCAGTATAACGTATAACGTTAAATAGCACATCAGTATAATGTATATCGTGATATAGCATATCAGAATAGCGTACAACGTTATATAGCATATCAGTATAACGTATAGCGTTTTATAGCATATCAGGATAACGTATTACGTTATATAGCATATCAGTATAACGTATAACGTTATATAGCATATCAGTATAATGTCTAACGTTATATAGCATATCAGTATAATGTCTAACGTTATATAGCATATCAGGATTACGTGTAACCTTAAATAGCGTATCAGTATAACGTATAACGTTATATAGCATATCAGTATAACGTATAACATTTTATAGCATATCAGTATAACGTATAACGTGATATAGCATATCAGTATAGCGTATAACATTATATAGCATATCAGTATAACGTATAACGTTATATAGCATATCAGCATAACGTATAACGTTATATAGGATAGCAGTATACCGTATCACCTTATATAGTATAACGTTATAGCGTATTACGTTATATAGCACATCAGAATAACGTATAACGTGATGTAGCATGTCAGTATAGCGTATAACGTTATATAGCATATCAGTAAGACGTATAACGTTATATAGGATAGCAGTATAACGTATAACGTTATGTAGCATATCAGGATAACGTACAACGTTATATAGCATATCAGAATAACGTGTAACGTTATATAGCACATCAGTATAATGTCTAACGTTATATAGCATATCAGTATAACTTCTAAAGTTATATAGCAAATCAGTATAACGTATAAAGTTATATAGCATAACATTATAACGTATAATGTCATATAGTTGTAAGTTATAAAGTTTACCGTTATATAACGCATAGGTACAAAGTATAATGTTATATAGCATATCAGAATAACGTAAAACGTTATATAGCACATCAGTATAACGAATATCGTTAAAAAGCTTATCAGAATAAGGTGTAACGTTATATATCATTTCAGGATAACGTATAAAATTCTATAGCATATCAGTACAACGTATAGCGTTATATAGCATATCAGTATAATGTCTAGCGTTATATAGCATATAAGGATAACGTGTAACCTTAAATAGCGTATCAGTATAACGTATAACGTTATATAGCATATCAGTAAAACATATAACGTTATAGGATAGCAGTATAACGTATAAGGTTATATAGCATATCAGTGTAACGTGTAACGTTATATAGCATATCAGTCTAATGTATAACATTTTATAGCATATCAGTATAACGTATTACGTTATATTGCACATCAGTATAACGTATAACGTTAAATAGCACATCAGTATAATGTATATCGTGATATAGCATATCAGAATAGCGTACAACGTTATATAGCGTATCAGTATAACGTATAGCGTTTTATAGCATATCAGGATAACGTATTACGTTATATAGCATATCAGTATAACGTATAACGTTATATAGCATATCAGTATAATGTCTAACGTTATATAGCATATCAGTATAATGTCTAACGATATATGGCATATCAGTATAACGTAGAACATTTTATAGCATATCAGTATAACGTATAACGTTATATAGCATATCAGTATAACGTATAACATTTTATAGCATATCAGTATAACGTATAACGTGATATAGCATATCAGTATAGCGTATAACCTTATATAGCATATCAGTATAACGTATAACGTTATATAGGATAGCAGTACAACGTATCACGTTATATAGTATTACGTTATAGCGTATTACGTTATATAGCATATCAGTATAGCGTATAACCTTATATAGCATATCAGTATAACGTATAACGTTATATAGGATAGCAGTACAACGTATCACGTTATATAGTATTACGTTATAGCGTATTACGTTATATAGCATATCAGTATAACGTACAACGTTATAGAGCATATCAGGATAACGGGTTAAGTTATATAACATATCAGCATAACGTATAACGTGAAATAGCATATCAGTATAGCGTATAACCTTATATAGCATATAAGTATAACGTATAACGTTATATAGCATATCAGTATAACGTATAACATTTTATAGCATATCAGTATAACGTATAACGTGATATAGCATATCAGTATAGCGTATAATCTTATATAGCATATCAGTATAACGTATAACGTTATATAGGATAGCAGTACAACGTATCACGTTATATAGTATTACGTTATAGCGTATTACGTTATATAGCATATCAGTATAGCGTATAACCTTATATAGCATATAAGTATAACGTATAACGTTATATAGCATATCAGGATAACGTATTACGTTATATAGCATATCAGTATAACGTATAACGTTTTATAGCATATCAGGATAACGTGTAACTTTAAATAGCGTATCAGTATAACGTATAACGTTATATAGCATATCAGTATAACGTATAACATTTTATAGCACATCAGTATAGTGTATATCGTGATATAGCATATCAGAATAGCGTACAACGTTATATAGCATATCAGTATAACGTATAGCGTTTTATAGCATATCAGGATAACGTATTACGTTATATAGCATATCAGTATAACGTATAACGTTATATAGCATATCAGTATAATGTCTAACGTTATATAGCATATCAGGATAACGTGTAACCTTAAATAGCGTATCAGTATAACGTATAACGTTATATAGCATATCAGTATAACGTATAACATTTTATAGCACATCAGTATAGTGTATATCGTGATATAGCATATCAGAATAGCTTACAACGTTATATAGCATATCAGTATAACGTATAGCGTTTTATAGCATATCAGGATAACGTATTACGTTATATAGCATATCAGTATAACGTATAACGTTATATAGCATATCAGTATAATGTCTAACGTTATATAGCATATCAGGATAACGTGTAACCTTAAATAGCGTATCAGTATAACGTATAACGTTATATAGCATATCAGTATAACGTATAACATTTTATAGCATATCAGTATAACGTATAACGTGATATAGCATATCAGTATAGCGTATAACCTTATATAGCATATAAGAATAACGTATAACGTTATATAGCATATCAGTATAACGTATAACATTTTATAGCATATCAGTATAGCGTATAACCTTATATAGCATATCAGTATAACGTATAACGTTATATAGGATAGCAGTACAACGTATCACGTTATATAGTATTACGTTATAGCGTATTACGTTATATAGCATATCAGTATAACGTACAACGTTATAGAGCATATCAGGATAACGGGTTAAGTTATATAACATATCAGCATAACGTATAACGTGAAATAGCATATCAGTATAGCTTATAACGTTATATAGCACATCAGTATAACGTATAACGTTTTATAGCATATCAGGATACCGTATAACGTTATATAGCATATCAGGATAACGTGTAAAGTTATATAGCATATCAGTATAACGTATAACGTTTTATAATATATCAGTATAGCGTCTAAAGTTATATAGCATATCAGGATAACGTATACCGTTATATAGTATTACATGACAGCGTATTACGTTATATAGCACATCAGTATAACGCATAACGTTATATAGCACATCAGTATATCGTATAGCGTTATATAGCATATAAGGATAACGTATAACGTTATATAGCATTTCAGTATAACGTATGACGTTATATAGCATCTCAGTATAACTTCTAAAGTTATAGAGCATATCAGGATATCGTAGAATGTTATATAGGATAACAGTATAACGTATAACGTTATATAGCATTACGTTATAACGTGTAACGTTGTATAGCATATCGGTATAACGTATAACGTTATATAGCATAACATTATAACGTATAACGTCATATAGTTGTAAGTTATAAATTTTACCGTTATATAACGCATCCGTATAAAGTATAATGGTATATAGCATATCAGAATAACGTATAACGTTATATAGCACATCAGTATAACGTATAACGTTAAAAAGCTTAACAGAATAACGTGTAACGCTATATAGCATATCAGTATAACGTATAACGTTTTATAGCACATCACTATAACGCATAACGTTATATAGCATATCAGTAAAACGTATAACGTTATATAGCATATCAGGATAACGTCTAAAGTTATATAGCATATCAGTATAACGTATAACGTATTAGAGCATATCAGTATAACATATAGCGTTTTATAGTATACCAGTATAACGCATCACGTTATATAGCATGTCAGTATAACGTATACCGTTATATAGCATATCAGTATAACGTATAACGTTATATAGGATAGCACTATAACGTATAACGTTATATAGCATAACAGTATAGCGTATGGCGTTATATAGCATATCAGTATAACGTATAAGGTTTTATAGCATATCAGTATAGCGTCTAAAGTTGTATAGCATATCAGGATAACGTATACCGTTATATAGTATTAAGTGACAGCGTATTACGTTATATAGCACATCAGTATAAGGCATAACGTTTTATAGCATATCAGTATAACGTATAACGTTAGATAGCATATCAGGATAGCGTGTAAAGTTATATAGCATATCAGTATAACGTATAACGTTTTATAGCATATCAGTATAACGTATAACGTTATATAGCATATAAGGATAACGTATAACGTTATATAGCATTTCAGTATAACGTATGACGTTATATAGCATCTCAGTATAACCTCTAAAGTTATAGAGCATATCAGGATATCGTAGAATGTTATATAGGATATCAGTATAACGTATAACGTTATATAGCATTACGTTATAACGTGTAACGTTCTATAGCATATCAGTATAACGTATAACGTTATATTGCACATCAGTATAACGTATAACGTTATATAGCATATCAGGATAACGTCTAAAGTTATATAGCATTTCAGAATAACGTATAACGTTTTAGTGCATATCAGTATAACATATAGCGTTTTATAGTATACCAGTATAACGCATCACGTTATATAGCATATCAGCATAACATATAACGTTATATTGCATACCAGAATATCGTGTAAAGTTATTTAGCATATCAGTATAATGTACAACGTTATATAGCATATCAGTATAACGTCTAATGTTATATAGCATATCAGTATAACGTATAACGTTATATAGCATATCAGTATAACGTATAACGTTATATAGGATAGCAGTATAAAGTATCACGTTATATAGTATTACGTTATAGCGTATTACGTTATATAGCATATCAGTATAACGTATAACGTTTTAGAGCATATCAGTATAACATATAGCGTTTTATAGTATACCAGTATAACGCATCACGTTATATAGCATATCAGTATAACATATAACGTTATATAGCATATCAGGGTATCGTGTAAAGTTATTTAGCATATCAGTATAATGTACAACGTTATATAGCATATCAGTATAACGTCTAAAGTTATATAACATATCAGTATAACGTATACCGTTATATAGCATATCAGTATAACGTATAACGTTATATAGGATGGCAGTATAACGCATCACGTTTCATAGCATATCAGTATAACATATAACGTTATATAGCATATCAGGATATCGTGTAAAGTTATTTAGCATATCAGTATAATGTACAAGGTTATATAGCATATCAGTATAACATATAACGCTATATAGCATATCAGGATATCGCGTAAAGTTATTTAGCATATCAGTATAACGTATACCGTTATATAGCATATCAGTATAACGTATAACGTTATATAGGATAGCACTATAACGTATCACGTTTATAGTATTACGTTATAGCGTATTACGTTATATTGCACATCAGTATAACGTATAACGTTAAATAGCACATCAGTATAATGTATATCGTGATATAGCATATCAGAATAGCGTACAACGTTATATAGCATATCAGTATAACGTATAGCGTTTTATAGCATATCAGGATAACGTATTACGTTATATAGCATATCAGTATAACGTATAACGTTATATAGCATATCAGTATAATGTCTAACGTTATATAGCATATCAGGATAACGTATAACATTTTATAGCATATCAGTACAACGTATAACGTTATATAGCATATCAGTATAATGTCTAACGTTATATAGTATATCTGTATAACGTCTAAAGTTATATAGCATATCAGGATAACGTATTACGTATTATAGCATATCAGGATAACGTATAACGTTATATAGCATTACGTTATAACGTGTAACGTTGTATAGCATATCGGTATAACGTATAACGTTATATAGCATAACATTATAACGTATAACGTCATATAGTTGTAAGTTATAAATTTTACCGTTATATAACGCATCCGTATAAAGTATAATGGTATATAGCATATCAGAATAACGTATAACGTTATATAGCACATCAGTATAACGTATAACGTTAAAAAGCTTAACAGAATAACGTGTAACGCTATATAGCATATCAGTATAACGTATAACGTTTTATAGCACATCACTATAACGCATAACGTTATATAGCATATCAGTAAAGCGTATAAGGTTATATAGCATATCAGGATAACGTCTAAAGTTATATAGCATATCAGTATAACGTATAACGTATTAGAGCATATCAGTATAACATATAGCGTTTTATAGTATACCAGTATAACGCATCACGTTATATAGCATGTCAGTATAACGTATACCGTTATATAGCATATCAGTATAACGTATAACGTTATATAGGATAGCACTATAACGTATAACGTTATATAGCATAACAGTATAGCGTATGGCGTTATATAGCATATCAGTATAACGTATAAGGTTTTATAGCATATCAGTATAGCGTCTAAAGTTGTATAGCATATCAGGATAACGTATACCGTTATATAGTATTAAGTGACAGCGTATTACGTTATATAGCACATCAGTATAAGGCATAACGTTTTATAGCATATCAGTATAACGTATAACGTTAGATAGCATATCAGGATAGCGTGTAAAGTTATATAGCATATCAGTATAACGTATAACGTTTTATAGCATATCAGTATAACGTATAACGTTATATAGCATATAAGGATAACGTATAACGTTATATAGCATTTCAGTATAACGTATGACGTTATATAGCATCTCAGTATAACCTCTAAAGTTATAGAGCATATCAGGATATCGTAGAATGTTATATAGGATATCAGTATAACGTATAACGTTATATAGCATTACGTTATAACGTGTAACGTTCTATAGCATATCAGTATAACGTATAACGTTATATTGCACATCAGTATAACGTATAACGTTATATAGCATATCAGGATAACGTCTAAAGTTATATAGCATTTCAGAATAACGTATAACGTTTTAGTGCATATCAGTATAACATATAGCGTTTTATAGTATACCAGTATAACGCATCACGTTATATAGCATATCAGCATAACATATAACGTTATATTGCATACCAGAATATCGTGTAAAGTTATTTAGCATATCAGTATAATGTACAACGTTATATAGCATATCAGTATAACGTCTAATGTTATATAGCATATCAGTATAACGTATAACGTTATATAGCATATCAGTATAACGTATAACGTTATATAGGATAGCAGTATAAAGTATCACGTTATATAGTATTACGTTATAGCGTATTACGTTATATAGCATATCAGTATAACGTATAACGTTTTAGAGCATATCAGTATAACATATAGCGTTTTATAGTATACCAGTATAACGCATCACGTTATATAGCATATCAGTATAACATATAACGTTATATAGCATATCAGGGTATCGTGTAAAGTTATTTAGCATATCAGTATAATGTACAACGTTATATAGCATATCAGTATAACGTCTAAAGTTATATAACATATCAGTATAACGTATACCGTTATATAGCATATCAGTATAACGTATAACGTTATATAGGATGGCAGTATAACGCATCACGTTTCATAGCATATCAGTATAACATATAACGTTATATAGCATATCAGGATATCGTGTAAAGTTATTTAGCATATCAGTATAATGTACAAGGTTATATAGCATATCAGTATAACATATAACGCTATATAGCATATCAGGATATCGCGTAAAGTTATTTAGCATATCAGTATAACGTATACCGTTATATAGCATATCAGTATAACGTATAACGTTATATAGGATAGCACTATAACGTATCACGTTTATAGTATTACGTTATAGCGTATTACGTTATATTGCACATCAGTATAACGTATAACGTTAAATAGCACATCAGTATAATGTATATCGTGATATAGCATATCAGAATAGCGTACAACGTTATATAGCATATCAGTATAACGTATAGCGTTTTATAGCATATCAGGATAACGTATTACGTTATATAGCATATCAGTATAACGTATAACGTTATATAGCATATCAGTATAATGTCTAACGTTATATAGCATATCAGGATAACGTATAACATTTTATAGCATATCAGTACAACGTATAACGTTATATAGCATATCAGTATAATGTCTAACGTTATATAGTATATCTGTATAACGTCTAAAGTTATATAGCATATCAGGATAACGTATTACGTATTATAGCATATCAGGATAACGTATAACGTTATATAGCACATCAGTATAACGTATAACGTTATATAGCATATCAGGATAACGTGTAAAGTTATATAGCATATCAGTATAACGTATAACGTTTTATAATATATCAGTACAGCGTCTAAAGTTATATAGCATATCAGGATAACGTATACCGTTATATAGTATTACATGACAGCGTATTACGTTATATAGCACATCAGTATAACGCATAACGTTATATAGCACATCAGTATATCGTATAGAGTTATATAGCATATAAATATAACGTATAACGTTATATAGCATTTCAGTATAACGTATGACGTTATATAGCATCTCAGTATACCTTCTAAAGTTATAGAGCATATCAGGATATCGTAGAATGTTATATAGGATATCAGTATAACGTATAACGTTATATAGCATTACGTTATAACGTGTAACGTTATATAGCATATCAGTATGACGTATAACGTTATATAGCATAACATTATAACGTATAACGTCATATAGTTGTAAGTTATAAATTTTACCGTTATATAACGCATCAGTATAAAGTATAATGTTATATAGCATATCAGAATAACGTATAACGGTATATAGCACGTCAGTATAACGTATAACGTTAAAAAGCTTATCAGAATAACGTGTAACGTTATATAGCATATCAGTATGACGTATAACGTTTTATAGCACATCAGTATAACGCATAACGTTATATAGCATATCAGTGGGACGTATAACGTTATATAGCATATCAGGATAACGTGTTATCTTATATAGCACATCAGTATATCGTATAACGTTAAAAAGCTTATCAGAATAACGTGTAACGCTATATAGCATATCAGTATAACGTATAACGTTTTATAGCACATCACTATAACGCATAACGTTATATAGCATATCAGTAAAACGTATAACGTTATATAGCATATCAGGATAACGTCTAAAGTTATATAGCATATCAGTATAACGTATAACGTTTTAGAGCATATCAGTATAACATATAGCGTTTTATAGTATACCAGTATAACGCATCACGTTATATAGCATATCAGTATAACGAATACCGTTATATAGCATATCAGTATAACGTATAACGTTATATAGGATAGCACTATAACGTATAACGTTATATAGCATAACAGTATAGCGTACGGCGTTATATAGCATATCAGTATAACGTATAAGGTTTTATAGCATATCAGTATAGCGTCTAAAGTTATATAGCATATCAGGATAACGTATACCGTTATATAGTATTAAGTGACAGCGTATTACGTTATATAGCACATCAGTATAAGGCATAACGTTTTATAGCATATCAGTATAACGTATAACGTTAGATAGCATATCAGGATAACGTGTAAAGTTATATAGCATATCAGTATAACGTATAACGTTTTATAGCATATCAGTATAACGTATAACGTTATATAGCATATAAGGATAACGTATAACGTTATATAGCATTTCAGTATAACGTATGACGTTATATAGCATCTCAGTATAACTTCTAAAGTTATAGAGCATATCAGGATATCGTAGAATGTTATATAGGATATCAGTATAACGTATAACGTTATATAGCATTACGTTATAACGTGTAACGTTCTATAGCATATCAGTATAACGTATAACGTTATATAGCATAGCATCATAACGTATAACGTCTTATAGTTGTAAGTTATAAATTTTACGGTTATATAACGCATCAGAATAAAGTATAATGTTATATAGCATATCAGAATAACGTATAACGTTATATTGCATACCAGAATATCGTGTAAAGTTATTTAGCATATCAGTATAACGTATACCGTTATATAGCATATCAGTATAACGTATAACGTTATATAGCATATCAGTATAATGTCTAACGTTATATAGCATATCAGCATAACGCCTACAGTTATATAGCATATCAGGATAACGTATTACGTATTATAGCACATCATTATAACGTATAACGTTTTATAGCATATCAGTATAACGTATCACGTGATATAGCATGTCAGTATAGCGTATAATCTTACATAGCATATGAGTATAACGTATAACGTTATATGGGATATCAGCATAACGAATAACGTTATTTAATGTTACGTTATAGCGTATTACGTTATATAGCATATCAGGATAACGTGTAAAGTTATATAGCATATCAGTATAGCGTCTAAAGTTATATAGCATATCAGGATAGCGTATAACGTTATATAGCATATCAGGATAACGTGTAAAGTTATATAGCATATCAGGATAACGTGTAAAGTTATATAGCATATCAGTATAAAGTATAACGTTTTATATTGTATCAGTATAGCGTCTAAAGTTATATAGCATATCAGGATAACGTATACCGTTATATAGTATTACGTGACAGCGTATTACGTTATATAGCACATCAGTATAACGTATAACGTTTTATAGCATATCAGGATAGCGTATAACGTTATATAGCATATCAGGATAACGTGTAAAGTTATATAGCATATCAGTATAACGTATAACGTTTTATAATATATCAGTATAGCGTCTAAAGTTATATAGCATATCAGGATAACGTATACCGTTATATAGTATTACATGACAGCGTATTACGTTATGTAGCACATCAGTATAACGCATAACGTTATATAGCACATCAGTATATCGTATAGCGTTATATAGCATATAAGGATAACGTATAACGTTATATAGCATTTCAGTATAACGTATGACGTTATATAGCATCTCAGTATAACTTATAAAGTTATAGAGCATATCAGGATATCGTAGAATGTTATATAGGATAACAGTATAACGTATAACGTTATATAGCATTACGTTATAACGTGTAACGTTGTATAGCATATCGGTATAACGTATAACGTTATATAGCATAACATTATAACGTATAACGTCATATAGTTGTAAGTTATAAATTTTACCGTTATATAACGCATCCGTATAAAGTATAATGGTATATAGCATATCAGAATAACGTATAACGTTATATAGCACATCAGTATAACGTATAACGTTAAAAAGCTTAACAGAATAACGTGTAACGCTATATAGCATATCAGTATAACGTATAACGTTTTATAGCACATCAGTATAACGCATAACGTTATATAGCATATCAGTGGGACGTATAACGTTATATAGCATATCAGGATAACGTGTTATGTTATATAGCACATCAGTATAACGTATAACGTTTTAGAGCATATCAGTATAACATATAGCGTTTTATAGTATACCAGTATAACGCATCACGTTATATAGCATATCAGTATAACGAATACCGTTATATAGCATATCAGTATAACGTATAACGTTATATAGGATAGCACTATAACGTATAACGTTATATAGCATAACAGTATAGCGTATGGCGTTATATAGCATATCAGTATAACGTATAAGGTTTTATAGCATATCAGTATAGCGTCTAAAGTTATATAGCATATCAGGATAACGTATACCGTTATATAGTATTAAGTGACAGCGTATTACGTTATATAGCACATCAGTATAAGGCATAACGTTTTATAGCATATCAGTATAACGTATAACGTTAGATAGCATATCAGGATAACGTGTAAAGTTATATAGCATATCAGTATAACGTATAACGTTTTATAGCATATCAGTATAACGTATAACGTTATATAGCATATAAGGATAACGTATAACGTTATATAGCATTTCAGTATAACGTATGACGTTATATAGCATCTCAGTATAACTTCTAAAGTTATAGAGCATATCAGGATATCGTAGAATGTTATATAGGATATCAGTATAACGTATAACGTTATATAGCATTACGTTATAACGTGTAACGTTCTATAGCATATCAGTATAACGTATAACGTTATATAGCATAGCATCATAACGTATAACGTCATATAGTTGTAAGTTATAAATTTTACGGTTATATAACGCATCAGAATAAAGTATAATGTTATATAGCATATCAGAATAACGTATAACGTTATATTGCATACCAGAATATCGTGTAAAGTTATTTAGCATATCAGTATAACGTATACCGTTATATAGCATATCAGTATAACGTATAACGTTATATAGGATAGCACTATAACGTATCACGTTTATAGTATTACGTTATAGCGTATTACGTTATATAGCACTTCAGTATAACGTATAACGTTATATAGCATATCAGTATAATGTCTAACGTTATATAGCATATCAGCATAACGCCTACAGTTATATAGCATATCAGGATAACGTATTACGTATTATAGCACATCATTATAACGTGTAACGTTTTATAGCATATCAGTATAACGTATCACGTGATATAGCATGTCAGTATAGCGTATAATCTTACATAGCATATGAGTATAACGTATAACGTTATATAGGATATCAGCATAACGAATAACGTTATTTAATGTTACGTTATAGCGTATTACGTTATATAGCATACCAGGATAACGTGTAAAGTTATATAGCATATCAGTATAGCGTCTAAAGTTATATAGCATATCAGTATAACGTATAACGTTTTATAGCATATCAGGATAGCGTATAACGTTATATAGCATATCAGGATAACGTGTAAAGTTATATAGCATATCAGTATAACGTATAACGTTTTATAATATATCAGTATAGCGTCTAAAGTTATATAGCATATCAGGATAACGTATACCGTTATATAGTATTACATGACAGCGTATTACGTTATATAGCACATCAGTATAACGCATAACGTTATATAGCACATCAGTATATCGTATAGCGTTATATAGCATATAAGGATAACGTATAACGTTATATAGCATTTCAGTATAACGTATGACGTTATATAGCATCTCAGTATAACTTCTAAAGTTATAGAGCATATCAGGATATCGTAGAATGTTATATAGGATAACAGTATAACGTATAACGTTATATAGCATTACGTTATAACGTGTAACGTTGTATAGCATATCGGTAAAACGTATAACGTTATATAGCATAACATTATAACGTATAACGTCATATAGTTGTAAGTTATAAATTTTACCGTTATATAACGCATCCGTATAAAGTATAATGGTATATAGCATATCAGAATAACGTATAACGTTATATAGCACATCAGTATAACATATAACGTTAAAAAGCTTAACAGAATAACGTGTAACGCTATATAGCATATCAGTATAACGTATAACGTTTTATAGCACATCACTATAACGCATAACCTTATATAGCATATCAGTAAAACGTATAACGTTATATAGCATATCAGGATAACGTCTAAAGTTATATAGCATATCAGTATAACGTATAACGTATTAGAGCATATCAGTATAACATATAGCGTTTTATAGTATACCAGTATAACGCATCACGTTATATAGCATGTCAGTATAACGTATACCGTTATATAGCATATCAGTATAACGTATAACGTTATATAGGATAGCACTATAACGTATAACGTTATATAGCATAACAGTATAGCGTATGGCGTTATATAGCATATCAGTATAACGTATAAGGTTTTATAGCATATCAGTATAGCGTCTAAAGTTATATAGCATATCAGGATAACGTATACCGTTATATAGTATTAAGTGACAGCGTATTACGTTATATAGCACATCAGTATAAGGCATAACGTTTTATAGCATATCAGTATAACGTATAACGTTAGATAGCATATCAGGATAGCGTGTAAAGTTATATAGCATATCAGTATAACGTATAACGTTTTATAGCATATCAGTATAACGTATAACGTTATATAGCATATAAGGATAACGTATAACGTTATATAGCATTTCAGTATAACGTATGACGTTATATAGCATCTCAGTATAACTTCTAAAGTTATAGAGCATATCAGGATATCGTAGAATGTTATATAGGATATCAGTATAACGTATAACGTTATATAGCATTACGTTATAACGTGTAACGTTCTATAGCATATCAGTATAACGTATAACGTTATATTGCACATCAGTATAACGTATAACGTTATATAGCATATCAGGATAACGTCTAAAGTTATATAGCATTTCAGAATAACGTATAACGTTTTAGTGCATATCAGTATAACATATAGCGTTTTATAGTATACCAGTATAACGCATCACGTTATATAGCATATCAGCATAACATATAACGTTATATTGCATACCAGAATATCGTGTAAAGTTATTTAGCATATCAGTATAATGTACAACGTTATATAGCATATCAGTATAACGTCTAATGTTATATAGCATATCAGTATAACGTATAACGTTATATAGCATATCAGTATAACGTATAACGTTATATAGGATAGCAGTATAAAGTATCACGTTATATAGTATTACGTTATAGCGTATTACGTTATATAGCATATCAGTATAACGTATAACGTTTTAGAGCATATCAGTATAACATATAGCGTTTTATAGTATACCAGTATAACGCATCACGTTATATAGCATATCAGTATAACATATAACGTTATATAGCATATCAGGGTATCGTGTAAAGTTATTTAGCATATCAGTATAATGTACGACGTTATATAGCATATCAGTATAACGTCTAAAGTTATATAACATATCAGTATAACGTATACCGTTATATAGCATATCAGTATAACGTATAACGTTATATAGGATAGCACTATAACGTATCACGTTTATAGTATTACGTTATAGCGTATTACGTTATATAGCACTTCAGTATAACGTATAACGTTATATAGCATATCAGTATAATGTCTAACGTTATATAGCATATCAGCATAACGCCTACAGTTATATCGCATATCAGGATAACGTATTACGTATTATAGCACATCATTATAACGTATAACGTTTTATAGCATATCAGTATAACGTATCACGTGATATAGCATGTCAGTATAGCGTATAACCTTACATAGCATATGAGTATAACGTATAACGTTATATAGGATATCAGCATAACGAATAACGTTATTTAATGTTACGTTACAGCGTATTGCGTTATATAGCACATCAGTATAACGTATAACGTTTTATAGCATATCAGGATAGCGTATAACGTTATATAGCATATCAGGATAACGTGTAAAGTTATATAGCATATCAGTATAGCGTCTAAAGTTATATAGCATATCAGGATAGCGTATAACGTTATATAGCATATCAGTATAACGTACAAGGTTATATAGCATATCCGTATAACGTCTAAAGTTATATAGCATATCAGTATAACGTATAACGTTTTAGAGCATATCAGTATAACATATAGCGTTTTATAGTATACAAGTATAACGCATCACGTTAAATAGCATATCAGTATAACATATAACGTTATATAGCATATCAGGATATCGTGTAAAGTTATTTAGCATATCAGTATAATGTACAAGGTTATATAGCATATCAGTATAACGTCTAAAGTTTTATAGCATATCAGTATAACGTATAACGTTTTAGAGCATATCAGTATAATGTATAACGTTATATAGGATAGCAGTATATCGCATCACGTTATATAGTATTACGTTATAGCGTATTACGTTATATAGCATATCAGGATAACGTGTAAAGTTATATAGCACATCACTATAACGCATAACGTTTTATAGCACATCACTATAACGCATAACGTTATATAGCATATCTCTAAAACGTAGAACGTTATATAGGATAGCAGTATAACGTATCACGTTGTATAGTATTACGTTATAGCGTATTACGTTATATAGCATATCAGGATAACGTGTAAAGTTATATAGCACATCAGTATAACGTATAACGTTAAAAAGCTTATCAGAATAACGTGTAACGTTATATAGCATATCAGTATAACGTATAACGTTTTATAGCACATCACTATAACGCATAACGTTATATAGCATATCAATAAAACGTATAACGTTACATAGCATATCAGGATAACGTCTAAAGTTATATAGCATATCAGTATAACGTATAACGTTTTAGAGCATATCAGTATAACATATAGCGTTTTATAGTATACCAGTATAACGCATCACGTTATATAGCATATCAGTATAACATATAACGCTATATAGCATATCAGGATATCGTGTAAAGTTATTTAGCATATCAGTATAATGTACAACGTTATATAGCATATCAGTATAACGTCTAATGTTATATAACATATCAGTATAACGTATACCGTTATATAGCATATCAGTATAACGTATAACGTTATATAGGATGGCAGTATAACGCATCACGTTACATAGCATATCAGTATAACATATAACGTTATATAGCATATCAGGATATCGTGTAAAGTTATTTAGCATATCAGTATAATGTACAAGGTTATATAGCATATCAGTATAACATATAACGCTATATAGCATATCAGGATATCGCGTAAAGTTATTTAGCATATCAGTATAACGTACAAGGTTATATAGCATATCCGTATAACGTCTAAAGTTATATAGCATATCAGTATAACTTATAACGTTTTAGACCATATCAGTATAACATATAGCGTTTTATAGTATACCAGTATAACGCATCACGTTATATAGCATATCAGTATAACGTACAAAGTTATAGAGCATAGCAGGATAACGGGTAAAGTTATATAACATATCAGTATAACGTATAACGTTATATAGCATATCAGTATAACGTATAACGTTATATAGGATGGCAGTATAAAGTATCACGTTATATAGTATTACGTTATAGCGTATTACGTTATATAGCATATCAGTATAACATATAACGCTATATAGCATATCAGGATAACGTATAAAGTTTTATATCATGTCAGTATAACGTATATTGTTATTTAGCTTATCAGTATGACGCATAACGATATATAGCATATCAGTATAACGTATAACGTTTTAGAGCATATCAGTATAACATATAGCGTTTTATAGTATACCAGTATAACGCATCACGTTATATAGCATATCAGTATAACATATAACGTTATATAGCATATCAGGATTTCGTGTAAAGTTATTTAGCATATCAGTATAATGTACAAGGTTATATAGCATATCAGTATAACGTCTAAAGTTATATAGCATATCAGTATAACGTATAACGTTTTAGAGCATATCAGTATAACATATAGCGTTTTATAGTATACCAGTATAACGCATCACGTTATATAGCATATCAGTATAACATATAACGTTATATAGCATATCAGGATATCGTGTAAAGTTGTTTAGCATATCAGTATAATGTACAACGTTATATAGCATATCAGTATAACGTCTAAAGTTATATAACATATCAGTATAACGTATACCGTTATATAGCATATCAGCATAACGTATAACGTTATATAGGATAGCACTATAACGTATCACGTTTATAGTATTACGTTATAGCGTATTACGTTATATAGCACTTCAGTATAACGTATAACGTTAAAAAGCATATCAGAATAACGTGTAACGCTATATATCATTTCGGGATAACGTGTAATATTATATAGCATATCAGTACAACCTATAACGTTATATAGCATATCAGTGAAATGTCTAACGTTATATAGCATATCAGCATAACGTCTAAAGTTATATAGCATATCAGGATAACGTATAACGTTTTATGGCATATCAGTATAACGTATAACGTTATATAGCATATCAGGATAACGTGTAACCTTAAATAGCGTATCAGTATAACGTATAACGTTATATAGCATACCAGTATAACGTATAACATTTTATAGCATATCAGTATAACGTATAACGTTATATAGCATATCAGTATAACGTTTAACGTTTTATAGGATAGCAGCATACCGTATCACGTTATATAGTATTACGTTATTGCGTATTACGTTATATTGCACATCAGTATAACACATAACGTTAAATAGCACATCAGTATAATGTATATCGTGATATAGCATATCAGAATAGCGTACAACGTTATATAGCATATCAGTATAACGTATAGCGTATTATAGCATATCAGGATAACGTATTACGTTATATAGCATATCAGTATAACGTATAACGTTATATAGCATATCAGTATAATGTCTAACGTTATATAGCATATCAGGATAACGTGTAACGTTAAGTAGCGTATCAGTATAACGTATAACGTTATATAGCATATCAGTACAACGTATAACATTTTATAGCATATCAGTACAACGTATAACGTGATATAGCATATCAGTATAGCGTATAACCTTATATAGCATATAAGTATAACGTATAACGTTATATAGCATATCAGTATAACGTATAACATTTTATAGCATATCAGTATAACGTATAACGTGATATAGCATATCAGTATAGCGTATAACGTTATATAGCATATAAGTATAACGTATAACGTTATATAGCATATCAGTATGACGTATTACGTTTTATAGCATATCAGTATAACGAATAACGTGATATAGCATATCAGTATAGCGTATAACGTTATATAGGACAGCAGTAAAACGTATCACGTTATATAGTATTACATTATAGCGTATTACGTTATATAGCATATCAGTATAACGTATAGCGTTATATAGGATAGCAGTATACCGTATCACGTTATATAGTATTACGTTATAGTGTATTACGTTATATTGCACATCAGTATAACGTATAACGTTTAATAGCACATCAGTATAATGTATATCGTGATATAGCATATCAGAATAGCGTACAACGTTATATAGCATATCAGTATAACGTATAGTGTTTTATAGCATATCAGGATAACGTATTACGTTATATAGCATATCAGTATAACGTATAACGTTATATAGCATATCAGTATAATGTCTAACGTTATATAGCATATCAGGATAACGTATTACGTATTATAGCATATCAGGATAACGTATAACGTTATATAGCACATCAGTATAACGTATAACGTTATATAGCATATCAGGATAACGTGTAAAGTTATATAGCATATCAGTATAACGTATAACGTTTTATAATATATCAGTACAGCGTCTAAAGTTATATAGCATATCAGGATAACGTATACCGTTATATAGTATTACATGACAGCGTATTACGTTATATAGCACATCAGTATAACGCATAACGTTATATAGCACATCAGTATATCGTATAGAGTTATATAGCATATAAGGATAACGTATAACGTTATATAGCATTTCAGTATAACGTATGACGTTATATAGCATCTCAGTATACCTTCTAAAGTTATAGAGCATATCAGGATATCGTAGAATGTTATATAGGATATCAGTATAACGTATAACGTTATATAGCATTACGTTATAACGTGTAACGTTATATAGCATATCAGTATAACGTATAACGTTATATAGCATAACATTATAACGTATAACGTCATATAGCTGTAAGTTATAAATTTTACCGTTATATAACGCATCAGTATAAAGTATAATGTTATATAGCATATCAGAATAACGTATAACGTTATATAGCATATCAGGTTAACGTGTTATGTTATATAGCACATCAGTATATCGTATAACGTTAAAAAGCTTATCAGAATAACGTGTAACGCTATATAGCATATCAGTATAACGTATAACGTTTTATAGCACATCACTATAACGCATAACGTTATATAGCATATCAGTAAAACGTATAACGTTATATAGCATATCAGGATAACGTCTAAAGTTATATAGCATATCAGTATAACGTATAACGTTTTAGAGCATATCAGTATAACATATAGCGTTTTATAGTATACCAGTATAACGCATCACGTTATATAGCATATCAGTATAACGAATACCTTTATATAGCATGTCAGTATAACGTATAACGTTATATAGGATAGCACTATAACGTATAACGTTATATAGCATAACAGTATAGCGTATGGCGTTATATAGCATATCAGTATAACGTATAAGGTTTTATAGCATATCAGTATAGCGTCTAAAGTTATATAGCATATCAGGATAACGTATACCGTTATATAGTATTAAGTGACAGCGTATTACGTTATATAGCACATCAGTATAAGGCATAACGTTTTATAGCATATCAGTATAACGTATAACGTTAGATAGCATATCAGGATAACGTGTAACCTTAAATAGCGTATCAGTATAACGTATAACGTTATATAGCATACCAGTATAACGTATAACATTTTATAGCATATCAGTATAACGTATAACGTTATATAGCATATCAGTATAATGTCTAACGTTATATAGCATATCAGGATAACGTGTAACCTTAAATAGCGTATCAGTATAACGTATAACGTTATATAGCATACCAGTATAACGTATAACATTTTATAGCATATCAGTATAACGTATAACGTTATATAGCATATCAGTATAACGTTTAACGTTTTATAGGATAGCAGCATACCGTATCACGTTATATAGTATTACGTTATTGCGTATTACGTTATATTGCACATCAGTATAACACATAACGTTAAATAGCACATCAGTATAATGTATATCGTGATATAGCATATCAGAATAGCGTACAACGTTATATAGCATATCAGTATAACGTATAGCGTATTATAGCATATCAGGATAACGTATTACGTTATATAGCATATCAGTATAACGTATAACGTTATATAGCATATCAGTATAATGTCTAACGTTATATAGCATATCAGGATAACGTGTAACGTTAAATAGCGTATCAGTATAACGTATAACGTTATATAGCATATCAGTACAACGTATAACATTTTATAGCATATCAGTACAACGTATAACGTGATATAGCATATCAGTATAGCGTATAACCTTATATAGCATATAAGTATAACGTATAACGTTATATAGCATATCAGTATAACGTATAACATTTTATAGCATATCAGTATAACGTATAACGTGATATAGCATATCAGTATAGCGTATAACGTTATATAGCATATAAGTATAACGTATAACGTTATATAGCATATCAGTATGACGTATTACGTTTTATAGCATATCAGTATAACGAATAACGTGATATAGCATATCAGTATAGCGTATAACGTTATATAGGACAGCAGTAAAACGTATCACGTTATATAGTATTACATTATAGCGTATTACGTTATATAGCATATCAGTATAACGTATAGCGTTATATAGGATAGCAGTATACCGTATCACGTTATATAGTATTACGTTATAGTGTATTACGTTATATTGCACATCAGTATAACGTATAACGTTAAATAGCACATCAGTATAATGTATATCGTGATATAGCATATCAGAATAGCGTACAACGTTATATAGCATATCAGTATAACGTATAGTGTTTTATAGCATATCAGGATAACGTATTACGTTATATAGCATATCAGTATAACGTATAACGTTATATAGCATATCAGTATAATGTCTAACGTTATATAGCATATCAGGATAACGTATAACATTTTATGGCATATCAGTACAACGTATAACGTTATATAGCATATCAGGATAACGTATTACGTATTATAGCATATCAGGATAACGTATAACGTTATATAGCACATCAGTATAACGTATAACGTTATATAGCATATCAGGATAACGTGTAAAGTTATATAGCATATCAGTATAACGTATAACGTTTTATAATATATCAGTACAGCGTCTAAAGTTATATAGCATATCAGGATAACGTATACCGTTATATAGTATTACATGACAGCGTATTACGTTATATAGCACATCAGTATAACGCATAACGTTATATAGCACATCAGTATATCGTATAGAGTTATATAGCATATAAGGATAACGTATAACGTTATATAGCATTTCAGTATAACGTATGACGTTATATAGCATCTCAGTATACCTTCTAAAGTTATAGAGCATATCAGGATATCGTAGAATGTTATATAGGATATCAGTATAACGTATAACGTTATATAGCATTACGTTATAACGTGTAACGTTATATAGCATATCAGTATAACGTATAACGTTATATAGCATAACATTATAACGTATAACGTCATATAGCTGTAAGTTATAAATTTTACCGTTATATAACGCATCAGTATAAAGTATAATGTTATATAGCATATCAGAATAACGTATAACGTTATATAGCATATCAGGTTAACGTGTTATGTTATATAGCACATCAGTATATCGTATAACGTTAAAAAGCTTATCAGAATAACGTGTAACGCTATATAGCATATCAGTATAACGTATAACGTTTTATAGCACATCACTATAACGCATAACGTTATATAGCATATCAGTAAAACGTATAACGTTATATAGCATATCAGGATAACGTCTAAAGTTATATAGCATATCAGTATAACGTATAACGTTTTAGAGCATATCAGTATAACATATAGCGTTTTATAGTATACCAGTATAACGCATCACGTTATATAGCATATCAGTATAACGAATACCTTTATATAGCATGTCAGTATAACGTATAACGTTATATAGGACAGCACTATAACGTATAACGTTATATAGCATAACAGTATAGCGTATGGCGTTATATAGCATATCAGTATAACGTATAAGGTTTTATAGCATATCAGTATAGCGTCTAAAGTTATATAGCATATCAGGATAACGTATACCGTTATATAGTATTAAGTGACAGCGTATTACGTTATATAGCACATCAGTATAAGGCATAACGTTTTATAGCATATCAGTATAACGTATAACGTTAGATAGCATATCAGGATAACGTGTAAAGTTATATAGCATATCAGTATAACGTATAACGTTTTATAGCATATCAGTATAACGTATAACGTTATATAGCATATAAGGATAACGTATAACGTTATATAGCATTTCAGTATAACGTATGACGTTATATAGCATCTCAGTATAACTTCTAAAGTTATAGAGCATATCAGGATATCGTAGAATGTTATATAGGATATCAGTATAACGTATAACGTTATATAGCATTACGTTATAACGTGTAACGTTCTATAGCATATCAGTATAACGTATAACGTTATATAGCATAGCATCATAACGTATAACGTCATATAGTTGTAAGTTATAAATTTTACGGTTATATAACGCATCAGAATAAAGTATAATGTTATATAGCATATCAGAATAACGTATAACGTTATATTGCACATCAGTATAACGTATAACGTTAAAAAGCTTATCAGAATAACGTGTAACGTTATATAGCATATCAGAATTTCGTATAACGTTATATAGCATATCAGTATAACGTATAACGTTATATAGCATATCAGGTTAACGTATAACGTTATATAGCATATCAGGATAACGTCTAAAGTTATATAGCATTTCAGAATAACGTATAACGTTTTAGAGCATATCAGTATATCATATAGCGTTTTATAGTATACCAGTATAACGCATCACGTTATATAGCATATCAGCATAACATATAACGTTATATTGCATACCATAATATCGTGTAAAGTTATTTAGCATATCAGTATAATGTACAACGTTATATAGCATATCAGTATAACGTCTAATGTTATATAGCATATCAGTATAACGTATACCGTTATATAGGATAGCACTATAACGTATAACGTTATATAGCATATCAGTATAACGTATAACATTATATAGGATAGCAGTATAACGTATCACGTTATATAGTATTACGTTATAGCGTATTATGTTATATAGCATATCAGTATAACGTATAACGTTTTATAGCACATCACTATAACGCATAACGTTATATAGCATATCAGTAAAACGTATAACGTTATATAGCATATCAGGATAACGTCTAAAGTTATATAGCATATCAGTATAACGTATAACGTTTTAGAGCATATCAGTATAACATATAGCGTTTTATAGTATACCAGTATAACGCATCACGTTATATAGCATATCAGTATAACGAATACCGTTATATAGCATATCAGTATAACGTATAACGTTATATAGGATAGCACTATAACGTATAACGTTATATAGCATAACAGTATAGCGTATGGCGTTATATAGCATATCAGTATAACGTATAAGGTTTTATAGCATATCAGTATAGCGTCTAAAGTTATATAGCATATCAGGATAACGTATACCGTTATATAGTATTAAGTGACAGCGTATTACGTTATATAGCACATCAGTATAAGGCATAACGTTTTATAGCATATCAGTATAACGTATAACGTTAGATAGCATATCAGGATAACGTGTAAAGTTATATAGCATATCAGTATAACGTATAACGTTTTATAGCATATCAGTATAACGTATAACGTTATATAGCAAATAAGGATAACGTATAACGTTATATAGCATTTCAGTATAACGTATGACGTTATATAGCATCTCAGTATAACTTCTAAAGTTATAGAGCATATCAGGATATCGTAGAATGTTATATAGGATATCAGTATAACGTATAACGTTATATAGCAATACGTTATAACGTGTAACGTTCTATAGCATATCAGTATAACGTATAACGTTATATAGCATAGCATCATAACGTATAACGTCATATAGTTGTAAGTTATAAATTTTACGGTTATATAACGCATCAGAATAAAGTATAATGTTATATCGCATATCAGAATAACGTATAACGTTATATTGCACATCAGTATAACGTATAACGTTAAAAAGCTTATCAGAATAACGTGTAACGTTATATAGCATATCAGAATTTCGTATAAAGTTATATAGCATATCAGTATAACGTATAACGTTATATAGCATATCAGGTTAACGTATAACGTTATATAGCATATCAGGATAACGTCTAAAGTTATATAGCATTTCAGAATAACGTATAACGTTTTAGAGCATATCAGTATATCATATAGCGTTTTATAGTATATCAGTATAACGCATCACGTTATATAGCATATCAGCATAACATATAACGTTATATTGCATACCATAATATCGTGTAAAGTTATTTAGCATATCAGTATAATGTACAACGTTATATAGCATATCAGTATAACGTCTAATGTTATATAGCATATCAGTATAACGTATACCGTTATATAGGATAGCACTATAACGTATAACGTTATATAGCATATCAGTATAACGTATAACGTTATATAGGATAGCAGTATAACGTATCACGTTATATAGTATTACGTTATAGCGTATTATGTTATATAGCATATGAGTATAACGTACAACGTTATAGAGCATACCAGGATAACGGGTAAAGTTATATAACATATCAGTATAACGTATAACGTTATATAGCATATCAGTATAACGTATAACGTTATATTTGATAGCAGTATAAAGTATCACGTTATATAGTATTACGTTATAGCGTATTACGTTATATAGCATATCAGTATAACGTATAACGTTTTAGAGCATATCAGTATAACATATAGCGTTTTATAGTATACCAGTATAACGTATAACGTTATATAGGATAGCACTATAACGTATCACGTTTATAGTATTACGTTATAGCGTATTACGTTATATAGCACTTCAGTATAACGTATAACGTTATATAGCATATCAGTATAATGTCTAACGTTATATAGCATATCAGCATAACGCCTACAGTTATATAGCATATCAGGATAACGTATTACGTATTATAGCACATCATTATAACGTATAACGTTTTATAGCATATCAGTATAACGTATCACGTGATATAGCATGTCAGTATAGCGTATAACCTTACATAGCATATGAGTATAACGTATAACGTTATATAGGATATCAGCATAACGAATAACGTTATTTAATGTTACGTTATAGCGTATTACGTTATATAGCATATCAGGATAACGTGTAAAGTTATATAGCATATCAGTATAGCGTCTAAAGTTATATAGCATATCAGGATAGCGTATAACGTTATATAGCATATCAGGATAACGTGTAAAGTTATATAGCATATCAGGATAACGTGTAATGTTATATAGCATATCCGAATAACGTATAACGTTATATTGCACATCAGTATAACGTATAACGTTAAAAAGCTTATCAGAATAACGTGTAACGTTATATAGCATATCAGAATTTCGTATAACGTTATATAGCATATCAGTATAACGTATAACGTTATATAGCATATCAGGATAACGTCTAAAGTTATATAGCATTTCAGAATAACGTATAACGTTTTAGAGCATATCAGTATATCATATAGCGTTTTATAGTATACCAGTATAACGCATCACGTTATATAGCATATCAGCATAACATATAACGTTATATTGCATACCATAATATCGTGTAAAGTTATTTAGCATATCAGTATAATGTACAACGTTATATAGCATATCAGTATAACGTCTAATGTTATATAGCATATCAGTATAACGTATACCGTTATATAGGATAGCACTATAACGTATAACGTTAAATAGCATATCAGTATAACGTATAACGTTATATAGGATAGCAGTATAACGTATCACGTTATATAGTATTACGTTATAGCGTATTATGTTATATAGCATATGAGTATAACGTACAACGTTATAGAGCATACCAGGATAACGGGTAAAGTTATATAACATATCAGTATAACGTATAACGTTATATAGCATATCAGTATAACATATAACGTTATATAGCATATCAGGATATCGTGTAAAGTTATTTAGCATATCAGTATAATGTACAACGTTATATAGCATATCAGTATAACGTCTAAAGTTATATAACATGTCAGTATAACGTATACCGTTATATAGCATATCAGTATAACGTATAACGTTATATAGGATAGCACTATAACGTATCACGTTTATAGTATTACGTTATAGCGTATTACGTTATATAGCACTTCAGTATAACGTATAACGTTATATAGCATATCAGTATAATGTCTAACGTTATATAGCATATCAGCATAACGCCTACAGTTATATAGCATATCAGGATAACGTATTACGTATTATAGCACATCATTATAACGTATAACGTTTTATAGCATATCAGTATAACGTATCACGTGATATAGCATGTCAGTATAGCGTATAACCTTACATAGCATATGAGTATAACGTATAACGTTATATAGGATATCAGCATAACGAATAACGTTATTTAATGTTACGTTATAGCGTATTACGTTATATAGCATATCAGGATAACGTGTAAAGTTATATAGCATATCAGTATAGCGTCTAAAGTTATATAGCATATCAGGATAGCGTATAACGTTATATAGCATATCAGTATAACGTATAACGTTATATAGTATTACGTGACAGCGTATTACGTTATATAGCATATCAGTATAACGTCTAAAGTTATATAGCATATCAGTATAACGTATAACGTATTAGAGCATATCAGTATAATGTATAACGTTATATAGGATAGCAGTATATCGCATCACGTTATATAGTATTACGTTATAGCGTATTACGTTATATAGCATATCAGGATAACGTGTAAAGTTATATAGCACATCAGTATAACGCATAACGTTTTATAGCACATCACTATAACGCATAACGTTATATAGCATATCAGTAAAACGTATAACGTTATATAGCATATCAGGATAACGTGTAAAGTTATATAGCACATCAGTATAACGTATAACGTTTTAGAGCATATCAGTATAATGTATAACGTTATATAGGATAGCAGTATATCGCATCACGTTATATAGTATTACGTTATAGCGTATTACGTTATATAGCATATCAGGATAACGTGTAAAGTTATATAGCACATCAGTATAACGTATAACGTTAAAAAGCTTATCAGAATAACGTGTAACGTTATATAGCATATCAGTATAACGTATAACGTTTTATAGCACATCACTATAACGCATAACGTTATATAGCATATCAGTAAAACGTATAACGTTATATAGCATATCAGGATAACGTCTAAAGTTATATAGCATATCAGTATAACGTATAACGTTTTAGAGCATATCAGTATAACATATAGCGTTTTATAGTATACCAGTATAACGCATCACGTTATATAGCATATCAGTATAACATATAACGCTATATAGCATATCAGGATATCGTGTAAAGTTATTTAGCATATCAGTATAATGTACAACGTTATATAGCATATCAGTATAACGTCTAATGTTATATAACATATCAGTATAACGTATACCGTTATATAGCATATCAGTATAACGTATAACGTTATATAGGATAGCAGTATAACGCATCACGTTACATAGCATATCAGTATAACATATAACGTTATATAGCATATCAGGATATCGTGTAAAGTTATTTAGCATATCAGTATAATGTACAAGGTTATATAGCATATCAGTATAACATATAACGCTATATAGCATAGCAGGATATCGCGTAAAGTTATTTAGCATATCAGTATAACGTACAAGGTTATATAGCATATCCGTATAACGTCTAAAGTTATATAGCATATCAGTATAACTTATAACGTTTTAGACCATATCAGTATAACATATAGCGTTTTATAGTATACCAGTATAACGCATCACGTTATATAGCATATCAGTATAACGTACAAAGTTATAGAGCATAGCAGGATAACGGGTAAAGTTATATAACATATCAGTATAACGTATAACGTTATATAGCATATCAGTATAACGTATAACGTTATATAGGATAGCAGTATAAAGTATCACGTTATATAGTATTACGTTATAGCGTATTACGTTATATAGCATATCAGTATAACATATAACGCTATATAGCATATCAGGATAACGTATAAAGTTTTATATCATGTCAGTATAACGTATATTGTTATTTAGCTTATCAGTATGACGCATAACGATATATAGCATAACGTTACAACGTATAACGTTATATAACATATCAGGTTAACGTATAACGTTATATAGCATATCAGGATAACGTGCAAGGTTATGTAGCGTATCAGTATAACGTATGCGTTATAAACCATATCAGGATAACGTATAAAGTTATATTGCATATCAGTATAACATATATTGTTATTTAGCTTATCAGTATGACGTATAACGATATATAGCATGACGTTATAACGTATACCGTTATATAGCATATAATGTATAACGTTATATAGGATAGCAGTATAACGTATCACATTGTATAGTATTACGTTATAGCGTATAACGTTATATAGCATATCAGGATAACGTGTAAAGCTATATAGCATATCAGGATAACGTGTAAAGTAATATAGCATATCAGTATAACGTATAACGTTTTATATTATATCAGTATAGCGTCTAAAGTTATATAGCATATCAGGATAACGTATACCGTTGTATAGTATTACGTGACAGCGTATTACGTTATATAGCACATCAGTATAACGTATAACGTTTTATAGCATATCAGTGTAACGTATAACGTTATATAGCATATCAGTATAACGTATACCGTTATATAGCATATCAGTATAACGTATAACGTTATATAGGATAGCACTATAACGTATAACGTTATATAGCATATCAGTATAACGTATAACGTTATGTAGGACAGCAGTATAACGTATCACGTTATATAGTATTACGTTATAGCGTATTACGTTATATAGCATATCAGTATAACGTACAACGTTATAGAGCATACCAGGATAACGGGTAAAGTTATATAACACATCAGTATAACGTATAACGTTATATAGCATATCAGTATAACGTATAACGTTATATAGGATAGCAGTATAAAGTATCACGTTATATAGTATTACGTTATAGCGTATTACGTTATATAGCATATCAGAATTTCGTATAACGTTATATAGCATATCAGTATAACGTATAACGTTATATAGCATATCAGGATATCGTGTAAAGTTACTTAGCATATCAGTATAATGTACAACGTTATATAGCATATCGGTATAACGTCTAATGTTATGTAGCATATCAGTATAACGTATACCGTTATGTAGCATATCAGTATAACGTATAACGTTATATAGGATAGCACTATAACGTATAACGTTATATAGCATATCAGCATAACGTATAACGTTATATAGGATAGCAGTATAACGTATCACGTTATATAGTATTACGTTATAGCGTATTACGTTATATAGCATATCAGTATAACGTACAGCGTTATAGAGCATACCAGGATAACGGGTAAAGTTATATAACATATCAGTATAACGTATAACGTTATATAGCATATCAGTATAACGTATAACGTTATATAGGATAGCAGTATAAAGTATCACGTTATATAGTATTACGTTATAGCGTATTACGTTATATAGCATATCAGTATAACATATAACGCTATATAGCATATCAGGATAACGTATAAAGTTTTATATCATATCAGTATAACGTATATTGTTATTTAGCTTATCAGTATGACGCATAACGATATATAGCATAACGTTACAACGTGTAACGTTACATAGCATATAAGTATATCGTATAACGTTATATAGCATATCAGTATAACGTACAAGGTTATATAGCATATCCGTATAACGTCTAAAGTTATATAGCATATCAGTATAACGTATAACGTTTTAGAGCATATCAGTATAACATATAGCGTTTTATAGTATACAAGTATAACGCATCACGTTAAATAGCATATCAGTATAACATATAACGTTATATAGCATATCAGGATATCGTGTAAAGTTATTTAGCATATCAGTATAATGTACAAGGTTATATAGCATATCAGTATAACGTCCCAAGTTATATAGCATATCAGTATAACGTATAACGTTTTAGAGCATATCAGTATAATGTATAACGTTATATAGGATAGCAGTATATCGCATCACGTTGTATAGTATTACGTTATAGCGTATTACGTTATATAGCATATCAGGATAACGTGTAAAGTTATATAGCACATCAGTATAACGTATAACGTTAAAAAGCTTATCAGAATAACGTGTAACGTTATATAGCATATCAGTATAACGTATAACGTTTTATAGCACATCACTATAACGCATAACGTTATATAGCATATCAGTAAAACGTATAACGTTATATAGCATATCAGGATAACGTCTAAAGTTATATAGCATATCAGTATAACGTATAACGTTTTAGAGCATATCAGTATAACGTCTAATGTTATATAACATATCAGTATAACGTATACCGTTATATAGCATATCAGTATAACGTATAACGTTATATAGGATAGCAGTATAACGCATCACGTTACATAGCATATCAGTATAACATATAACGTTATATAGCATATCAGGATATCGTGTAAAGTTATTTAGCATATCAGTATAATGTACAAGGTTATATAGCATATCAGTATAACATATAACGCTATATAGCATATCAGTATAACTTATAACGTTTTAGACCATATCAGTATAACATATAGCGTTTTATAGTATACCAGTATAACGCATCACGTTATATAGCATATCAGTATAACGTACAAAGTTATAGAGCATAGCAGGATAACGGGTAAAGTTATATAACATATCAGTATAACGTATAACGTTATATAGCATATCAGTATAACGTATAACGTTATATAGGATAGCAGTATAAAGTATCACGTTATATAGTATTACGTTATAGCGTATTACGTTATATAGCATATCAGTATAACATATAACGCTATATAGCATATCAGGATATCGTGTAAAGTTATTTAGCATATCAGTATAATGTACAAGGTTATATAGCATATCAGTATAACATATAACGCTATATAGCATATCAGTATAACTTATAACGTTTTAGACCATATCAGTATAACATATAGCGTTTTATAGTATACCAGTATAACGCATCACGTTATATAGCATATCAGTATAACGTACAAAGTTATAGAGCATAGCAGGATAACGGGTAAAGTTATATAACATATCAGTATAACGTATAACGTTATATAGCATATCAGTATAACGTATAACGTTATATAGGATAGCAGTATAAAGTATCACGTTATATAGTATTACGTTATAGCGTATTACGTTATATAGCATATCAGTATAACATATAACGCTATATAGCATATCAGGATAACGTATAAAGTTTTATATCATGTCAGTATAACGTATATTGTTATTTAGCTTATCAGTATGACGCATAACGATATATAGCATAACGTTACAACGTATAACGTTATAGAACATATCAGAATTTCGTATAACGTTATATAGCATATCAGTATAACGTATAACGTTATATAACATATCAGGTTAACGTATAACGTTATATAGCATATCAGGATAACGTGCAAGGTTATGTAGCGTATCAGTATAACGTATGCGTTATAAACCATATCAGGATAACGTATAAAGTTATATTGCATATCAGTATAACATATATTGTTATTTAGCTTATCAGTATGACGTATAACGATATATAGCATGACGTTATAACGTATACCGTTATATAGCATATAATGTATAACGTTATATAGGATAGCAGTATAACGTATCACATTGTATAGTATTACGTTATAGCGTATTACGTTATATAGCACATCAGGATAACGTGTAAAGTTATATAGCACACCAGTATAACGTATAACGTTAAAAAGCTTATCAGAATAACGTGTAACGTTATATAGCATATCAGTATAACGTATAACGTTATATAACATATCAGGTTAACGTATAACGTTATATAGCATATCAGGATAACGTGCAAGGTTATGTAGCGTATCAGTATAACGTATGCGTTATAAACCATATCAGGATAACGTATAAAGTTATATTGCATATCAGTATAACATATATTGTTATATAGCTTATCAGTATGACGTATAACGATATATAGCATGACGTTATAACGTATACCGTTATATAGCATATAATGTATAACGTTATATAGGATAGCAGTATAACGTATCACATTGTATAGTATTACGTTATAGCGTATTACGTTATATAGCATATCAGGATAACGTGTAAAGTTATATAGCACACCAGTATAACGTATAACGTTAAAAAGCTTATCAGAATAACGTGTAACGTTATATAGCATATCAGTATAACGTATAACGTTTTATAGCACATCACTATAACGCATAACGTTATATAGCATATCAGTAAAACGTATAACGTTATATAGGATAGCACTATAACGTATAACGTTATATAGCTTATCAGTTTAACGTATAACGTCATATAGCATATCAGTATAACGTATAACGTTTTATAGGGTAGCAGTATAACGCATCACGTTATATCGCATATCAGTATAACCTATAACGCTATATAGCATATCAGGATATCGCGTAAAGTTATTTAGCATATCAGTATAACGTACAAGGTTATATAGCATATCAGTATAACGTCTAAAGTTATATAGCATATCAGTATAGCGTATAACGTTTTAGAGCATATCAGTATAACATATAGCGTTTTATAGTATACCAGTATAACGCATCACGTTATATAGCATATCAGTATAACATATAACGTTATATAGCATATCAGTATAACATATAACGTTATATAGCATATCAGTATAACGTATAACGTTATATAGGATATCAGCATAACGAATAACGTTATTTAATGTTACGTTATAGCGTATTACGTTATATAGCATATCAGGATAACGTGTAAAGTTGTATAGCATATCAGGATAACGTGTAAAGTTGTATAGCATATCAGTATATCGTCTAAAGTTATATAGCATATCAGGATAGCGTATAACGTTATATAGCATATCAGGATAACGTGTAAAGTTATATAGCATATCAGGATAACGTGTAAAGTTATATAGCATATCAGTATAACGTATAACGTTTTATATTATATCAGTATAGCGTGTAAAGTTATATAGCATATCAGGATAACGTATACCGTTGTATAGTATTACGTGACAGCGTATTACGTTATATAGCACATCAGTATAACGTATAACGTTTTATAGCATATCAGTGTAACGTATAACGTTATATAGCACATCATTATAACGTATAACGTTATATAGTATATCAGTATAACGTATACCGTTATATAGCATATCAGTATAACGTCTAATGTTATGTTTCATATCAGTATAACGTATACCGTTATGTAGCATATCAGTATAACGTATAACGTTATATAGGATAGCACTATAACGTATAACGTTATATAGCATATCAGCATAACGTATAACGTTATATAGGATAGCAGTATAACGTATCACGTTATATAGTATTACGTTATAGCGTATTACGTTATATAGCATATCAGTATAACGTACAGCGTTATAGAGCATACCAGGATAACGGGTAAAGTTATATAACATATCAGTATAATGTATATCGTTATATAGCATATCAGTATAACGTATAACGTTATATAGGATAGCAGTATAAAGTATGACGTTATATAGTATTACGTTATAGCGTATTACGTTATATAGCATATCAGTATAACATATAACGCTATATAGCATATCAGGATAACGTATAAAGTTTTATATCATATCAGTATAACGTATATTGTTATTTAGCTTATCAGTATGACGCGTAACGATATATAGCATAACGTTACAACGTGTAACGTTATAGAACATATCAGAATTTCGTATAACGTTATATAGCATATCAGTATAACGTATAACGTTATATAACATATCCGGTTAACGTATAACGTAATATAGCATATCAGGATAACGTGCAAGGTTATGTAGCGTATCAGTATAACGTATGCGTTATAAACCATATCAGGATAACGTATAAAGTTATATTGCATATCAGTATAACGTATATTGTTATTTAGCTTATCAGTATGACGTATAACGATATATAGCATGACGTTATAACGTAAACCGTTATATAGCATATAATGTATAACGTTATATAGGATAGCAGTATAACGTATCACGTTGTATAGTATTACGTTATAGCGTATTACGTTATATAGCATATCAGGATAACGTGTAAAGTTATATAGCACTTCAGTATAACGTATAACGTTAAAAAGCTTATCAGAATAACGTGTAACGTTATATAGCATATCAGTATAACGTATAACGTTTTATAGCACATCACTATAATGCATAACGTTATATAGCATATCAGTAAAACGTATAACGTTATATAGCATATCAGGATAACGTCTAAAGTTATACAGCATATCAGTATAACGTATAACGTTTTAGAGCATATCAGCATAACATATAGCGTTTTGTAGTATACCAGTATAACGCATCACGTTATATAGCATATCAGTATAACATATAACGCTATATAGCATATCAGGATATCGTGTAAAGTTATTTAGCATATCAGTATAATGTACACCGTTATATAGCATATCCGTATAACGTCTAAAGTTATATAGCATATCAGTATAACGTGTAACGTTTTAGAGCATATCAGTATAACATATAGCGTTTTATAGTATACCAGTATAACGCATCACGTTATATAGCATATCAGTATAACATATAACGTTATATAGCATATCAGGATATCGTGTAAAGTTATTTAGCATATCAGTATAATGTACAAGGTTATATAGCATATCAGTATAACGTCTAAAGTTATATAGCATATCAGTATAACGTATAACGTTTTTGAGCATATCAGTATAACATATAGCGTTTTATAGTATACCAGTATAACGCATCACGTTATATAGCATATCAGTATAACATATAACGTTATATAGCATATCAGGATTTCGTGTAAAGTTATTTAGCATATCAGTATAATGTACAAGGTTATATAGCATATCAGTATAACGTCTAAAGTTATATAGCATATCAGTATAACGTATAACGTTTTAGAGCATATCAGTATAACATATAGCGTTTTATAGTATACCAGTATAACGCATCACGTTATATAGCATATCAGTATAACATATAACGTTATATAGCATATCAGGATATCGTGTAAAGTTGTTTAGCATATCAGTATAATGTACAACGTTATATAGCATATCAGTATAACGTCTAAAGTTATATAACATATCAGTATAACGTATACCGTTATATAGCATATCAGCATAACGTATAACGTTATATAGGATAGCACTATAACGTATCACGTTTATAGTATTACGTTATAGCGTATTACGTTATATAGCACTTCAGTATAACTTATAACGTTATATAGCATAACATTATAACGTACAACGTCATATAGTTGTGAGTTATAAATTTTACCGTTATATAACGCATCAGTATATAGTATAATGTTATATAGCATATCAGAATAACGTATAACGTTATAAAGCACATCAGTATAACGTATAACGTTAAAAAGCTTATCAGAATAACGTGTAACGTTATATAGCATATCAGTATAACGTATAACGTTTTATAGCACATCACTATAACGCATAACGTTATATAGCATATCAGTAAAACGTATAACGTTATATAGCATATCAGGATAACGTGTAAAGTTATATAGCATATCAGTATAACGTGCAACGTTATATAGCATTTCAGTATAACTTCTAAAGTTATAGAGCATATCAGGATATCGTAGAGTGTTATATAGGATTACGTTATAACGTATAACGTTATATAGCATATCAGTATAACGTATAACGTTATATAGCATGACATTATAACGTATAACGTTATATAGTTGTAAGTTATAACGTTTCCCGTTATATAACGCATCAGTATAAAGTATAACGTTATATAGTGCATCAGTATAACGTATAACGTTATATAGCATATCAGAATAACGTGTAACGTTATGTAGTATATCAATATAACGTATAACGTTTTATAGCATATCAGTATAACGTATAACGTTATATAGCATACCAGTTTATCGTATAACGTTATATAGTGTCACAGGCGTCTCGGAATACAGCGCTGGGATAATCACATTCTTTGCACATCATAATCATCAAAAATTGTATCTAAGCAGTAGCAGCATACCTATGCGACCGGCCTGTAGCGATCACCCCACCACAGGAACTAAGCAGTTGATATAAGAAACCCTCCCAAGTCAGTAATACAGTTCTTTTCTGTTAATTTTTTGTTGTAACGCTTTGAACCGCCATTGTGTTGGATTCATATAATAGAAGTCCATTTTCATATACGAAGTTTAATTTTTTTCACCGTATTCGTGAAAGAATTATATCGTTCGAACTGGGACGCGAGGAAATTACCGGCGATCTCTTAATTTCGCGATTTCTTTTGTCTCCGACGTGACAAAATTGGCGATCCTTGCCAGGATCCATTCACCGCATCAAGAGGAAACTTCAACGGGAACTCTACGGATTCTACAGCGAAGGACTACGGTCACCTCCTTGATCAAAAGAAGGATCTACAAAGAATCTCGGTAAGCTGGCTTTCGTATACTATCGAAACCGTAAACCCGAAATACGTTCTGAAGATAGTGACTCTTCTGAAAATATCGTATCTATCAAAATGAATCCAACTGACATGAGTACGGCTAAACAAAACGAGCTAATCGCTACCCTGATTGAACAATTTCAAAGCCTAACTCACGAGTTTAAAAGCTTTAAAAATAACACCGATCAGAATATTAAAAAGATAAAGGAATTTACGGAAACTAGCGATAGGAACCGCTCTAAAGAAATACGCGATCTTGCAAAAACCATGGAAATAAAAGACGACACCGAGACCGACCAGTCGCAAACAAACGGCCATCTAGAAACCGCTGCTGACAACGTAACGGATGACGAAACTGACGGACCGAATACTTCACAAAGACGAGCCACATCTAGCCATGCCGCGATTAAACAAGAAAACAACTACAACGAGGATCAAGGCCTCGAAGCAGATAAGGCCATACGAACTGTCGAGACACTACGGGTTCGAGATGACGTAGGCGTTGAAGATTTTATGTTATCGGTCCGCAAAGCAAGATCTAGGTGCAAGGCAAGTGACAGAGAGTTATTATTAGACCTCATATTAATCGAAAGGATTATCGACAACGCGAAACGAAACATACGATATCTAAAAATTAAGTCGTTCGAAGACTTGTATTCATGCTTAAGACAACACGTATTAACACCATCAACTATTAGCAATTGTAGGGACAAGTTAAAGAATTTAAAACAAGGAGCAACAGAAAGTGTACAATCTTTCAACTCCAGATTCCGACAACAGCTCAACGAATTAAATTACGCAGTTCAACACGAAAACCGCACACCGACTGAACGACGCGTAGCTATAGACATTGAAGAACGCGAGGCACTTAAAACGTATCTGCTCAACTTACGATACGAAATAGGACAGATGGTAGTAGCCAGCGATCCAAAAAACCTGAACCTTGCCCAACAACTAGCAGTTGATAGAGAACAATGGTTACGAGAATCAAATCGCGTTGTCCACCGCCAGAATCAATCAACGAACACTCCGCCCATACCTAAACGAAGTGTTACCGATCTACAACCACGAGTTTTTAACCAACCGCCAGATGACCGAATGAAACTAAAATGTTCCAAGTGCTCGCGAACCGGACATACAGCCGAGATGTGCTACTCTCGAAATTTTCCATTAGGCAACCACGGAAAGATTCCACCTCGAATAAACCAAACAACGGAGAATGCAGAGGAAGTTTACCTAGAGTCAACTGTACCACCGCCGGAAGATTACTATCAATCGTACTACAACGAAGAGACGGAGAAAGAGCCAGATTCCTCATCGACACCGGAGCAGGAATCAACCTTATGAAAGAAAAAGCCTCGCTAAATGTCCATACCTCTAACCCAAAGACCTTCTTAATGGGAAGTGATAAACATACCACTAACAAAATTTGCAATTTAATAATGCTCAAGAAAAATCATCAATTCCACGTAGTCCCTAACAACTTTCCTCGAATCGAAGACGGAATAATCGGGCTCCCATTTCTTACAAAGTATCAATACAGCGTCACTAATAATAAACTAACCTTAGACGAAATTATATTGCCATTCCAGAAAACCGATAGCAAGATAGGACCAGGTGAAACTTTAACTTCAACCCAATACATCGAAGGAAAGCCCACAACAGTATGTTTTATCAACACTGGTAAGCAAATCTGTCACATTACAAACGAAATAGAGAAACCCGATAAACTAAGCCAAATTAATAAATTCGCACAAGTAATACGTACCAAACATATTGATCCAGATCTTCGAGAACCCCTTGAGAAAATCCTTATCAACTACCTAGACGTTTTTAACATGGAAACAGACTCACTACCATGCACTAATTTATCCGAACATACAATCACACTCAAAACAGATAAACCTATAAACATCAAATCTTATAGACCGCCTGAATGTCATAAAAAAGAAATTGAGACTCAAATCAACGACATGCTAAACAAACGTATCATAGAACCATCGGACAGTCCATATAACGCACCAATTTGGGTAGTTCCAAAGAAATTAGACGCATCAGGTAAACAAAAATGGAGGATTGTTATAGATTTTAGAAAATTCAACGAGCAAACAGATCAAGACGCGTACCCTTTACCGAATTCGGACGAAATACTCGATCACTTAGGCAAAGCTAAATTTTTCTCAGCCCTGGACCTCTCGTCAGGATTTCACCAGATACCCATGGAAAAAAAATCTAAAAAATATACTGCATTTTCAACTCCACAAGGTCATTTTCACTATAATCGCATGCCTTTCGGACTCAAAAACGCACCGGCAACGTTCCAACGCATGATGGATACCGCGCTACGGGGATTAGTAGGAAATAACTGTTTCGTATACCTAGACGATATCATAATATTCGGAAGCACCATCCAAGAACACAATCGAAATCTAGCTATCGTATTAGACAGATTACAAAACCTAGGGTTAAAGGTACAACCGGACAAATGCGAATTTTTGAAACCAGGGTTAGAATATTTAGGACATGTAGTAACGAAAGAAGGAGTAAAACCCAATCCCAAAAAGATTCAGGCCGTGAAAGATTTCAAAATACCAAAAACCGCGACTCACATAAAATCATTCTTAAGACTCGTTGGGTATTACAGAAAATTTATGCGCAATTTTTTTAAAAATCGCGAAACCACTGACTGACCTCACAAAGAAAGACACTCCATTCCACTGGACTGATAAACAACAGCTTGCATTTGACACACTGAAACAAAAACTCTGTGAAGCTCCTGTACTACAATATCCAGACGTTGACAAAACATTCACATTAACGACAGACGCAAGTAACGAAAGGTTAGGAGCAATACTCTCCCAAGACGGACATCCATGCTGTTAATTATCCCGAACCTTGAACCCTCCTGAGAAAAACTATTCCACGACCGAAAAAGAGTTACTAGCAATAGTATGGTCAATCAAAAGACTAAGGCAATATTTACTTGGTAGAAAATTTAAAATTCAAAGTGATCATCAAGCTTTAAAATGGTTAAGAAATGTTAAGGATCCCTCATCGAGACTCATGCGATGGCGCTTGAGACTCGAGGAGTATGATTATGAAATAGAATACAAAAAAGGAAAGGAAAATACAGCTGCAGACGCTCTATCCCGACTGTATCCTATCACCAATGAAGAAATCCAATCCGATCTAGAAAATCCGAATTATTACGACGAATATATCGACTGGAAAACAAATATCACCCCAGCTCCAATAACTCAAAAACCTAACAGACCACACTTCAAACAAATTACGAAGACCGAATTAGGAGACTTTAACGAACAGCACTGGTTGCATCAACTGACTAAACATTTTATTAACCAGACTGGACACTTGCATATAGGAATAAACGATAATAGCTTCAGCACATTAGAAAAAGTAAACATTCAACTCATGTTAAGGTTTCTAACAACCAGATTCCCTCAAATTAAACTGGTATTTGGACAAGATCCGCCAGTAGACTACGATAACGAACAAAAACAAACTATATTACGCGAGAATCATAACGAAATAGTAGGACACTTAGGTATACACGGGCACCATGAAACGAATACAAGAACACCATCACTGGACAAACCTAGAGCAAGACGTCACAGATTTTATACAAAACTGCGAAACCTGCCAACGAGAAAAATTAAACCGCATCAGGGCCAAAGAACAACCTATAATAACTGACACACCCCTTAATCCTAATGACAAAATCGCAATGGACATATTCGGACCTCTCACCAAAACCAAACGGGGCAATCAATTTATCCTGTCTATCCAAGATCAATTAACCAAATATCTCATTCTCATACCCTTAAAAGACCAAACAGCCAACTCGATCATTAACGAACTTTTGGATCACTATGTGTATATATTTTCCGCACCTAAAAGTATTCTCACGGACATGGGACGAAATTTTGTATGTAAACTGATGGATACATTTGAAGAGGCTTTCAAAATTCGACACATAAAAACCACTTCTTTCCACCCGCAATCTAACGGATCCCTCGAACGAACACATGCTGTAGTAAAAGATCTTATTCGAACTTGTACGACCGACCGACAAAACGATTGGGACGAAAACTTAAAATTAATATGCATGGGGTATAATACTTCAGTACACGAAACTACCGGACATACCCCATTCGAACTAACATTTGGACGACAAGCCAACATGCCATCCTCAATATCAAACACCCCCACCCTAACTAAAGATCAATTATTTAAACTCTGGAGGAACCGACATAATGCTTATATAGCGAAAGCAAGAGAAATCACTGAATCAAACAAAAGGCGGTATCAAAGAGATCAGATTCGAAAAATGATGAAAACACAAACTATATTCCGAGTAAAAGACAAAGTATGGGTACATAACGATCACAAAACCAACAACCTAGATCACGAATGGCTAGGACCTGCAGAGATCCTCTCTTGCAATCCACCCACCTATCTTATCGAATATTCCAGCGGGCATACTCAAAGAATCCACGGTAACAGGCTAAAACCCTATCTTTCAGGAAGAAGACCATAACATGGATCATTATAACACTCGAGTACATTAAAGGCGATCTAGTAGTAAAACCGCTAAATTACGCTAACAAATTCTTGGAACACATCGACGATTGCTATCTGTACAACGAACAAATAGACATCACACTTATAGTAGGCATTAAGGATACGATTGATCAAGTTAACAGATTACAACACGTAATAGATCTAATAAACAGTCAATGTAAACCACCTTGCGCTTACATACCAGAAATGAGCAGCTTAAAATTTAAGTACAAAAACCTTCAAAACCTGACTCGGCAACTCAAATTATTATTGCGTTATAGAAGCAAACGCGGATTGCTCAATGTCATAGGCTCAGTATCCAAAACCTTATTCGGAACTCTCGACGAAAAGGATCTAGAACTCATTAACAAAAACATCGATACATTATTTGATTCCAACAACAAAATAAAAACAATCCTTAGTAACCAAACCGCACTTATCAAACGCGTGCTAGACGACACCAAAACAAGCCAAATTGAAAACTTAGCCAACGATAAACACAAGATTGAAAATCACAACGAAAGAAACGAAATATTAGTCTCCCTACTAATTCAAACTGAATCTACCATATCGGAACTCCATATTAACATCGACGAAATTTTTAACACTGTCATGTTAGGGAAACAAGGAATTATAAACCCACAAATTATAGAACCTGAACAATTCTTAAAAACACTTGACCAAATAACGAGACAAAACTTTATGACTAACCATATCGAACCTTCAGTTCAAAACTTTCAACTAATTCTAGATCTAAGTAAACTAAAGATATGGATAAGGGATAACAAACTTATATATACAATAACCGTGCCGCTTTTGGAAAACAATGAATGGAAAATAACTAAAATTTATCCGATACCTTCCAAACAAAACTCTGTATTCATTGCGCCTGTAATAGAAACTGACTTAATACTAACCAACTCAGAACAATACACCTTTGCCGATAGTCACTACGTAAATAAATATTGTAAACGAACAGCAATCATCCACATTTGTAAAAGAACTCAACCGAGTCACAATAGAATCAATTCACCTGAATGCAGATCAGAATTAATTAATAATCAACAGACAGTCACAACTTGCCCGACTGCTGCCTTCAAGCTGGAAGAATTGACGTTCGTACCTTTGCAGACGGAAAACCATTATATTATTATTCCTACGAAAAATGTACAAATCGACGTATTATGTAAGACACATCAAATCTTAGACATCAGACAACCAAACTTAATTAGCAGTAAAACCGGGTGCATAATCGCATGCGATCATAATATCATGAAAATAGGAGGATCACATAAAAATATCTCTTACGAAACCAAATTTAAAAATAGTAATTACAGCTTCGAAGAAACAGACGTTCCAATATTAGAGAAAATATTAGAAACAGCTCCAAAGGTAACTCACAATTTTAACCGATATAAAGCCAACCTCGATACGTTACAAACACAAATCAGTACCCTGCAATTTGAGCGACGCATAAATTCGCTGAAAGAATATGGTATATCCACACTACAAATGTTAGCAATCGTAGCCCTAGGACTAGGAACAATATATATAATATACAAATGTAAATTTTTCAAATGTCCACTTCATAAAAATGTATGTATCAAAATACTCTGCCCTACCGCTCGCGTAAACAGAACCGATCAAACATCAACAGTACCAAGGACGGTCACATTCCACAATATCGCCGAAGACGAAGATGAGGGGGTCATTCAACTTGCAAGCCCCACCAGAGCCCTACGTTTTAGCGGAGCAAAGCGAAGCTAAAGAGGGGGGAATGTCACAGGCGTCTCGGAATACAGCGCTAGGATAATCACATACTTTGCACATCATAGTCATCAAAAATTGTAACTAAGCAGTAGCAGCATACCTATGCGACCGGCTCCCAGCGATCACCCCACCACAGGAACTAAGCAGTTGATATAAAAAACCCTCCCAAGTCAGTAATACAGCTCTTTCTGTTCATTTTTCATTGTAACACTTTGAACCGTCACTCTGTTGGATTCATATAATAAAAGTCCATTTCCATACACATAGTTTATTTTTCTTCACCCTATTCGTGAAAGAATTATTTCGTTCGAACTGGGACGCGAGAAAATTACCGGCTGTCTGTTTAATTCGCGATCTCTTGTGTCTCCGACGTGACACTATATAACGTTATACGATATACTGATATGCTATATAACGTTATGCGTTATACTGATATGCTATATAACGTTATACGTTATCCTGATATGCTATATAACTTTAGACGTTATACTGATATGCTATAAAACGTTATACGTTATACTGATATGCTATATAACGTTAGAAGTTACACTGATGTGCTATATAACGTAGTACGCTACAACGTAATACTATATAACGTTATATGTTATCCTGATATGCTCTATAACGTTATACGCCATACTGATAAGCTAAATAACAAGATATGCTATACTGATATGCTATATAAATTTATACGTTATCCTGATATGCTTTATAAGGTTATACGTTACCTTGACATGCTGTATGACGTTATTCGTTATCCTGATATGCTATATAACGTTATACGTTATAACATCATGCTATATATCGTTATATGTCATACTGATTAGCTAAATAACAATATACGTTATACTGATATGCTGTATAACGTTATACGTTATCCTGATATGCAGTATAACGTTATACGTTTGACTGATATGCTTTATAACGTGATATGCTATACTGATGTGCTATATAACGTAACACGCTATAACGTAATGCTATATAATGTTATACGTTATACTGATATCCTATATAATGTTATACGTTATGTTGGTATGCTATATAACATTATACGTTATCTTGATATGCTATACAACGTTATTCGTTACCGTGATATGCTATATAACGTTAAACGTTATCCTGATATGCTATATAACGTTATATGTTATACTGATGTGCTTTATAACGTAACACGCTATATCGTAATACTATACAATGTTATACGTTATACTGATATGCTATATAACTTTACACGTTATCCCGATTTGCTATATAACGTTAGAAGTTACACTGATGTGCTATATAACTTAGTCCGCTACAACGTAATACTATATAACGTTATATGTTATCCTGATATGCTATATGACGTTATACGTTACACTCATATGCTACATAACGTAATACGCTGTAACGTAATACTATATAACGTTATACGTTATACTGATATCCTGTACAACGTTATACGTTATACTGATATGCTATATAACGTTACACGTTATATTGGTATGCTATATAACGTTATACGTCATACTGATATGCTATATAACGTTACACGTTATTCTGATATGCTATATAACGTTATACGCTATCTTGATATGCTATACAACGTTATTCGTTACCCTGATATGCTATATAACGTTAAACGTTATACTGGTATGCTATATAACGTTATACGTCATACTGATATGCTTTATAACGTAATACGATATACGGATATGCTATATAACGTTATACGTTATCTTGATACGCTATATAGCGTTAAACGTTATCCTGATTTGCTATATAACGTTAGAAGATACACTGATGTGCTATATAACTTAGTCCGCTACAACGTAATACTATATAACGTTAAACGTTATCCTGATATGCTATATGACGTTATACGTTACACTCATATGCCATATAACGTAATACGCTGTAACGTAATACTATATAACGTTATTCGTTATACTGATATGCTATATAACGTTATACGTTATTTTGATATGCCATATAACGTTACACGTTATCTTGATATGCTATATAACGTTATTCGTTACCCTGACATGCTATATAACGTTAAACGTTATAATGGTATGCTATATAACGTTATACGTTATACTGATATGCTATGTAGCTTTATACGTTATACTGATATGCTATACAACTGTACACTTTACCCTGATATGCTATGTACCGTTATACGTTATACTGATATGCTATATAACGTTATACGTTATTCCGATATGCTATATAACGTTATACGTTATCTTGATATGCTATATAACGTTAAACGTTATACTGGTATGCTATATAACGTTATACACATTACTTATATGCTTTATAACGTAATACGATATAAGGATATGCTATATAACGTTATACGTTATCTTGATACGCTATATAGCGTTATACGATACACTGATATGCTATATAATGTAATACGCTATAACGCAATACTATATAACGATATACGGTATACAGATATGCTATATAACGTAATACGCTATAAAGTAATACTATATAGCGTTATACGTTAACCTGATATACAATATAACGTTAGACGTTACATTGATATGCTATGTAACGTTATACGTTATACTGACATGCTATACAACTTTACACTTTACCCTGATATGCTATATACCGTTATACGTTATACTGATATGCTATATAACGTTAAACGTTATACCGATATGCTTTATAACGTTATTCGTTATACTGATATGCTATATAACGTTATACGTTATTTTGATATGCCATATAACGTTACACGTTATACTGATATGCTATATAACGTTACACGCTACACTGATGTGCTATGTAACGTAGTAAGCTACAACGTAATACTATATAACGTTATACGTTATACTGGCTTGCTGTATAACGTTATGCGTTATACTGATATGCTATATAACGTTAGAAGTTACACTGATGTGCTATATAACTTAGTAAGCTACAACGTAATACTATATAACGTTAAATGTTATCCTAATATGCCATATAACGTTATACGTTATTACGTCATGCTATACATCGTTACACTTCACACTGATAAGCTAAATAACAATATACGTTATATTGATAGGCTATATATCGTTATAAGTTCCACTGATATGCTATATTACGTTGTACGTTATATTGGTATGCTATACAACGTTATACGTCATACTGATATGCTATATAACGTTATACGTTATTCTGATATGCTATATAACGTTATACATTATCTTGATACGCTATATAACGTTATTCGTTACCCTGTTATGCTATATAACGTTAAACGTTATACTGGTATGCTATATAACGTTATACGTCATACTGATATGCTTTATAACGTAATACGATATATGGATATGCTATATAACGTTATACGTTATCTTGATACGCTATATAGCGTTCTACGTTACACTGATGTGCTATGTAACGTAGTACGCTACAACGTAATACTATATAACGTTATACGTTATACGTTATACTGATATGCTATATAACGTTATACGTTATATTGGTATGCTATATAACGTTATACGTCATACTGATATGCTATATAACGTTACACGTTATTCTGATATGCTATATAACGTTATACGTTATCTTGATATGCTATGTAACGTTATTCGTTACCCTGATATGCTATATAACGTTAAACGTTATACTGGTATGCTATTTAACGTTATACGTCATACTGATATGCTTTATAACGTAATACGATATAAGGATATGCTATATAACGTTATACGTTACCTTGATACGCTTTATAGCGTTATACGATACACTGATGTGCTATATAATGTAATACGCTATAACGTAATACTATATAACGATATACGGTATACAGATATGCTATATAACGTAATACGCTATAAAGTAATACTATATAGCGTTATACGTTAACCTGATATACAATATAACGTTAGACGTTATATTGATATGCTATGTAACGTTATACGTTATACTGACATGCTATACAACTTTACACTTTACCCTGATATGCTATATACCGTTATACGTTATACTGATATGCTATATAACGTTATACGTTATACTGATATGCTATATAACGTTATACGTTATACCGATATGCTTTATAACGTTATTCGTTATACTGATATGCTATATAACGTTATACGTTATTTTGATATGCTATATAACGTTACACGTTACACTGATGTGCTATGTAACGTAGTACGCTACAACGTAATACTATATAACGTTATACGTTATACTAGCTTGCTGTATAACGTTATGCATTATACTGATATGCTATACAACTTTACACTTTACCCTGATATGCTATATACCGTTATACGTTATACTGATATGCTATATAACGTTACACGTTATACTGATATGCTATATAACGTTACACGTTACACTGATATGCTTTATAACGTTATTCGTTATACTGATATGCTATATAACGTTATACGTTATTTTGATATGCTATATAACGTTACACGTTACACTGATGTGCTATGTAACGTAGTACGCTACAACGTAATACTATATAACGTTATACGTTATACTAGCTTGCTGTATAACGTTATGCATTATACTGATATGCTATACAACTTTACACTTTACCCTGATATGCTATATACCGTTATACGTTATACTGATATGCTATATAACGTTACACGTTATACTGATATGCTATATAACGTTACACGTTACACTGATGTGCTATGTAACGTAGTACGCTACAACGTAATACTATATAACGTTATACGTTATACTGGCTTGCTGTATAACGCTATGCGTTATACTGATATGCTATATAACTTTACACGTTATCCTGATATGCTATATAACGTTAGAATTTACACTGATGTGCTATATAACTTAGTAAGCTACAACGTAATACTATATAACGTTAAATGTTATCCTAATACGCTATATAACTTTATACGCTATCTTGATATGCTATATAACGTTATAAGTTATCCTGATATGCTATATGACGTTATACGTTACACTCAGATGCTATATAACGTAATACGCTGTAACGTAATACTATATAAGGTTATTCGTTATACTGATATGCTGTATAACGTTATACGTTATCCTGATATGCAGTATAACGTTATATGTTATACTGATGTGCTTTATAACGTAACACGCTATATCGTAATACTATACAATGTTATACGTTATACTGATATCCTATATAATGTTATACGTTATGTTGGTATGCTATATAACATTATACGTTATCTTGATATGCTATACAACGTTATTCGTTACCGTGATATGCTATATAACGTTAAACGTTATCCTGATATGCTATATAACGTTATATGTTATACTGATGTGCTTTATAACGTAACACGCTATATCGTAATACTATACAATGTTATACGTTATACTGATATGCTATATAACTTTACACGTTATCCCGATTTGCTATATAACGTTAGAAGTTACACTGATGTGCTATATAACTTAGTCCGCTACAACGTAATACTATATAACGTTATATGTTATCCTGATATGCTATATGACGTTATACGTTACACTCATATGCTACATAACGTAATACGCTGTAACGTAATACTATATAACGTTATACGTTATACTGATATCCTGTACAACGTTATACGTTATACTGATATGCTATATAACGTTACACGTTATATTGGTATGCTATATAACGTTATACGTCATACTGATATGCTATATAACGTTACACGTTATTCTGATATGCTATATAACGTTATACGCTATCATGATATGCTATACAACGTTATTCGTTACCCTGATATGCTATATAACGTTAAACGTTATACTGGTATGCTATATAACGTTATACGTCATACTGATATGCTTTATAACGTAATACGATATACGGATATGCTATATAACGTTATACGTTATCTTGATACGCTGTATAGCGTTAAACGTTATCCTGATTTGCTATATAACGTTAGAAGATACACTGATGTGCTATATAACTTAGTCCGCTACAACGTAATACTATATAACGTTAAACGTTATCCTGATATGCTATATGACGTTATACGTTACACTCATATGCCATATAACGTAATACGCTGTAACGTAATACTATATAACGTTATTCGTTATACTGATATGCTATATAACGTTATACGTTATTTTGATATGCCATATAACGTTACACGTTATCTTGATATGCTATATAACGTTATTCGTTACCCTGACATGCTATATAACGTTAAACGTTATAATGCTATGCTATATAACGTTATACGTTATACTGATATGCTATGTAGCTTTATACGTTATACTGATATGCTATACAACTGTACACTTTACCCTGATATGCTATGTACCGTTATACGTTATACTGATATGCTATATAACGTTATACGTTATTCCGATATGCTATATAACGTTATACGTTATCTTGATATGCTATATAACGTTAAACGTTATACTGGTATGCTATATAACGTTATACACATTACTTATATGCTTTATAACGTAATACGATATAAGGATATGCTATATAACGTTATACGTTTTCTTGATACGCTATATAGCGTTATACGATACACTGATATGCTATATAATGTAATACGCTATAACGCAATACTATATAACGATATACGGTATACTGATATGCTATATAACGTAATACGCTATAAAGTAATACTATATAGCGTTATACGTTAACCTGATATACAATATAACGTTAGACGTTACATTGATATGCTATGTAACGTTATACGTTATACTGACATGCTATACAACTTTACACTTTACCCTGATATGCTATATACCGTTATACGTTATACTGATATGCTATATAACGTTAAACGTTATACCGATATGCTTTATAACGTTATTCGTTATACTGATATGCTATATAACGTTATACGTTATTTTGATATGCCATATAACGTTACACGTTATACTGATATGCTATATAACGTTACACGTTACACTGATGTGCTATGTAACGTAGTAAGCTACAACGTAATACTATATAACGTTATACGTTATACTGGCTTGCTGTATAACGTTATGCGTTATACTGATATGCTATATAACGTTAGAAGTTACACTGATGTGCTATATAACTTAGTAAGCTACAACGTAATACTATATAACGTTAAATGTTATCCTAATATGCCATATAACGTTATACGTTATTACGTCATGCTATACATCGTTACACTTCACACTGATAAGCTAAATAACAATATACGTTATATTGATAGGCTATATATCGTTATAAGTTCCACTGATATGCTATATTACGTTGTACGTTATATTGGTATGCTATACAACGTTATACGTCATACTGATATGCTATATAACGTTATACGTTATTCTGATATGCTATATAACGTTATACATTATCTTGATACGCTATATAACGTTATTCGTTACCCTGTTATGCTATATAACGTTAAACGTTATACTGGTATGCTATATAACGTTATACGTCATACTGATATGCTTTATAACGTAATACGATATATGGATATGCTATATAACGTTATACGTTATCTTGATACGCTATATAGCGTTCTACGTTACACTGATGTGCTATGTAACGTAGTACGCTACAACGTAATACTATATAACGTTATACGTTATACGTTATACTGATATGCTATATAACGTTATACGTTATATTGGTATGCTATATAACGTTATACGTCATACTGATATGCTATATAACGTTACACGTTATTCTGATATGCTATATAACGTTATACGTTATCTTGATATGCTATGTAACGTTATTCGTTACCCTGATATGCTATATAACGTTAAACGTTATACTGGTATGCTATTTAACGTTATACGTCATACTGATATGCTTTATAACGTAATACGATATAAGGATATGCTATATAACGTTATACGTTACCTTGATACGCTTTATAGCGTTATACGATACACTGATGTGCTATATAATGTAATACGCTATAACGTAATACTATATAACGATATACGGTATACAGATATGCTATATAACGTAATACGCTATAAAGTAATACTATATAGCGTTATACGTTAACCTGATATACAATATAACGTTAGACGTTATATTGATATGCTATGTAACGTTATACGTTATACTGACATGCTATACAACTTTACACTTTACCCTGATATGCTATATACCGTTATACGTTATACTGATATGCTATATAACGTTATACGTTATACTGATATGCTATATAACGTTATACGTTATACCGATATGCTTTATAACGTTATTCGTTATACTGATATGCTATATAACGTTATACGTTATTTTGATATGCTATATAACGTTACACGTTACACTGATGTGCTATGTAACGTAGTACGCTACAACGTAATACTATATAACGTTATACGTTATACTAGCTTGCTGTATAACGTTATGCATTATACTGATATGCTATACAACTTTACACTTTACCCTGATATGCTATATACCGTTATACGTTATACTGATATGCTATATAACGTTACACGTTATACTGATATGCTATATAACGTTACACGTTACACTGATGTGCTATGTAACGTAGTACGCTACAACGTAATACTATATAACGTTATACGTTATACTGGCTTGCTGTATAACGCTATGCGTTATACTGATATGCTATATAACTTTACACGTTATCCTGATATGCTATATAACGTTAGAATTTACACTGATGTGCTATATAACTTAGTAAGCTACAACGTAATACTATATAACGTTAAATGTTATCCTAATACGCTATATAACGTTATACGTTATATTGGTATGCTATATAACGTTATACGTCATACTGATATGCTATATAACGTTATACGTTATTCTGATATGCTATATAACTTTATACGCTATCTTGATATGCTATATAACGTTATAAGTTATCCTGATATGCTATATGACGTTATACGTTACACTCAGATGCTATATAACGTAATACGCTGTAACGTAATACTATATAAGGTTATTCGTTATACTGATATGCTGTATAACGTTATACGTTATCCTGATATGCAGTATAACGTTATATGTTATACTGATGTGCTTTATAACGTAACACGCTATATCGTAATACTATACAATGTTATACGTTATACTGATATCCTATATAATGTTATACGTTATGTTGGTATGCTATATAACATTATACGTTATCTTGATATGCTATACAACGTTATTCGTTACCGTGATATGCTATATAACGTTAAACGTTATCCTGATATGCTATATAACGTTATATGTTATACTGATGTGCTTTATAACGTAACACGCTATATCGTAATACTATACAATGTTATACGTTATACTGATATGCTATATAACTTTACACGTTATCCCGATTTGCTATATAACGTTAGAAGTTACACTGATGTGCTATATAACTTAGTCCGCTACAACGTAATACTATATAACGTTATATGTTATCCTGATATGCTATATGACGTTATACGTTACACTCATATGCTACATAACGTAATACGCTGTAACGTAATACTATATAACGTTATACGTTATACTGATATCCTGTACAACGTTATACGTTATACTGATATGCTATATAACGTTACACGTTATATTGGTATGCTATATAACGTTATACGTCATACTGATATGCTATATAACGTTACACGTTATTCTGATATGCTATATAACGTTATACGCTATCTTGATATGCTATACAACGTTATTCGTTACCCTGATATGCTATATAACGTTAAACGTTATACTGGTATGCTATATAACGTTATACGTCATACTGATATGCTTTATAACGTAATACGATATACGGATATGCTATATAACGTTATACGTTATCTTGATACGCTGTATAGCGTTAAACGTTATCCTGATTTGCTATATAACGTTAGAAGATACACTGATGTGCTATATAACTTAGTCCGCTACAACGTAATACTATATAACGTTAAACGTTATCCTGATATGCTATATGACGTTATACGTTACACTCATATGCCATATAACGTAATACGCTGTAACGTAATACTATATAACGTTATTCGTTATACTGATATGCTATATAACGTTATACGTTATTTTGATATGCCATATAACGTTACACGTTATCTTGATATGCTATATAACGTTATTCGTTACCCTGACATGCTATATAACGTTAAACGTTATAATGCTATGCTATATAACGTTATACGTTATACTGATATGCTATGTAGCTTTATACGTTATACTGATATGCTATACAACTGTACACTTTACCCTGATATGCTATGTACCGTTATACGTTATACTGATATGCTATATAACGTTATACGTTATTCCGATATGCTATATAACGTTATACGTTATCTTGATATGCTATATAACGTTAAACGTTATACTGGTATGCTATATAACGTTATACACATTACTTATATGCTTTATAACGTAATACGATATAAGGATATGCTATATAACGTTATACGTTATCTTGATACGCTATATAGCGTTCTACGATACACTGATGTGCTATATAATGTAATACGTTGTAACGTAATACTATATAACGTTATACGGTATACTGATATGCTATATAACGTAATACGCTATAAAGTAATACTATATAGCGTTATACGTTAACCTGATATACAATATAATGTTAGAAGTTAGATTGATATGCTATGTAACGTTATACGTTATACTGATATGCTATACAACTGTACACTTTACCCTGATATGCTATATACCGTTATACGTTATACTGATATGCTATATAACGTTATACGTTATTCCGATATGCTATATACCGTTATACGTTATACTGATATACTATATAACGTTATGCGTTATATTGGTATTCTATATAACGTTATACGTCATACTGATATGCTATATAACGTTATACGTTATTCTGATATACTATACAACGTTATACCTTACTCTGATATGCTATATAACTTTACACGTTACTCTCATATGCTATATAACGTTATACGTTATAACGACATGCTATATATCGTTATACGTCATACTGATTAGCTAAATAGCACTATACGTTATCCTGATATGCACTATAACGTTATACGTTTGACTGATATGTTATATTACTTTATACGTTACTGATATGTTATATAACTTTACACGTTATCCTGATATGCTATATAACGTTATACGTTACACTGATATGCTATATTACTATATACGTTATACTGATACGCTATATAACGTAATACGCTGTAACGTAATACTATATAACGTTATACGTTATACTGATATGCTATATAACGTTATACGTTATCTTGATATGCTATATAACGTTATTCGTTACCCTGATATGCTATATAACGTTAAACGTTATACTGGTATGCTATATAACGTTATACGTCATACTGATATGCTTTATAACGTTATACGTTATTCTGATATGCTATATAACGTTATACGTTATCTTGATATGCTATATAACGTTATTCGTTACCCTGATATGCTATATAACGTTAAACGTTATACTGGTATGCTATATAACGTTATACGTCATACTGATATGCTTTATAACGTTATACGGTATACTGATATGCTATATAACGTAATACGCTATAAAGTAATACTATATAGCGTTATACGTTAACCTGATGTACAATATAACGTTAGAAGTTATATTGATGTGCTTTGTAACGTTATACGTTATACTGATATGCTATACAACTGTACACTTTACCCGGATATGCTATATACCGTTATACGTTATACTGATATGCTATATAACGTTATAGGTTAGTCTTATATGCTGTATAGCGTTATACGTCATACTGATATGCTATATAACGTTATACTTTATTCTGATATGCTATATAACGTTATACGCTATCTTGATATGCTATATAACGTTATTCGTTACCCTGATATGCTATATAACGTTATACGTTATACTGATATGCTATATAACGTTATACGTTATATTGGTATGCTATATAACGTTATACGTCATACTGATATGCTATATAACGTTATACGTTATTCTGATATGCTATATAACGTTATACGTTATCTTGATATGCTATGTAACGTTATTCGTTACCCTGATATGCTATATAACGTTAAACGTTATACTGGTATGCTATTTAACGTTATACGTCATACTGATATGCTTTATAACATAATACGATATAAGGATATGCTATATAACGTTATACGTTACCTTGATACGCTTTATAGCGTTATACGATACACTGATGTGCTATATAATGTAATACGCTATAACGTAATACTATATAACGATATACGGTATACAGATATGCTATATAACGTAATACGCTATAAAGTAATACTATATAGCGTTATACGTTAACCTGATATACAATATAACGTTAGACGTTATATTGATATGCTATGTAACGTTATACGTTATACTGACATGCTATACAACTTTACACTTTACCCTGATATGCTATATACCGTTATACGTTATACTGATATGCTATATAACGTTATACGTTATACTGATATGCTATATAACGTTATACGTTATACCGATATGCTTTATAACGTTATTCGTTATACTGATATGCTATATAACGTTATACGTTATTTTGATATGCTATATAACGTTACACGTTACACTGATGTGCTATGTAACGTAGTACGCTACAACGTAATACTATATAACGTTATACGTTATACTGGCTTGCTGTATAACGTTATGCATTATACTGATATGCTATACAACTTTACACTTTACCCTGATATGCTATATACCGTTATACGTTATACTGATATGCTATATAACGTTACACGTTATACTGATATGCTATATAACGTTACACGTTACACTGATGTGCTATGTAACGTAGTACGCTACAACGTAATACTATATAACGTTATACGTTATACTGGCTTGCTGTATAACGCTATGCGTTATACTGATATGCTATATAACTTTACACGTTATCCTGATATGCTATATAACGTTAGAATTTACACTGATGTGCTATATAACTTAGTAAGCTACAACGTAATACTATATAACGTTAAATGTTATCCTAATACGCTATATAACGTTATACGTTATATTGGTATGCTATATAACGTTATACGTCATACTGATATGCTATATAACGTTATACGTTATTCTGATATGCTATATAACTTTATACGCTATCTTGATATGCTATATAACGTTATAAGTTATCCTGATATGCTATATGACGTTATACGTTACACTCAGATGCTATATAACGTAATACGCTGTAACGTAATACTATATAAGGTTATTCGTTATACTGATATGCTATATAACGTTATACGTTATTTTGATATGCCATATAACGTTACACGTTATCTTGATATGCTATATAACGTTATTCGTTACCCTGACATGCTATATAACGTTAAACGTTATACTGGTATGCTATATAACGTTATACGTTATACTGATATGCTATATAACGTTATACGTTATCCTCATATGCTACATAACGTTATACGTTATCCTGATATGCTATCTAACGTGATACGCTATACTGGTATGCTATATAACGTTATACGTTATACTGATATGCTATATAACGTTATACGTTATTCTGATATGCTATATAACGTTATACGTTATCTTGATATTCTATATAACGTTATTCGTTACCCTGATATGCTATATAACGTTAAACGTTATACTGGTATGCTATATAACGTTATACGTTATACTGATATGCTATATAACGTTATACTTTATACTGGTATGCTATATAACGTTATACGTTATACTGATATCCTATACAACGTTATACGTTATATTGTTATGCTATATAACGTTATACGTTATACTGATATGCTATATAACGTAATACGCTATAGCGTCATACTATATAACGTTATACTTTGTACTGATATGCTATAAAACTTTACACGTTACACTGATATGCTATATAACGTTACACGTTACACTGATGTGCTATATAACGTAGTACGCTACCACGTAATACTATATAATGTTATACGTTATACTGGTTTGCTGTATAACGTTATGCGTTAAACTGATATGCTATATAACTTTACACGTTATCCTGATATACTATACAACGTTATACTTTACTCTGATATGCTATATAACTTTACACGTTACTCTGATATGCTATATAACGTTATACGTTATAACGACATGCTATATATCGTTATACGTCATACGGATTAGCTAAATAGCACTATACGTTACACTGATATGCTATATATCTTTATACGTTATCCTGATATGCAGTATAACGTTATACGTTTGACTGATATGCTTTATAACGTGATATGCTATACTGATGTGCTATATAACGTAACACGCTATAACGTAATGCTATATAATGTTATACGTTATACTGATATCCTATATAATGTTATACGTTATGTTGGTATGCTATATAAAATTATACGTTATCTTGATATGCTATACAACGTTATTCGTTACCGTGATATGCTATATAACGTTAAACGTTATCCTGATATGCTATATAACGTTATATGTTATACTGATGTGCTTTATAACGTAACACGCTATATCGTAATACTATATAATGTTTTACGTTATACTGATATGCTATATAACTTTACACGTTATCCCGATTTGCTATATAACGTTAGAAGTTACACTGATGTGCTATATAACTTAGTCCGCTACAACGTAATACTATATAACGTTATATGTTATCCTGATATGCTATATGACGTTATACGTTACACTCATATGCTACATAACGTAATACGCTGTAACGTAATACTATATAACGTTATACGTTATACTGATATCCTGTACAACGTTATACGTTATACTGATATGCTATATAACGTTACACGTTATATTGGTATGCTATATAACGTTATACGTCATACTGATATGCTATATAACGTTACACGTTATTCTGATATGCTATATAACGTTATACGCTATCTTGATATGCTATACAACGTTATTCGTTACCCTGATATGCTATATAACGTTAAACCTTATACTGGTATGCTATATAACTTTATACGTCATACTGATATGCTTTATAACGTAATACGATATACGGATATGCTATATAACGTTATACGTTATCTTGATACGCTATATAGCGTTAAACGTTATCCTGATTTGCTATATAACGTTAGAAGATACACTGATGTGCTATATAACTTAGTCCGCTACAACGTAATACTATATAACGTTAAACGTTATCCTGATATGCTATATGACGTTATACGTTACACTCATATGCCATATAACGTAATACGCTGTAACGTAATACTATATAACGTTATTCGTTATACTGATATGCTATATAACGTTATACGTTATTTTGATATGCCATATAACGTTACACGTTATCTTGATATGCTATATAACGTTATTCGTTACCCTGACATGCTATATAACGTTAAACGTTATAATGGTATGCTATATAACGTTATACGTTATACTGATATGCTATGTAGCTTTATACGTTATACTGATATGCTATACAACTGTACACTTTACCCTGATATGCTATGTACCGTTATACGTTATACTGATATGCTATATAACGTTATACGTTATTCCGATATGCTATATAACGTTATACGTTATCTTGATATGCTATATAACGTTAAACGTTATACTGGTATGCTATATAACGTTATACGTTAACCTGATATACAATATAACGTTAGAAGTTATATTGATATGCTATGTAACGTTATACGTCATACTGATATGCTATACAACTTTACACTTTACCCTGATATGCTATATACCGTTATACGTTATACTGATATGCTATATAACGTTATACGTTATTCTGATATGCTAGATAACGTTATACGTTATCTTGATATGCTATATAACGTTATTCGTTACCCTGATATGCTACATAACGTTAAACGTTATACTGGTATGCTATATAACGTTATACGTTATACTGATATGCTATATAACGTTATACGTTATATTGGTATGCTATATAACGTTATACGTCATACTGATATGCTATATAACGTTATACGTTATTCTGATATGCTATATAACTTTATACGCTATCTTGATATGCTATATAACGTTATACGTTATTTTGGTATGCCATATAACGTTACACGTTATCTTGATATGCTATATAACGTTATTCGTTACCCTGACATGCTATATAACGTTAAACGTTATACTGGTATGCTATATAACGTTATACGTTATACTGATATGCTATATAACGTTATACTTTATACTGGTATGCTATATAACGTTATACGTTATACTGATATCCTATACAACGTTATACGTTATATTGTTATGCTATATAACGTTATACGTTATCCTGATACGCTACATAACGTTATACGTTATCCTGATATGCTATTTAACCATATACGTTATACTGTCGCGCTATATAACGTTATACGTTATATTGGTATGCTATATAACGTTATACGTTACACTGATATGCTATATAACGTAATACGCTATAGCGTCATACTATATAACGTTATACTTTGTACTGATATGCTATAAAACTTTACACGTTACCCTGATATGCTATATAACGTTACACGTTACACTGATGTGCTATATAACGTAGTACGCTACAACGTAATACTATATAACGTTATGCGTTATACTGGTTTGCTGTATAACGTTATGCGTTAAACTGATATGCTATATAACTTTACACGTTATCCTGATATACTATACAACGTTATACTTTACTCTGATATGCTATATAACTTTAAACGTTACTCTGATATGCTATATAACGTTATACGTTGTAACGACATGCTATATATCGTTATACGTCATACTGATTAGCTAAATAGCACTATACGTTATACTGATATGCTATAAATCTTTATACGTTATCCTGATATGCAGTATAACGTTATACGTTTGACTGATATGTTATATTACTTTATACGTTACTGATATGTTATATAACTTTACACGTTATCCTGATATGCTATATAACGTTATACGTTATACTGATATGCTATATAACGTGATATGCTATACTGATGTGCTATATAACGTAACACGCTTTAACGTAATACTATATAATGTTATACGTTATACTGATATCCTATATAACGTTATACGTTATGTTGGTATGCTATATAACATTATACGCTATCTTGATATGCTATACAACGTTATTCGTTACCCTGATATGCTATATAACGTTAAACGTTATACTGGTATGCTATAGAACGTTATACGTCATACTGATATGCTTTATAACGTAATACGATATACGGATATGCTATATAACGTTATACGTTATCTTGATACGCTATATAGCGTTATACGATACACTGATGTGCTATATAGTGTAATACGCTATAACGTAATACTATATAACGTTATACGGTATACCGGTATGCTATATAACGTAATACGCTATAAAGTAATACTATATAGCGTTATACGTTAACCTGATATACAATATAACGTTAGAAGTTATATTGATATGCTATGTAACGTTATACGTCATACTGATATGCTATACAACTTTACACTTTACCCTGATATGCTATATACCGTTATACGTTATACTGATATGCTATATAACGTTATACGTTATTCTGATATGCTAGATAACGTTATACGTTATCTTGATATGCTATATAACGTTATTCGTTACCCTGATATGCTACATAACGTTAAACGTTATACTGGTATGCTATATAACGTTATACGTTATACTGATATTCTATATAACGTTATACGTTATATTGGTATGCTATATAACGTTATACGTCATACTGATATGCTATATAACGTTATACGTTATTCTGATATGCTATATAACTTTATACGCTATCTTGATATGCTATATAACGTTATAAGTTATCCTGATATACTATATGACGTTATACGTTACACTCATATGCTATATAACGTAATACGCTGTAACGTAATACTATACAACGTTATTCGTTATACTGATATGCTATATAACGTTATACGTTATTTTGGTATGCCATATAACGTTACACGTTATCTTGATATGCTATATAACGTTATTCGTTACCCTGACATGCTATATAACGTTAAACGTTATACTGGTATCCTATATAACGTTATACGTTATACTGATATGCTATATAACGTTATACGTTATTCTGATATGCTATATAACGTTATACGTTATCTTGATATTCTATATAACGTTATTCGTTACCCTGATAGGCTATATAACGTTAAACGTTATACTGGTATGCTATATAACGTTATACGTTATACTGATATGCTATATAACGTTATACTTTATACTGGTATGCTATATAACGTTATACGTTATACTGATATCCTATACAACGTTATACGTTATATTGTTATGCTATATAACGTTATACGTTATCCTGATACGCTACATAACGTTATACGTTATCCTGATATGCTATTTAACCATATACGTTATACTGTCGCGCTATATAACGTTATACGTTATATTGGTATGCTATATAACGTTATACGTTACACTGATATGCTATATAACGTAATACGCTATAGCGTCATACTATATAACGTTATACTTTGTACTGATATGCTATAAAACTTTACACGTTACCCTGATATGCTATATAACGTTACACGTTACACTGATGTGCTATATAACGTAGTACGCTACAACGTAATACTATATAACGTTATGCGTTATACTGGTTTGCTGTATAACGTTATGCGTTAAACTGATATGCTATATAACTTTACACGTTATCCTGATATACTATACAACGTTATACTTTACTCTGATATGCTATATAACTTTAAACGTTACTCTGATATGCTATATAACGTTATACGTTGTAACGACATGCTATATATCGTTATACGTCATACTGATTAGCTAAATAGCACTATACGTTATACTGATATGCTATAAATCTTTATACGTTATCCTGATATGCAGTATAACGTTATACGTTTGACTGATATGTTATATTACTTTATACGTTACTGATATGTTATATAACTTTACACGTTATCCTGATATGCTATATAACGTTATACGTTATACTGATATGCTATATAACGTGATATGCTATACTGATGTGCTATATAACGTAACACGCTTTAACGTAATACTATATAATGTTATACGTTATACTGATATCCTATATAACGTTATACGTTATGTTGGTATGCTATATAACATTATACGCTATCTTGATATGCTATACAACGTTATTCGTTACCCTGATATGCTATATAACGTTAAACGTTATACTGGTATGCTATATAACGTTATACGTCATACTGATATGCTTTATAACGTAATACGATATACGGATATGCTATATAACGTTATACGTTATCTTGATACGCTATATAGCGTTATACGATACACTGATGTGCTATATAGTGTAATACGCTATAACGTAATACTATATAACGTTATACGGTATACCGGTATGCTATATAACGTAATACGCTATAAAGTAATACTATATAGCGTTATACGTTAACCTGATATACAATATAACGTTAGAAGTTATATTGATATGCTATGTAACGTTATACGTCATACTGATATGCTATACAACTTTACACTTTACCCTGATATGCTATATACCGTTATACGTTATACTGATATGCTATATAACGTTATACGTTATTCTGATATGCTAGATAACGTTATACGTTATCTTGATATGCTATATAACGTTATTCGTTACCCTGATATGCTACATAACGTTAAACGTTATACTGGTATGCTATATAACGTTATACGTTATACTGATATTCTATATAACGTTATACGTTATATTGGTATGCTATATAACGTTATACGTCATACTGATATGCTATATAACGTTATACGTTATTCTGATATGCTATATAACTTTATACGCTATCTTGATATGCTATATAACGTTATAAGTTATCCTGATATACTATATGACGTTATACGTTACACTCATATGCTATATAACGTAATACGCTGTAACGTAATACTATACAACGTTATTCGTTATACTGATATGCTATATAACGTTATACGTTATTTTGGTATGCCATATAACGTTACACGTTATCTTGATATGCTATATAACGTTATTCGTTACCCTGACATGCTATATAACGTTAAACGTTATACTGGTATGCTATATAACGTTATACGTTATACTGATATGCTATATAACGTTATACGTTATTCTGATATGCTATATAACGTTATACGTTATCTTGATATTCTATATAACGTTATTCGTTACCCTGATAGGCTATATAACGTTAAACGTTATACTGGTATGCTATATAACGTTATACGTTATACTGATATGCTATATAACGTTATACTTTATACTGGTATGCTATATAACGTTATACGTTATACTGATATCCTATACAACGTTATACGTTATATTGTTATGCTATATAACGTTATACGTTATCCTGATACGCTACATAACGTTATACGTTATCCTGATATGCTATTTAACCATATTCGTTATACTGTCGCGCTATATAACGTTATACGTTATATTGGTATGCTATATAACGTTATACGTTACACTGATATGCTATATAACGTAATACGCTATAGCGTCATACTATATAACGTTATACTTTGTACTGATATGCTATAAAACTTTACACGTTACCCTGATATGCTATATAACTTTACACGTTATACTGATAAACTATACAACGTTATACTTTACTCTGATATGCTATATAACCTTACACGTTACTCTGATATGCTATATAACGTTATACGTTGTAACGACATGCTATATATCGTTATACGTCATACTGATTAGCTAAATAGCACTATACGTTATACTGATATGCTATATATCTTTATACGTTATCCTGATATGCAGTATAACGTTATACGTTACACTGATATGCTATATAACGTGATATGCTATACTGATGTGCTATATAACGTAACACGCTTTAACGTAATACTATATAATGTTATACGTTATACTGATATCCTATATAACGTTATACGTTATGTTGGTATGCTATATAACATTATACGTTATCTTGATATGCTATACAACGTTATTCGTTACCCTGATATGCTATATAACGTTAAACGTTATCCTGATATGCTATATAACGTTATATGTTATACTGATGTGCTTTATAACGTAACACGCTATTTCGTAATACTATATAATGTTATACGTTATACTGATATGCTATATAACTTTACACGTTAACCTGATTTGCTATATAACGTAATACGCTGTAACGTAATACTATATAACGTTATACGTTATACTGATATCCTGTACAACGTTATACGTTATACTGATATGCTATATAACGTTACACGTTATATTGGTATGCTATATAACGTTATACGTCATACTGATATGCTTTATAACGTAATACGATATACGGATATGCTATATAACGTTATACGTTATCTTGATACGCTATATAGCGTTATACGATACACTGATGTGCTATATAACGTTCTACGTTATAACGTCATGCTATATATCGTTACACTTAATACTGATATGCTAAATAACAATATACGTTATACTGATATGCAATACAAAGTTATAAGTTCCACTGATATGCTATATAACGTTATACGATATACTGATATGCTTTATAACGTAATACGTTATACTGATATGCTATATAACGTTATAAGTTATCCTGATATGCTATATGACGTTATACGTTACACTCATATGCTATATAACGTCATACGTTATCTTGATATGCTATACAACGTTATTCGTTACCCTGATATGCTATATAACGTTAAACGTTATACTGGTATGCTATATAACGTTATACGTCATACTGATATGCTTTATAACGTAATACGATATACGGATATGCTATATAACGTTATACGTTATCTTGATACGCTATATAGCGTTATACGATACACTGATGTGCTATATAATGTAATACGCTATAACGTAATACTATATAACGTTATACGGTATACTGATATGCTATATAACGTAATACGCTATAAAGTAATACTATATAGCGTTATACGTTAACCTGATATACAATATAATGTTAGAAGTTATATTGATATACTATGTAACGTTATACGTTATACTGATATGCTATACAACTTTACACTTTACCCTGATATGCTATATACCGTTATACGTTATACTGATATGCTATATAACGTTATACGTTATATTGGTATGCTATATATAACGTTATACGTCATACTGATATGCTATATAGCGTTATACGTTATCCTGATACGCTACATAACGTTATACGTTATCCTGATATGCTGTATAACATTATACGTTCTACTGATAAGCAATATAACGTTATACGATATATTGGTATGCTGTATATCGTTATACGTTATACTGGTGTGCTATATAACGTTATAGGTTACAACGTAGTACTATATAACGTTATACGTTATACTGATATGCTATTTAACAATATACGTTATACTGACGCGCTGTATGACGTTATACGTTATACTGATATGCTATATAACGCTATACGCTATCCTGATACGCTACATAACGTTAAACGATATACTGGTATGCTATATAACGTTATACGTCATACTGATATGCTTTATAACGTAATACGATATACGGATATGCTATATAACGTTATACGTTATCTTGATATGCTATATAACGTTATACGTTATCTTGATACGCTATATAGCGTTATACGATACACTGATGTACTATATAATGTAATACGCTATAAAGTAATACCATATAGCGTTATACGTTAACATGATATACAATATAACGTTAGACGTTATATTGATATGCTATATAACGTTATACGTTATTCTGATATGCTATATAACGTTATTCGTTACCCTGATATGCTATATAACGTTAAACGTTATCCTGATATGCTATCTAACGTTATACGTTATCCTGATATGCTAAATAACGTTATACGCTATAGCGTCATACTATATAACGTTATACTTTGTACTGATATGCTATACAACTTTACACGTTACCCTGATATGCTATATAACGTTAGACGTTATACTGGTATGCTATATAACATTATACGTTATAGTGATGTGCTATATAAAGTAATACGCTATAGCGTAATACTATATAACGTTATACGTTGTACTGTTATGCTATATAACGTTATACGCTATAGTGATGTGCTATATACCGTAATACGCTACAACGTAATAGTATATAATGTTATCCGATATACTGATGTCCTATATATCGTTCTACGTTATGCTGATATGCTATATGACGTTATACGTTATAGCGATATGCTATATAACGTTATACGTTATACTGATATGCTATATAACGTTATACGTTATACTGATGAGCTTTATAACGTTATACGTTATACTGATGTGCTATATAACGTAATACGATATAACGTTATGCGGTACACTGATATCCTATATAACGTAATATGCTTCAACGTAATACTATATAACGTTATACGTTATATTGATATGCGATATATCTTTGCACGTTATCCTGATATGCTATATAACGTTAGACGTCACACTGATGTACTATATAACGTTATAGGTTACAACGTAGTACTATATAACGATATACGTTATACTGATATTTTATATAACGTTATACGTTATACTGATGTGCTGTAATACGTTATAGGTTATACTGATATGCTATTTGACCATATACGTTATACTGACGCGCTATATAACGTTATACGTTATCTTGATATGCTATATAACGTTATCCATTACCCTGATATGCCTTATAATGTTAGACGTTATGCTGATATGCTATATAACGTTATACGTTATCCTTGTATGCTATTCAACGTCATACGTTATACTGAAGCCCTATGTACCGTTATACGTTATACTGATATGCAATATAACGTTATACTTTATATTGGTATGCTATATAACGTTATACGTTATATTGGTATGCTATATAACGTTATACGTTATACTGATATGCTATATAACGTAATACGTTATCCTGATATGCAGTATAACGTTATACGTTATATTGGTATGCTATATAACGTTATACGTTATATTGGTATGCTATATAACGTAATACGTTATCCTGATATGCAGTATAACGTTATACGTTATACTGAAGCCCTATATACCGTTATACGTTATACTGATATGCAATATAACTTTATACTTTATATTGGTATGCTATATAACGTTATACGTTATATTGGTATGCTATATAACGTTATACGTTACGCTGATATCCTATATAACGTAATACGCTACAACGTAATACTATATAACGTTATACGTTATATTGATATGCGATATATCTTTGCACGTTATCCTGATATGCTATATAACGTTAGACGTCACACTGATGTACTATATAACGTTATAGGTTACAACGTAGTACTATATAACGTTATAAGTTATACTGATATGCTATATAACGTAATACGTTATCCTGATATGCAATATAACGTTATACGTTACATTGGTATGCTATATAACGTTATACGTTATATTAGTATGCTATATAACGTTATACGTTATGCTGATATGCTATATAACGTAATACGTTATCCTGATATGCAGTATAACGTTATACGTTATATTGGTATGATATATAACGTAATACGTGATACTGATATGCTATATAACGTAATATGCTATAGCGTCATACTATATAACGTTATGCGTTACACTGATATCCTATATAACGTTATACGTTATACTGGTATGCTATATAACGTTATACGTTATACTGATATGCTATATAACGTTATACGTTATCCTGATATGCAACATAACGTTAGACGTTATGCTGATATGCGATATAACGTTATACGTTATACTGATATGCTATATAACCTTACACGTTATCCTGATATGCTACATAACGTTATACGATATACTGATATGCTATATAACGTACTGCGTTATCCTGATATGCTATATAACGTTATACGATATACGGATATCCTATATAACGTTATACGTCATACTGATAATCTAAATAACAATATACGATATACTGCTGTGCTATATAACGTTATACGTTATACTGATATGATATATAACGTTATACGTTATCCTGATATGCTATACAACGTTATACGATATATTGCTATTCTATATAGCGTTATACGTTATACTGATATGATATATAACGTTATACGTTATCCTGATATGCTATACAACGTTAAACGTTATAAGGATATGCCATACAACGTTATACGATATGTTGCTAATCTATATAGCGTTATACGTTATACTGATATGCTATACAACGCTATACGTTATCCTGATATGCTATATAACGATATACGTTATCCTGATATGCAACATAACGTTAGACGTTATGCTGATATGCTATATAACGTTATACGTTATACTGATATGCTATATAACGTTATACGATATACTGATATCCTATATAACGTTATAAGCTATACTGGTATGCTATATAACGCAATACGTTATACTGATAAGATACATAACGTTATACGTTATCCTGATATGCTGTACAACGCTATACGTTATCCTGATATGCTATATAACGATATACGTTAACCTGATATGCAATAGAACGTTAGACGTTATGCTGATATGCTATATAACTTTATACGTTATACTGATATGCTATATAACCTTATACGTCATACTGATAATCTAAATAACAATATACGTTATACTGATATGCTATATAACTTTACACATTATCCTGATATGCTATATAGCGTTATACGCTATACTCATGTGCTATAAAACGTAATACGCTAAAACGTAATACTATATAACGTTATACGTTATACTGATATGCTATATAATGTTATAAGTTACACTGATATGCTATATAACGTTATACGATATACTGATATGCTATATAACGTTATGCGCTATAACGTAATACTATATAACGTTACGCGTTACACTGATATCCTATATAACGTTATACGTTATACTGATATGCTATATAACGTAATACACTATAACGTAATACTATATAACGTCGTACGTTATACTGATATGCTATATAACTTTATACGTTATCCTGATATGCAATATAACGTTAGATGTTAACCTGATATGCTATATAACGGTATTCGATATACTGATATGCTATATAACGTTATACGTTATACTGATATGCTATATAACGTTAGACGTTACACTGATGTGCTCCATAACGCAGTACGTTACAACGTAATAATATCTAACGTTATATATTATCCTGATATGCTATATAACGTTAGACGTTACGCTGATGAGCTATATAACATAGTACGCTACAACGTAACACTATAATACGTTATACGTTATATTAATATCCTATATAACGTTATACGCTACACTGATATTCTATATAACGTTATAAGTTACACTGATATTCTATATAACGATATACGTTAACCTGATATGCTATATAACGTTATATGTTATCCTGATATGCTATATAACGTTAGACGTAACACTGATGTGCTCTATAACGTTAGACGTTAAACTGATGTGCAATATAACGTTATACGTTACAGTGAATTGCTATATAACGTAATACGCTACAACGTAATACTATATAACGTTATATGTTATCCTGATATGCTATATAGCGTTATACGCTATACTGATGTGCTATAAAACGTAATACGCTAAAACGTAATACTATATAACGTTATACGTTATCCTGATATGCTATATAACGTTACACGTTATCCTGATATGCTATATAACGTTAGACGTTAAACTGATGTGCTATATAGCGTTATACGTTACAGTGAATTGCTATATAACTTTATACGCTACAACGTAATACTATATAACGTTACACGTTATCCTGATATGCTATATAACGTCATAAGTTACACTGATATGCTATATAACGTTATACGAAACACTGATATGCTATATAATGTTCTACGTTATACTCATATGCTATATATCTTTATACGTTATCCTGATATGCAATATAACGTTAGACGTTAACCTGATAAGCTATATAACGTTATACGTTATCCTGATATGCTATATAGCTTTATACGTTATCCTGGTATGCTATAGAACGTTATACGTTACACTGATATGCTATATAACGTTATACGAAATACTGATATGCTATATAATGTTCTACGATATACTCATATGCTATATATCTTTATACGTTATCCTGATATGCAATATAACGTTAGACGTTAACCTGATATGCTATATAACGTTATACGTTATCCTGATATGCTATATAGCTTTATACGTTATCCTGATATGCTATAGAACGTTATACGTTACACTGATGTGCTATATAACTTAATACGCCATAGCGTAATATTATTTAACGTTATACGTTATACTGATATCCTATATAACGTTATACGATATATTGGTATGCTATAAAAACGTTACACGTTATACTGATATGCTATATAACGTTGTAAGTTTCACTGATATGCTGTATAACGTTATTCGATATACTGATATGTTATATAACGTTCTACGTTATACTCATATGCTATATTACTTTATACGTTATCCTGATATGCAATATAACGTTATACGTTAACCTGATGTGCTATATAACATTATACGTTATATTGGTATGCTCTCTAACGTTATACGTTATACTGATATGCTATATAACGTAGTAAGTTACACTGATATGCTATATAACGTTATTCGATATACTGATATGTTATATAACGTTCTACGTTATACTCATATGCTATATTACTTTATACGTTATCCTGATATGCAATATAACGTTATACGTTAACCTGATGTGCTATACAACATTATACGTTATACTGATATGCTATAAAACGATATACGTTATCTTGATATGCTATGTAACGTTATACGTTAAACTGATATGCTATATAACGTTATACGTTATAGTGATGTGCTATATAACGTAATAAGCTATAGCGTACTACTATATAACGTTATACGTTATACTGATATTCTATATAATGTTATACGTTATCCTGATATGCTATATAACGTTATACATTATCCTGATATACTATTTAACGTTATACGTTATACTGGTGTGCTGTATAACGTAATACGCTACAACGTAATACTATATAAAGTAATACGTTATACTGATATGCTATATAACGTTATAAGTTACACTGATGTGCTATATAACGTTATACGTTAACCTGATATGCTATATAACCTTACACGTTATCCTGATATGCTACATAACGTTATACGATATACTGATATGCTATATAACGTACTGCGCTATCCTGATATGCTATATAACGTTATACGATATACGGATATCCTATATAACGTTATACGTCATACTGATATGATATATAACGTTATACGTTATCCTGATATGCTATACAACGTTATACGATATATTGCTATTCTATATAGCGTTATACGTTATACTGATATGATATATAACGTTATACGTTATCCTGATATGCTATACAACGTTAAACGTTATAAGGATATGCCATACAACGTTATACGATATGTTGCTATTCTATATAGCGTTATACGTTATACTGATATGCTATACAACCCTATACGTTATCCTGATATGCTATATAACGATATACGTTATCCTGATATGCAACATAACGTTAGACGTTATGCTGATATGCTATATAACGTTATACGTTATACTGATATGCTATATAACGTTATACGATATACTGATATCCTATATAACGTTATAAGCTATACTGGTATGCTATATAACGCAATACGTTATACTGATAAGATACATAACGTTATACGTTATCCTGATATGCTATACAACGCTATACGTTATCCTGATATGCTATATAACGATATACGTTATCCTGATATGCAATAGAACGTTAGACGTTATGCTGATATGCTATATAACTTTATACGTTATACTGATATGCTATATAACCTTATACGTCATACTGATAATCTAAATAACAATATACGTTATACTGATATGCTATATAACTTTACACATTATCCTGATATGCTATATAACTTTATACGTTATACTGATACGCTATATAACCTTACACGTTATCCTGATATGCTACATAACGTTAGACGTTAACCTGATATGCTATATAACGTTATACGTTATACTGATATGCTATATAACGTTAGACGTTACACTGATGTGCTCTATAGCGCAGGACGTTACAACGTAATAATATATAACGTTATATGTTATCCTGATATGCTATATAACGTTAGACGTTACGCTGATTATCTATATAACATAATACGCTACAACGTAACACTATAATACGTTATACGTTATATTAATATCCTATATAACGTTATACGCTACACTGATATTCTATATAACGTTATAAGTTACACTGATATTCTATATAACGATATACGTTAACCTGATATGCTATATAACGTTATACGTTATCCTGATATGCTATATAACGTTAGACGTTACACTGATGTGCTCTATAACGTTAGACGTTAAACTGATGTGCTATATAACGTTATACGTCACAGTGAATTGCTATATAACGTAATACGCTACAACGTAATACTATATACCGTTATATGTTATCCTGATATGCTATATAGCGTTATACGCTATACTCATGTGCTATAAAACGTAATACGCTAAAACGTAATACTATATAACGTTATACGTTATCCTGATATGCTATATAACGTTACACGTTATCCTGATATGCTATATAACGTTAGACCTTACGCTGATGAGCTATATAACATAATACGCTACAAAGTAACACTATAATACGTTATACGTCATACTGATATCCTACATAACGTTATGCGTTATACTGATGTGCTGTATAACCTAATTCGCTACAACGTAATACTATATAAAGTAATACGTTATACTGATATGCTATATAACGTTATAAGTTACACTGATATGCTATATAACGTTATACGTTATACTGATGTGCTGTATAACGTAATACGCTGTAACGTAATACTATACAACGTTATTCGTTATACTGATATGCTATATAACGTTATACGTTATTTTGGTATGCCATATAACGTTACACGTTATCTTGATATGCTATATAACTTTATACGTTATACTGATACGCTATATAACCTTACACGTTATCCTGATATGCTACATAACGTTAGACGTTAACCTGATATGCTATATAACGTTATACGTTATACTGATATGCTATATAACGTTAGACGTTACACTGATGTGCTCTATAGCGCAGGACGTTACAACGTAATAATATATAACGTTATACGTTATTCTGATATGCTATATAACTTTATACGCTATCTTGATATGCTATATAACGTTATAAGTTATCCTGATATACTATATGACGTTATACGTTACACTCATATGCTATATAACGTAATACGCTGTAACGTAATACTATACAACGTTATTCGTTATACTGATATGCTATATAACGTTATACGTTATTTTGGTATGCCATATAACGTTACACGTTATCTTGATATGCTATATAACGTTATTCGTTACCCTGACATGCTATATAACGTTAAACGTTATACTGGTATCCTATATAACGTTATACGTTATACTGATATGCTATATAACGTTATACGTTATTCTGATATGCTATATAACGTTATACGTTATCTTGATATTCTATATAACGTTATTCGTTACCCTGATAGGCTATATAACGTTAAACGTTATACTGGTATGCTATATAACGTTATACGTTATACTGATATGCTATATAACGTTATACTTTATACTGGTATGCTATATAACGTTATACGTTATACTGATATCCTATACAACGTTATACGTTATATTGTTATGCTATATAACGTTATACGTTATCCTGATACGCTACATAACGTTATACGTTATCCTGATATGCTATTTAACCATATACGTTATACTGTCGCGCTATATAACGTTATACGTTATATTGGTATGCTATATAACGTTATACGTTACACTGATATGCTATATAACGTAATACGCTATAGCGTCATACTATATAACGTTATACTTTGTACTGATATGCTATAAAACTTTACACGTTACCCTGATATGCTATATAACGTTACACGTTACACTGATGTGCTATATAACGTAGTACGCTACAACGTAATACTATATAACGTTATGCGTTATACTGGTTTGCTGTATAACGTTATGCGTTAAACTGATATGCTATATAACTTTACACGTTATCCTGATATACTATACAACGTTATACTTTACTCTGATATGCTATATAACTTTAAACGTTACTCTGATATGCTATATAACGTTATACGTTGTAACGACATGCTATATATCGTTATACGTCATACTGATTAGCTAAATAGCACTATACGTTATACTGATATGCTATAAATCTTTATACGTTATCCTGATATGCAGTATAACGTTATACGTTTGACTGATATGTTATATTACTTTATACGTTACTGATATGTTATATAACTTTACACGTTATCCTGATATGCTATATAACGTTATACGTTATACTGATATGCTATATAACGTGATATGCTATACTGATGTGCTATATAACGTAACACGCTTTAACGTAATACTATATAATGTTATACGTTATACTGATATCCTATATAACGTTATACGTTATGTTGGTATGCTATATAACATTATACGCTATCTTGATATGCTATACAACGTTATTCGTTACCCTGATATGCTATATAACGTTAAACGTTATACTGGTATGCTATATAACGTTATACGTCATACTGATATGCTTTATAACGTAATACGATATACGGATATGCTATATAACGTTATACGTTATCTTGATACGCTATATAGCGTTATACGATACACTGATGTGCTATATAGTGTAATACGCTATAACGTAATACTATATAACGTTATACGGTATACCGGTATGCTATATAACGTAATACGCTATAAAGTAATACTATATAGCGTTATACGTTAACCTGATATACAATATAACGTTAGAAGTTATATTGATATGCTATGTAACGTTATACGTCATACTGATATGCTATACAACTTTACACTTTACCCTGATATGCTATATACCGTTATACGTTATACTGATATGCTATATAACGTTATACGTTATTCTGATATGCTAGATAACGTTATACGTTATCTTGATATGCTATATAACGTTATTCGTTACCCTGATATGCTACATAACGTTAAACGTTATACTGGTATGCTATATAACGTTATACGTTATACTGATATTCTATATAACGTTATACGTTATATTGGTATGCTATATAACGTTATACGTCATACTGATATGCTATATAACGTTATACGTTATTCTGATATGCTATATAACTTTATACGCTATCTTGATATGCTATATAACGTTATAAGTTATCCTGATATACTATATGACGTTATACGTTACACTCATATGCTATATAACGTAATACGCTGTAACGTAATACTATACAACGTTATTCGTTATACTGATATGCTATATAACGTTATACGTTATTTTGGTATGCCATATAACGTTACACGTTATCTTGATATGCTATATAACGTTATTCGTTACCCTGACATGCTATATAACGTTAAACGTTATACTGGTATGCTATATAACGTTATACGTTATACTGATATGCTATATAACGTTATACGTTATTCTGATATGCTATATAACGTTATACGTTATCTTGATATTCTATATAACGTTATTCGTTACCCTGATAGGCTATATAACGTTAAACGTTATACTGGTATGCTATATAACGTTATACGTTATACTGATATGCTATATAACGTTATACTTTATACTGGTATGCTATATAACGTTATACGTTATACTGATATCCTATACAACGTTATACGTTATATTGTTATGCTATATAACGTTATACGTTATCCTGATACGCTACATAACGTTATACGTTATCCTGATATGCTATTTAACCATATTCGTTATACTGTCGCGCTATATAACGTTATACGTTATATTGGTATGCTATATAACGTTATACGTTACACTGATATGCTATATAACGTAATACGCTATAGCGTCATACTATATAACGTTATACTTTGTACTGATATGCTATAAAACTTTACACGTTACCCTGATATGCTATATAACTTTACACGTTATACTGATAAACTATACAACGTTATACTTTACTCTGATATGCTATATAACCTTACACGTTACTCTGATATGCTATATAACGTTATACGTTGTAACGACATGCTATATATCGTTATACGTCATACTGATTAGCTAAATAGCACTATACGTTATACTGATATGCTATATATCTTTATACGTTATCCTGATATGCAGTATAACGTTATACGTTACACTGATATGCTATATAACGTGATATGCTATACTGATGTGCTATATAACGTAACACGCTTTAACGTAATACTATATAATGTTATACGTTATACTGATATCCTATATAACGTTATACGTTATGTTGGTATGCTATATAACATTATACGTTATCTTGATATGCTATACAACGTTATTCGTTACCCTGATATGCTATATAACGTTAAACGTTATCCTGATATGCTATATAACGTTATATGTTATACTGATGTGCTTTATAACGTAACACGCTATTTCGTAATACTATATAATGTTATACGTTATACTGATATGCTATATAACTTTACACGTTAACCTGATTTGCTATATAACGTAATACGCTGTAACGTAATACTATATAACGTTATACGTTATACTGATATCCTGTACAACGTTATACGTTATACTGATATGCTATATAACGTTACGCGTTATATTGGTATGCTATATAACGTTATACGTCATACTGATATGCTTTATAACGTAATACGATATACGGATATGCTATATAACGTTATACGTTATCTTGATACGCTATATAGCGTTATACGATACACTGATGTGCTATATAACGTTCTACGTTATAACGTCATGCTATATATCGTTACACTTAATACTGATATGCTAAATAACAATATACGTTATACTGATATGCAATACAAAGTTATAAGTTCCACTGATATGCTATATAACGTTATACGATATACTGATATGCTTTATAACGTAATACGTTATACTGATATGCTATATAACGTTATAAGTTATCCTGATATGCTATATGACGTTATACGTTACACTCATATGCTATATAACGTCATACGTTATCTTGATATGCTATACAACGTTATTCGTTACCCTGATATGCTATATAACGTTAAACGTTATACTGGTATGCTATATAACGTTATACGTCATACTGATATGCTTTATAACGTAATACGATATACGGATATGCTATATAACGTTATACGTTATCTTGATACGCTATATAGCGTTATACGATACACTGATGTGCTATATAATGTAATACGCTATAACGTAATACTATATAACGTTATACGGTATACTGATATGCTATATAACGTAATACGCTATAAAGTAATACTATATAGCGTTATACGTTAACCTGATATACAATATAATGTTAGAAGTTATATTGATATACTATGTAACGTTATACGTTATACTGATATGCTATACAACTTTACACTTTACCCTGATATGCTATATACCGTTATACGTTATACTGATATGCTATATAACGTTATACGTTATATTGGTATGCTATATATAACGTTATACGTCATACTGATATGCTATATAACGTTATACGTTATCCTGATACGCTACATAACGTTATACGTTATCCTGATATGCTGTATAACATTATACGTTCTACTGATAAGCAATATAACGTTATACGATATATTGGTATGCTGTATATCGTTATACGTTATACTGGTGTGCTATATAACGTTATAGGTTACAACGTAGTACTATATAACGTTATACGTTATACTGATATGCTATTTAACAATATACGTTATACTGACGCGCTGTATGACGTTATACGTTATACTGATATGCTATATAACGCTATACGCTATCCTGATACGCTACATAACGTTAAACGATATACTGGTATGCTATATAACGTTATACGTCATACTGATATGCTTTATAACGTAATACGATATACGGATATGCTATATAACGTTATACGTTATCTTGATATGCTATATAACGTTATACGTTATCTTGATACGCTATATAGCGTTATACGATACACTGATGTACTATATAATGTAATACGCTATAAAGTAATACCATATAGCGTTATACGTTAACATGATATACAATATAACGTTAGACGTTATATTGATATGCTATATAACGTTATACGTTATTCTGATATGCTATATAACGTTATTCGTTACCCTGATATGCTATATAACGTTAAACGTTATCCTGATATGCTATCTAACGTTATACGTTATCCTGATATGCTAAATAACGTTATACGCTATAGCGTCATACTATATAACGTTATACTTTGTACTGATATGCTATACAACTTTACACGTTACCCTGATATGCTATATAACGTTAGACGTTATACTGGTATGCTATATAACATTATACGTTATAGTGATGTGCTATATAAAGTAATACGCTATAGCGTAATACTATATAACGTTATACGTTGTACTGTTATGCTATATAACGTTATACGCTATAGTGATGTGCTATATACCGTAATACGCTACAACGTAATAGTATATAATGTTATCCGATATACTGATGTCCTATATATCGTTCTACGTTATGCTGATATGCTATATGACGTTATACGTTATAGCGATATGCTATATAACGTTATACGTTATACTGATATGCTATATAACGTTATACGTTATACTGATGAGCTTTATAACGTTATACGTTATACTGATGTGCTATATAACGTAATACGATATAACGTTATGCGGTACACTGATATCCTATATAACGTAATATGCTTCAACGTAATACTATATAACGTTATACGTTATATTGATATGCGATATATCTTTGCACGTTATCCTGATATGCTATATAACGTTAGACGTCACACTGATGTACTATATAACGTTATAGGTTACAACGTAGTACTATATAACGATATACGTTATACTGATATTTTATATAACGTTATACGTTATACTGATGTGCTGTAATACGTTATAGGTTATACTGATATGCTATTTGACCATATACGTTATACTGACGCGCTATATAACGTTATACGTTATCTTGATATGCTATATAACGTTATCCATTACCCTGATATGCCTTATAATGTTAGACGTTATGCTGATATGCTATATAACGTTATACGTTATCCTTGTATGCTATTCAACGTCATACGTTATACTGAAGCCCTATGTACCGTTATACGTTATACTGATATGCAATATAACGTTATACTTTATATTGGTATGCTATATAACGTTATACGTTATATTGGTATGCTATATAACGTTATACGTTATACTGATATGCTATATAACGTAATACGTTATCCTGATATGCAGTATAACGTTATACGTTATATTGGTATGCTATATAACGTTATACGTTATATTGGTATGCTATATAACGTAATACGTTATACTGATATGCTATATAACGTAGTAAGTTACACTGATATGCTATATAACGTTATTCGATATACTGATATGTTATATAACGTTCTACGTTATACTCATATGCTATATTACTTTATACGTTATCCTGATATGCAATATAACGTTATACGTTAACCTGATGTGCTATACAACATTATACGTTATACTGATATGCTATAAAACGATATACGTTATCTTGATATGCTATGTAACGTTATACGTTAAACTGATATGCTATATAACGTTATACGTTATAGTGATGTGCTATATAACGTAATAAGCTATAGCGTACTACTATATAACGTTATACGTTATACTGATATTCTATATAATGTTATACGTTATCCTGATATGCTATATAACGTTATACATTATCCTGATATACTATTTAACGTTATACGTTATACTGGTGTGCTGTATAACGTAATACGCTACAACGTAATACTATATAAAGTAATACGTTATACTGATATGCTATATAACGTTATAAGTTACACTGATGTGCTATATAACGTTATACGTTAACCTGATATGCTATATAACCTTACACGTTATCCTGATATGCTACATAACGTTATACGATATACTGATATGCTATATAACGTACTGCGCTATCCTGATATGCTATATAACGTTATACGATATACGGATATCCTATATAACGTTATACGTCATACTGATATGATATATAACGTTATACGTTATCCTGATATGCTATACAACGTTATACGATATATTGCTATTCTATATAGCGTTATACGTTATACTGATATGATATATAACGTTATACGTTATCCTGATATGCTATACAACGTTAAACGTTATAAGGATATGCCATACAACGTTATACGATATGTTGCTATTCTATATAGCGTTATACGTTATACTGATATGCTATACAACCCTATACGTTATCCTGATATGCTATATAACGATATACGTTATCCTGATATGCAACATAACGTTAGACGTTATGCTGATATGCTATATAACGTTATACGTTATACTGATATGCTATATAACGTTATACGATATACTGATATCCTATATAACGTTATAAGCTATACTGGTATGCTATATAACGCAATACGTTATACTGATAAGATACATAACGTTATACGTTATCCTGATATGCTATACAACGCTATACGTTATCCTGATATGCTATATAACGATATACGTTATCCTGATATGCAATAGAACGTTAGACGTTATGCTGATATGCTATATAACTTTATACGTTATACTGATATGCTATATAACCTTATACGTCATACTGATAATCTAAATAACAATATACGTTATACTGATATGCTATATAACTTTACACATTATCCTGATATGCTATATAACTTTATACGTTATACTGATACGCTATATAACCTTACACGTTATCCTGATATGCTACATAACGTTAGACGTTAACCTGATATGCTATATAACGTTATACGTTATACTGATATGCTATATAACGTTAGACGTTACACTGATGTGCTCTATAGCGCAGGACGTTACAACGTAATAATATATAACGTTATATGTTATCCTGATATGCTATATAACGTTAGACGTTACGCTGATTATCTATATAACATAATACGCTACAACGTAACACTATAATACGTTATACGTTATATTAATATCCTATATAACGTTATACGCTACACTGATATTCTATATAACGTTATAAGTTACACTGATATTCTATATAACGATATACGTTAACCTGATATGCTATATAACGTTATACGTTATCCTGATATGCTATATAACGTTAGACGTTACACTGATGTGCTCTATAACGTTAGACGTTAAACTGATGTGCTATATAACGTTATACGTCACAGTGAATTGCTATATAACGTAATACGCTACAACGTAATACTATATACCGTTATATGTTATCCTGATATGCTATATAGCGTTATACGCTATACTCATGTGCTATAAAACGTAATACGCTAAAACGTAATACTATATAACGTTATACGTTATCCTGATATGCTATATAACGTTACACGTTATCCTGATATGCTATATAACGTTAGACCTTACGCTGATGAGCTATATAACATAATACGCTACAAAGTAACACTATAATACGTTATACGTCATACTGATATCCTACATAACGTTATGCGTTATACTGATGTGCTGTATAACCTAATTCGCTACAACGTAATACTATATAAAGTAATACGTTATACTGATATGCTATATAACGTTATAAGTTACACTGATATGCTATATAACGTTATACGTTATACTGATGTGCTGTATAACGTAATACGCTGTAACGTAATACTATACAACGTTATTCGTTATACTGATATGCTATATAACGTTATACGTTATTTTGGTATGCCATATAACGTTACACGTTATCTTGATATGCTATATAACTTTATACGTTATACTGATACGCTATATAACCTTACACGTTATCCTGATATGCTACATAACGTTAGACGTTAACCTGATATGCTATATAACGTTATACGTTATACTGATATGCTATATAACGTTAGACGTTACACTGATGTGCTCTATAGCGCAGGACGTTACAACGTAATAATATATAACGTTATACGTTATTCTGATATGCTATATAACTTTATACGCTATCTTGATATGCTATATAACGTTATAAGTTATCCTGATATACTATATGACGTTATACGTTACACTCATATGCTATATAACGTAATACGCTGTAACGTAATACTATACAACGTTATTCGTTATACTGATATGCTATATAACGTTATACGTTATTTTGGTATGCCATATAACGTTACACGTTATCTTGATATGCTATATAACGTTATTCGTTACCCTGACATGCTATATAACGTTAAACGTTATACTGGTATCCTATATAACGTTATACGTTATACTGATATGCTATATAACGTTATACGTTATTCTGATATGCTATATAACGTTATACGTTATCTTGATATTCTATATAACGTTATTCGTTACCCTGATAGGCTATATAACGTTAAACGTTATACTGGTATGCTATATAACGTTATACGTTATACTGATATGCTATATAACGTTATACTTTATACTGGTATGCTATATAACGTTATACGTTATACTGATATCCTATACAACGTTATACGTTATATTGTTATGCTATATAACGTTATACGTTATCCTGATACGCTACATAACGTTATACGTTATCCTGATATGCTATTTAACCATATACGTTATACTGTCGCGCTATATAACGTTATACGTTATATTGGTATGCTATATAACGTTATACGTTACACTGATATGCTATATAACGTAATACGCTATAGCGTCATACTATATAACGTTATACTTTGTACTGATATGCTATAAAACTTTACACGTTACCCTGATATGCTATATAACGTTACACGTTACACTGATGTGCTATATAACGTAGTACGCTACAACGTAATACTATATAACGTTATGCGTTATACTGGTTTGCTGTATAACGTTATGCGTTAAACTGATATGCTATATAACTTTACACGTTATCCTGATATACTATACAACGTTATACTTTACTCTGATATGCTATATAACTTTAAACGTTACTCTGATATGCTATATAACGTTATACGTTGTAACGACATGCTATATATCGTTATACGTCATACTGATTAGCTAAATAGCACTATACGTTATACTGATATGCTATAAATCTTTATACGTTATCCTGATATGCAGTATAACGTTATACGTTTGACTGATATGTTATATTACTTTATACGTTACTGATATGTTATATAACTTTACACGTTATCCTGATATGCTATATAACGTTATACGTTATACTGATATGCTATATAACGTGATATGCTATACTGATGTGCTATATAACGTAACACGCTTTAACGTAATACTATATAATGTTATACGTTATACTGATATCCTATATAACGTTATACGTTATGTTGGTATGCTATATAACATTATACGCTATCTTGATATGCTATACAACGTTATTCGTTACCCTGATATGCTATATAACGTTAAACGTTATACTGGTATGCTATATAACGTTATACGTCATACTGATATGCTTTATAACGTAATACGATATACGGATATGCTATATAACGTTATACGTTATCTTGATACGCTATATAGCGTTATACGATACACTGATGTGCTATATAGTGTAATACGCTATAACGTAATACTATATAACGTTATACGGTATACCGGTATGCTATATAACGTAATACGCTATAAAGTAATACTATATAGCGTTATACGTTAACCTGATATACAATATAACGTTAGAAGTTATATTGATATGCTATGTAACGTTATACGTCATACTGATATGCTATACAACTTTACACTTTACCCTGATATGCTATATACCGTTATACGTTATACTGATATGCTATATAACGTTATACGTTATTCTGATATGCTAGATAACGTTATACGTTATCTTGATATGCTATATAACGTTATTCGTTACCCTGATATGCTACATAACGTTAAACGTTATACTGGTATGCTATATAACGTTATACGTTATACTGATATTCTATATAACGTTATACGTTATATTGGTATGCTATATAACGTTATACGTCATACTGATATGCTATATAACGTTATACGTTATTCTGATATGCTATATAACTTTATACGCTATCTTGATATGCTATATAACGTTATAAGTTATCCTGATATACTATATGACGTTATACGTTACACTCATATGCTATATAACGTAATACGCTGTAACGTAATACTATACAACGTTATTCGTTATACTGATATGCTATATAACGTTATACGTTATTTTGGTATGCCATATAACGTTACACGTTATCTTGATATGCTATATAACGTTATTCGTTACCCTGACATGCTATATAACGTTAAACGTTATACTGGTATGCTATATAACGTTATACGTTATACTGATATGCTATATAACGTTATACGTTATTCTGATATGCTATATAACGTTATACGTTATCTTGATATTCTATATAACGTTATTCGTTACCCTGATAGGCTATATAACGTTAAACGTTATACTGGTATGCTATATAACGTTATACGTTATACTGATATGCTATATAACGTTATACTTTATACTGGTATGCTATATAACGTTATACGTTATACTGATATCCTATACAACGTTATACGTTATATTGTTATGCTATATAACGTTATACGTTATCCTGATACGCTACATAACGTTATACGTTATCCTGATATGCTATTTAACCATATTCGTTATACTGTCGCGCTATATAACGTTATACGTTATATTGGTATGCTATATAACGTTATACGTTACACTGATATGCTATATAACGTAATACGCTATAGCGTCATACTATATAACGTTATACTTTGTACTGATATGCTATAAAACTTTACACGTTACCCTGATATGCTATATAACTTTACACGTTATACTGATAAACTATACAACGTTATACTTTACTCTGATATGCTATATAACCTTACACGTTACTCTGATATGCTATATAACGTTATACGTTGTAACGACATGCTATATATCGTTATACGTCATACTGATTAGCTAAATAGCACTATACGTTATACTGATATGCTATATATCTTTATACGTTATCCTGATATGCAGTATAACGTTATACGTTACACTGATATGCTATATAACGTGATATGCTATACTGATGTGCTATATAACGTAACACGCTTTAACGTAATACTATATAATGTTATACGTTATACTGATATCCTATATAACGTTATACGTTATGTTGGTATGCTATATAACATTATACGTTATCTTGATATGCTATACAACGTTATTCGTTACCCTGATATGCTATATAACGTTAAACGTTATCCTGATATGCTATATAACGTTATATGTTATACTGATGTGCTTTATAACGTAACACGCTATTTCGTAATACTATATAATGTTATACGTTATACTGATATGCTATATAACTTTACACGTTAACCTGATTTGCTATATAACGTAATACGCTGTAACGTAATACTATATAACGTTATACGTTATACTGATATCCTGTACAACGTTATACGTTATACTGATATGCTATATAACGTTACGCGTTATATTGGTATGCTATATAACGTTATACGTCATACTGATATGCTTTATAACGTAATACGATATACGGATATGCTATATAACGTTATACGTTATCTTGATACGCTATATAGCGTTATACGATACACTGATGTGCTATATAACGTTCTACGTTATAACGTCATGCTATATATCGTTACACTTAATACTGATATGCTAAATAACAATATACGTTATACTGATATGCAATACAAAGTTATAAGTTCCACTGATATGCTATATAACGTTATACGATATACTGATATGCTTTATAACGTAATACGTTATACTGATATGCTATATAACGTTATAAGTTATCCTGATATGCTATATGACGTTATACGTTACACTCATATGCTATATAACGTCATACGTTATCTTGATATGCTATACAACGTTATTCGTTACCCTGATATGCTATATAACGTTAAACGTTATACTGGTATGCTATATAACGTTATACGTCATACTGATATGCTTTATAACGTAATACGATATACGGATATGCTATATAACGTTATACGTTATCTTGATACGCTATATAGCGTTATACGATACACTGATGTGCTATATAATGTAATACGCTATAACGTAATACTATATAACGTTATACGGTATACTGATATGCTATATAACGTAATACGCTATAAAGTAATACTATATAGCGTTATACGTTAACCTGATATACAATATAATGTTAGAAGTTATATTGATATACTATGTAACGTTATACGTTATACTGATATGCTATACAACTTTACACTTTACCCTGATATGCTATATACCGTTATACGTTATACTGATATGCTATATAACGTTATACGTTATATTGGTATGCTATATATAACGTTATACGTCATACTGATATGCTATATAACGTTATACGTTATCCTGATACGCTACATAACGTTATACGTTATCCTGATATGCTGTATAACATTATACGTTCTACTGATAAGCAATATAACGTTATACGATATATTGGTATGCTGTATATCGTTATACGTTATACTGGTGTGCTATATAACGTTATAGGTTACAACGTAGTACTATATAACGTTATACGTTATACTGATATGCTATTTAACAATATACGTTATACTGACGCGCTGTATGACGTTATACGTTATACTGATATGCTATATAACGCTATACGCTATCCTGATACGCTACATAACGTTAAACGATATACTGGTATGCTATATAACGTTATACGTCATACTGATATGCTTTATAACGTAATACGATATACGGATATGCTATATAACGTTATACGTTATCTTGATATGCTATATAACGTTATACGTTATCTTGATACGCTATATAGCGTTATACGATACACTGATGTACTATATAATGTAATACGCTATAAAGTAATACCATATAGCGTTATACGTTAACATGATATACAATATAACGTTAGACGTTATATTGATATGCTATATAACGTTATACGTTATTCTGATATGCTATATAACGTTATTCGTTACCCTGATATGCTATATAACGTTAAACGTTATCCTGATATGCTATCTAACGTTATACGTTATCCTGATATGCTAAATAACGTTATACGCTATAGCGTCATACTATATAACGTTATACTTTGTACTGATATGCTATACAACTTTACACGTTACCCTGATATGCTATATAACGTTAGACGTTATACTGGTATGCTATATAACATTATACGTTATAGTGATGTGCTATATAAAGTAATACGCTATAGCGTAATACTATATAACGTTATACGTTGTACTGTTATGCTATATAACGTTATACGCTATAGTGATGTGCTATATACCGTAATACGCTACAACGTAATAGTATATAATGTTATCCGATATACTGATGTCCTATATATCGTTCTACGTTATGCTGATATGCTATATGACGTTATACGTTATAGCGATATGCTATATAACGTTATACGTTATACTGATATGCTATATAACGTTATACGTTATACTGATGAGCTTTATAACGTTATACGTTATACTGATGTGCTATATAACGTAATACGATATAACGTTATGCGGTACACTGATATCCTATATAACGTAATATGCTTCAACGTAATACTATATAACGTTATACGTTATATTGATATGCGATATATCTTTGCACGTTATCCTGATATGCTATATAACGTTAGACGTCACACTGATGTACTATATAACGTTATAGGTTACAACGTAGTACTATATAACGATATACGTTATACTGATATTTTATATAACGTTATACGTTATACTGATGTGCTGTAATACGTTATAGGTTATACTGATATGCTATTTGACCATATACGTTATACTGACGCGCTATATAACGTTATACGTTATCTTGATATGCTATATAACGTTATCCATTACCCTGATATGCCTTATAATGTTAGACGTTATGCTGATATGCTATATAACGTTATACGTTATCCTTGTATGCTATTCAACGTCATACGTTATACTGAAGCCCTATGTACCGTTATACGTTATACTGATATGCAATATAACGTTATACTTTATATTGGTATGCTATATAACGTTATACGTTATATTGGTATGCTATATAACGTTATACGTTATACTGATATGCTATATAACGTAATACGTTATCCTGATATGCAGTATAACGTTATACGTTATATTGGTATGCTATATAACGTTATACGTTATATTGGTATGCTATATAACGTAATACGTTATCCTGATATGCAGTATAACGTTATACGTTATACTGAAGCACTATATACCGTTATACGTTATACTGATATGCAATATAACTTTATACTTTATATTGGTATGCTATATAACGTTATACGTTATATTGGTATGCTATATAACGTTATACGTTACGCTGATATCCTATATAACGTAATACGCTACAACGTAATACTATATAACGTTATACGTTATATTGATATGCGATATATCTTTGCACGTTATCCTGATATGCTATATAACGTTAGACGTCACACTGATGTACTATATAACGTTATAGGTTACAACGTAGTACTATATAACGTTATAAGTTATACTGATATGCTATATAACGTAATACGTTATCCTGATATGCAATATAACGTTATACGTTACATTGGTATGCTATATAACGTTATACGTTATATTAGTATGCTATATAACGTTATACGTTATGCTGATATGCTATATAACGTAATACGTTATCCTGATATGCAGTATAACGTTATACGTTATATTGGTATGATATATAACGTAATACGTGATACTGATATGCTATATAACGTAATATGCTATAGCGTCATACTATATAACGTTATGCGTTACACTGATATCCTATATAACGTTATACGTTATACTGGTATGCTATATAACGTTATACGTTATACTGATATGCTATATAACGTTATACGTTATCCTGATATGCAACATAACGTTAGACGTTATGCTGATATGCGATATAACGTTATACGTTATACTGATATGCTATATAACCTTACACGTTATCCTGATATGCTACATAACGTTATACGATATACTGATATGCTATATAACGTACTGCGTTATCCTGATATGCTATATAACGTTATACGATATACGGATATCCTATATAACGTTATACGTCATACTGATAATCTAAATAACAATATACGATATACTGCTGTGCTATATAACGTTATACGTTATACTGATATGATATATAACGTTATACGTTATCCTGATATGCTATACAACGTTATACGATATATTGCTATTCTATATAGCGTTATACGTTATACTGATATGATATATAACGTTATACGTTATCCTGATATGCTATACAACGTTAAACGTTATAAGGATATGCCATACAACGTTATACGATATGTTGCTAATCTATATAGCGTTATACGTTATACTGATATGCTATACAACGCTATACGTTATCCTGATATGCTATATAACGATATACGTTATCCTGATATGCAACATAACGTTAGACGTTATGCTGATATGCTATATAACGTTATACGTTATACTGATATGCTATATAACGTTATACGATATACTGATATCCTATATAACGTTATAAGCTATACTGGTATGCTATATAACGCAATACGTTATACTGATAAGATACATAACGTTATACGTTATCCTGATATGCTGTACAACGCTATACGTTATCCTGATATGCTATATAACGATATACGTTAACCTGATATGCAATAGAACGTTAGACGTTATGCTGATATGCTATATAACTTTATACGTTATACTGATATGCTATATAACCTTATACGTCATACTGATAATCTAAATAACAATATACGTTATACTGATATGCTATATAACTTTACACATTATCCTGATATGCTATATAGCGTTATACGCTATACTCATGTGCTATAAAACGTAATACGCTAAAACGTAATACTATATAACGTTATACGTTATACTGATATGCTATATAATGTTATAAGTTACACTGATATGCTATATAACGTTATACGATATACTGATATGCTATAAAACGTTCTACGATATACTCATATGCTATATAACGTTATGCGCTATAACGTAATACTATATAACGTTACGCGTTACACTGATATCCTATATAACGTTATACGTTATACTGATATGCTATATAACGTAATACACTATAACGTAATACTATATAACGTCGTACGTTATACTGATATGCTATATAACTTTATACGTTATCCTGATATGCAATATAACGTTAGATGTTAACCTGATATGCTATATAACGGTATTCGATATACTGATATGCTATATAACGTTATACGTTATACTGATATGCTATATAACGTTAGACGTTACACTGATGTGCTCCATAACGCAGTACGTTACAACGTAATAATATCTAACGTTATATATTATCCTGATATGCTATATAACGTTAGACGTTACGCTGATGAGCTATATAACATAGTACGCTACAACGTAACACTATAATACGTTATACGTTATATTAATATCCTATATAACGTTATACGCTACACTGATATTCTATATAACGTTATAAGTTACACTGATATTCTATATAACGATATACGTTAACCTGATATGCTATATAACGTTATATGTTATCCTGATATGCTATATAACGTTAGACGTAACACTGATGTGCTCTATAACGTTAGACGTTAAACTGATGTGCAATATAACGTTATACGTTACAGTGAATTGCTATATAACGTAATACGCTACAACGTAATACTATATAACGTTATATGTTATCCTGATATGCTATATAGCGTTATACGCTATACTGATGTGCTATAAAACGTAATACGCTAAAACGTAATACTATATAACGTTATACGTTATCCTGATATGCTATATAACGTTACACGTTATCCTGATATGCTATATAACGTTAGACGTTAAACTGATGTGCTATATAGCGTTATACGTTACAGTGAATTGCTATATAACTTTATACGCTACAACGTAATACTATATAACGTTACACGTTATCCTGATATGCTATATAACGTCATAAGTTACACTGATATGCTATATAACGTTATACGAAACACTGATATGCTATATAATGTTCTACGTTATACTCATATGCTATATATCTTTATACGTTATCCTGATATGCAATATAACGTTAGACGTTAACCTGATAAGCTATATAACGTTATACGTTATCCTGATATGCTATATAGCTTTATACGTTATCCTGGTATGCTATAGAACGTTATACGTTACACTGATATGCTATATAACGTTATACGAAATACTGATATGCTATATAATGTTCTACGTTATACTCATATGCTATATATCTTTATACGTTATCCTGATATGCAATATAACGTTAGACGTTAACCTGATATGCTATATAACGTTATACGTTATCCTGATATGCTATATAGCTTTATACGTTATCCTGATATGCTATAGAACGTTATACGTTACACTGATGTGCTATATAACTTAATACGCCATAGCGTAATATTATTTAACGTTATACGTTATACTGATATCCTATATAACGTTATACGATATATTGGTATGCTATAAAAACGTTACACGTTATACTGATATGCTATATAACGTTGTAAGTTTCACTGATATGCTGTATAACGTTATTCGATATACTGATATGTTATATAACGTTCTACGTTATACTCATATGCTATATTACTTTATACGTTATCCTGATATGCAATATAACGTTATACGTTAACCTGATGTGCTATATAACATTATACGTTATATTGGTATGCTCTCTAACGTTATACGTTATACTGATATGCTATATAACGTAGTAAGTTACACTGATATGCTATATAACGTTATTCGATATACTGATATGTTATATAACGTTCTACGTTATACTCATATGCTATATTACTTTATACGTTATCCTGATATGCAATATAACGTTATACGTTAACCTGATGTGCTATACAACATTATACGTTATACTGATATGCTATAAAACGATATACGTTATCTTGATATGCTATGTAACGTTATACGTTAAACTGATATGCTATATAACGTTATACGTTATAGTGATGTGCTATATAACGTAATAAGCTATAGCGTACTACTATATAACGTTATACGTTATACTGATATTCTATATAATGTTATACGTTATCCTGATATGCTATATAACGTTATACATTATCCTGATATACTATTTAACGTTATACGTTATACTGGTGTGCTGTATAACGTAATACGCTACAACGTAATACTATATAAAGTAATACGTTATACTGATATGCTATATAACGTTATAAGTTACACTGATGTGCTATATAACGTTATACGTTAACCTGATATGCTATATAACCTTACACGTTATCCTGATATGCTACATAACGTTATACGATATACTGATATGCTATATAACGTACTGCGCTATCCTGATATGCTATATAACGTTATACGATATACGGATATCCTATATAACGTTATACGTCATACTGATATGATATATAACGTTATACGTTATCCTGATATGCTATACAACGTTATACGATATATTGCTATTCTATATAGCGTTATACGTTATACTGATATGATATATAACGTTATACGTTATCCTGATATGCTATACAACGTTAAACGTTATAAGGATATGCCATACAACGTTATACGATATGTTGCTATTCTATATAGCGTTATACGTTATACTGATATGCTATACAACGCTATACGTTATCCTGATATGCTATATAACGATATACGTTATCCTGATATGCAACATAACGTTAGACGTTATGCTGATATGCTATATAACGTTATACGTTATACTGATATGCTATATAACGTTATACGATATACTGATATCCTATATAACGTTATAAGCTATACTGGTATGCTATATAACGCAATACGTTATACTGATAAGATACATAACGTTATACGTTATCCTGATATGCTATACAACGCTATACGTTATCCTGATATGCTATATAACGATATACGTTATCCTGATATGCAATAGAACGTTAGACGTTATGCTGATATGCTATATAACTTTATACGTTATACTGATATGCTATATAACCTTATACGTCATACTGATAATCTAAATAACAATATACGTTATACTGATATGCTATATAACTTTACACATTATCCTGATATGCTATATAACTTTATACGTTATACTGATACGCTATATAACCTTACACGTTATCCTGATATGCTACATAACGTTAGACGTTAACCTGATATGCTATATAACGTTATACGTTATACTGATATGCTATATAACGTTAGACGTTACACTGATGTGCTCTATAGCGCAGGACGTTACAACGTAATAATATATAACGTTATATGTTATCCTGATATGCTATATAACGTTAGACGTTACGCTGATTATCTATATAACATAATACGCTACAACGTAACACTATAATACGTTATACGTTATATTAATATCCTATATAACGTTATACGCTACACTGATATTCTATATAACGTTATAAGTTACACTGATATTCTATATAACGATATACGTTAACCTGATATGCTATATAACGTTATACGTTATCCTGATATGCTATATAACGTTAGACGTTACACTGATGTGCTCTATAACGTTAGACGTTAAACTGATGTGCTATATAACGTTATACGTCACAGTGAATTGCTATATAACGTAATACGCTACAACGTAATACTATATACCGTTATATGTTATCCTGATATGCTATATAGCGTTATACGCTATACTCATGTGCTATAAAACGTAATACGCTAAAACGTAATACTATATAACGTTATACGTTATCCTGATATGCTATATAACGTTACACGTTATCCTGATATGCTATATAACGTTAGACCTTACGCTGATGAGCTATATAACATAATACGCTACAAAGTAACACTATAATACGTTATACGTCATACTGATATCCTACATAACGTTATGCGTTATACTGATGTGCTGTATAACCTAATTCGCTACAACGTAATACTATATAAAGTAATACGTTATACTGATATGCTATATAACGTTATAAGTTACACTGATATGCTATATAACGTTATACGTTATACTGATGTGCTGTATAACGTAATACGCTACAAGGTAATACTATATAAAGTAATACGTTATACTGATATGCTATATAACGTTATAAGTTACACTGATGTGCTATATAACGTTATACGTTAACCTGATATGCTATATAACGTTATACGTTATAGTGATGTGCTATATAACGTAATACGCTATAGCGTAGTACTATATAACGATCTACGTTGTACTGATATGTGTTATAACGTTATACTGATATGCTATATAACGTTATAAGTTACACTGATATGCTATATAACGTTATACGATATACTGATATGCTATAAAACGTTCTACGATATACTCATATGCTATATAACGTTATGCGCATTAACGTAATACTATATAACGTTACGCGTTACACTGATATCCTATATAACGTTATACGTTATACTAATATGCTATATAACGTAATACACTATAACGTAATACTATATAACGTCGTACGTTATACTGATATGCTATATAACTTTATACGTTATCCTGATATGCAATATAACGTTAGATGTTAACCTGATATGCTATATAACGGTATTCGATATACTGATATGCTATATAACGTTATACGTTATACTGATATGCTATATAACGTTAGACGTTACACTGATGTGCTCTATAACGCAGTACGTTACAACGTAATAATATATAACGTTATATATTATCCTGATATGCTATATAACGTTAGACGTTACGCTGATGAGCTATATAACATAGTACGCTACAACGTAACACTATAATACGTTATACGTTATATTAATATCCTATATAACGTTATACGCTACACTGATATTCTATATAACGTTATAAGTTACACTGATATTCTATATAACGATATACGTTAACCTGATATGCTATATAACGTTATATGTTATCCTGATATGCTATATAACGTTAGACGTAACACTGATGTGCTCTATAACGTTAGACGTTAAACTGATGTGCTATATAACGTTATACGTTACAGTGAATTGCTATATAACGTAATACGCTACAACGTAATACTATATAACGTTATATGCTATCCTGATATGCTATATAGCGTTATACGCTATACTGATGTGCTATAAAACGTAATACGCTAAAACGTAATACTATATAACGTTATACGTTATCCTGATATGCTATATAACGTTACACGTTATCCTGATATGCTATATAACGTTAGACGTTAAACTGATGTGCTATATAGCGTTTACGTTACAGTGAATTGCTATATAACGTTATACGCTACAACGTAATACTATATAACGTTATACGTTATCCTGATATGCTATATAACGTCATAAGTTACACTGATATGCTATATAACGTTATACGAAACACTGATATGCTATATAATGTTCTACGTTATACTCATATGCTATATATCTTTATACGTTATCCTGATATGCAATATAACGTTAGACGTTAACCTGATAAGCTATATAACGTTATACGTTATCCTGATATGCTATATAGCTTTATACGTTATCCTGGTATGCTATAGAACGTTATACGTTACACTGATATGCTATATAACGTTATACGAAATACTGATATGCTATATAATGTTCTACGTTATACTCATATGCTATATATCTTTATACGTTATCCTGATATGCAATATAACGTTAGACGTTAACCTGATAAGCTATTTAACGTTATACGTTATCCTGATATGCTATATAGCTTTATATGTTATCCTGGTATGCTATAGAACGTTATACGTTACACTGATATGCTATATAACGTTATACGTTATCCTGATATGCTATATAACGTCATAAGTTACACTGATATGCTATATAACGTTATACGAAACACTGATATGCTATATAATGTTCTACGTTATACTCATATGCTATATATCTTTATACGTTATCCTGATATGCAATATAACGTTAGACGTTAACCTGATAAGCTATATAACGTTATACGTTATCCTGATATGCTATATAGCTTTATACGTTATCCTGGTATGCTATAGAACGTTATACGTTACACTGATATGCTATATAACGTTATACGAAATACTGATATGCTATATAATGTTCTACGTTATACTCATATGCTATATATCTTTATACGTTATCCTGATATGCAATATAACGTTAGACGTTAACCTGATAAGCTATATAACGTTATACGTTATCCTGATATGCTATATAGCTTTATATGTTATCCTGGTATGCTATAGAACGTTATACGTTACACTGATATGCTATATAACGATATACGAAATACTGATATGCTATATAATGTTCTACGTTATACTCATATGCTATATATCTTTATACGTTATCCTGATATGCTATATAGCTTTATACGTTATCCTGATATGCTATAGAACGTTATACGTTACACTGATGTGCTATATAACGTAATACGCCATAGCGTAATATTATTTAACGTTATACGTTATACTGATATCCCATATAACGTTATACGATATATTGGTATGCTATAAAAACGTTATACGTTATACTGATATGCTATATAACGTTGTAAGTTACACTGATATGCTGTATAACGTTATTCGATATACTGATATGTTATATAACGTTCTACGTTATACTCATATGCTATATTACTTTATACGTTATCCTGATATGCAATATAACGTTATACGTTAACCTGATGTGCTATATAACATTATACGTTATATTGGTATGCTCTCTAACGTTATACGTTATACTGATATGCTATATAACGTAGTAAGTTACACTGATATGCTATATAACGTTATTCGATATACTGATGTGTTATATAACGTTCTACGTTATACTCATATGCTATATTACTTTATACGTTATCCTGATATGCAATATAACGTTATACGTTAACCTGATGTGCTATATAACATTATACGTTATACTGATATGCTATAAAACGATATACGTTATCTTGATATGCTATGTAACGTTATACGTTAAACTGATATGCTATATAACGTTATACGTTATAGTGATGTGCGATATAACGTAATACGCTATAGCGTATTACTATATAACGTTATACGTTATACTGATATTCTATATAATGTTATACGTTATCCTGATATGCTATATAACTTTATACGTTATCCTGATATGCAATATAACGTTAGACGTTAACCTGATGTGCTACATCACGTTATACGTTATACTCATATGCTATATATCTTTATACGTTATCCTGATATGCAATATAACGTTAGACGTTAACCTGATATGCTATATAACGTTATACGTTATAGTGATGTGCTATATAACGTAATAAGCTATAGCGTACTACTATATAACGTTATACGTTATACTGATATTCTATATAATGTTATACGTTATCCTGATATGCTATATAACTTTATACGTTATCCTGATATGCTATATAACGTTATACGTTATCCTGATATACTATTTAACGTTAGACATTACACTGGTGTGCTCTATAACGCAGTACGCAACAACGTAATACTATATAACGTTATATGTTACCCTGATATGCTATATAACGTTATGCGTTATACTGATGTGCTGTATAACCTAATTCGCTACAACGTAATACTATATAAAGTAATACGTTATACTGATATGCTATACAACGTTATAAGTTACACTGATAGGCTAGATAACGTTATACGTTATACTGGTGTGCTGTATAACGTAATACGCTACAACGTAATACTATATAAAGTAATACGTTATACTGATATGCTATATAACGTTATAAGTTACACTGATGTGCTATATAACGTTATACGTTAACCTGATATGCTATATAACGCTATACGTTACACTAATATGCTATATAACGTTATACGTTATAGTGATGTGCTATATAACGTAATACGCTATAGAGAAGTACTATATAACTTTCTACGTTGTACTGATATGCTATATAACGTTATACGTTATCTTGATATGCTATATAACGTTATACGTTAAACTGATATGCTATATGACGTTATACGTTATAGTGATGTGCTATATAACGTTATACGATATAGCGTAGTACTATAAAACGTTATACGTTGTACTGATATGTGTTATAACGTTATACTGATATGCTATATAACGTTATACGTTATAGTGATATGCTATATAACGTAATACGCTATAGCGTAATACTATATAACGTTATACGTTGTACTGATATGCTGGATAACGTTATACGTTATACTGGTATGCACTGTAACGTTATACGTTATACTGGTATGCTATATAACGTTAGACGCTTCGCTGATGTGCTATATAACGTAATACGCTACAACGAAATAATATATAACGTTATATGTTATCCTGATTTGCTATATGACGTTAGACTTTACACTGATGTGCTATGTAACATAGTACGCTACAACGTAATACTATATAACATTATACGATATCCTGATATGCTATATAACGTTATACGTTATATTGGTATGCTATATAACGTTTTACGTTATACTGATATGCTATACAACGTTATACGTTATAGTGATGTGCTATATAACGTAATACGCTACAACGTAATACTATATAACGTTATACGTTGTACTGATATGTTATATAACGTTATACGTTATACTGATATGCTATGTAACGTTATACGTTATAGTGATATGCTATATAACGTAATACGCTATAGCGTAATACTATATAACGTTATACGTTATCCTGATACGCTATATAACGTTATACGTTATCCTGACATGCTACATAACGTTATACGTTTTACTGATGTGCTATATAACTTTACGTGTTACCCTGATGTGCTATATATCGTTACACGTTATCTTGATATGCTATATAACGTTATACGTTACACTAATATGCTATATAACGAAATACGCTATAGCGTTATACTATTTAACGTTATACGTTATACTGATATCCTATATAACGTTATACGTTATATTGTTATGCTATATAACGTTATATGTTATACTGATATGCTATATAACGTTATACGTTATACTGATACACTACATAACTTTACACGTTGTCCTGATATTCTATATGAGGTTATACGTTATAACGTCACGCTATATATCGTTATACATCATACTGATAAGCTAAATAACAATATAGGTTATAATGATATGCTATATAACTTTATACGTAATCCTCATATGCTTTATAACGTTATACGATATACTGATATGCTATATTACGTTATACGTTATACTGATATGGTATATAACTTTACACGTTATCCTGATGTGCTATATAACTTTACACGTTATCCTTATATGCTATATAAATTTGCACGTTATCCTGATATGCTATATAACGTTATACGTTATCCTGATATGCTATATAACGTTAGACGTTACACTGATGTGCTATGTAACATAGTACGCTACAACGTAATACTATATGACATTGTACGCTATCCTCATATGCTATATATCGGTAGACGTTACACTGATGTGCTATATAACGTAGTACGCCACAACGTAATACTATATAACGTTATGCGTTATCCTGATATGCTATATAACGTTAGACGTTACACTGATATGCTATATAACGTAGTACGCTACAACGTAATACTATATAACGTTATACGTTATCCTGACATGCTATATAACGTTATACGTTTTACTGATGTGCTATATAACTTTACGTGTTACCCTGATGTGCTATATATCGTTACACGTTATCTTGATATGCAATATAACGTTATACGTTACATTGATATGCTATATAACGTAATACGCTATAGCGTTATACTATTTAACGTTATACGTTATACTGATATCCTATATAAAGTTATACGTTATATTGTTATACTATATAACGTTATATGTTATACTGATATGCTATATAACGTTATACGTTAAACTGGTAAGCAATATAAGGCTATACGTTATACTGATATGCCATAGAACGTTATACGTTATCCTGATATGCTACGTCACGTTATACGTTATCCTGATATGCTATATAACGTTATACGTTAGACAGGTATTGTATATAAAGTTATACGTTATATTGGTATGCTATATAACGTTATACGTTACACTGATATGCTATACAACGTTATACGTTATAGTGATGTGCTATGCAACATAGTACGCTACAGCGTAATACTATATGACATTGTACGCTATCCTCATATGCTATATATCGTTAACCCTACACTGATGTGCTATATAACGTAGTACGCTACAACGTAATACTATATAACGTTATATGTTATCCTGATATGCTATATAACGTTATACGTTATCCTGATATGCTATATAACGTTAGACGTTACACTGATGTGCTATGTAACATAGTACGCTACTACGTAATACTACATGACATTGTACGTTATCCTGGTATGCTATATAACGTTAGACGTTACGCTGACTTTCTATATAACGTAATACGCTATAGCTTAATACTATATAACGTTATACGTTGTACTGACATGCTCTATAACATTATACGTTATAGTGATATGCCATAGAACCTTATACGGTATCCTGATATGCTACGTAACGTTATACGTTGTCCTGACATGCTATATAGCGTTATACGTTATACTGATGTACTACATAACGTAGTACGCTACAACGTAATACTATATAACGTTATATGTTATCCTGATATGACATATAACGTTAGACTTTACACTGATGTGCTATGTAACATAGTACGCTACAACGTAATACTATATAACATTATACGTTATCCTGATATGCTACGTAACGTTATACGTTGTCCTGACATGCTATATAGCGTTATACGTTATACTGATGTACTACATAACTTTGGATGTTATCCTGATATGCTATACAACGTTAGACTTTACACTGATGTGCTATGTAACATAGTACGCTACAACGTAATACAATATAACGTTATTCGTTTTACTAATATGCTACGTAACGTTATACGTTGTCCTGACATGCTATATAGCGTTATACGTTATACTGATGTACTACATAACTTTGCATGTTATCCTGATATGCTATACAACGTTAGACTTTACACTGATGTGCTATGTAACATTGTACGCTACAACGTAATACAATATAACGTTATTCGTTTTACTAATATGTTATATAACGTTATACGTTATACTGATATCCTATATAACGTCATACGTTATACTGGTATGCAATGTAACGTTATACGTTATACCCATATGCTATATAACGTTATACGTTATCCTGATATGCTATATAACGCTAGACGTTACACTGATGTGCTATATAACGTAGTACGCTACAACGTAATACAATATAACGTTATTCGTTTTACTAATATGTTATATAACGTTATACGTTATACTGGTAAGCTATATAACGTTATACGTTACACTGATGGACTACATAACTTTACATGTTATCCTGATACGCTATATAACGTTATACGTTACACTGATATGCTATATAACGTAATACGCTATAGCGTAATACTATTTAACGTTATACGTTAGACTGGTATCCTATATAACGTTATACGTTATATTCGTATGCTATATAACGTTATACGTTTTACTAATATGTTATATAACGTTGTACGTTATAGTGATGTGCTATATAACGTAATACGCAATAACGAAATAATATATAACGTTATATGTTATACTGATATGCTATACAACGTTATACGTTACACTGATATGCTATATACCGTAGTACGCTATAGCGTAATACTAATTAACGTTATACGTTAGACTGGTATCCTATATAATGTTATACGTTATATTCGTATGCTATATAACGTTATACGTTATACTGATATGCTATATAACGTTATACGTTATAGTGATATGCTATATAACGTAATACGCTATAGCGTAATACTATATAACGTTATACGTTGTACTGATATGTTATATAACAATATACGTTATACTGGTATGCAATGTAACGTAATACGTTATATTGGTATGCTATATAACGTTATACGTTACACTGATATGCTATACAACGTTATACGTTACAGTGATGTGCTATGTAACATAGTACGCTACAACGTAATACTATATGACATTGTACGCTATCCTCATATGCTATATATCGTTAGACCTTACACTGATGTGCTATATAACGTTATACGTTATACTGATATGCAATACAACGTTATACGTTATAGTGATGTGCTATATAACGTAATACGCTATAGCGTAATACTATATAACGTTATACGTTATCCTGGTATACTATATAACGTTATACGTTATCCTGATATGCTATATAACGTTACACGTTACACTGAAGTGCTATGTAACGTAGTACGCTACAACGTAATACTATATAACATTATACGTTATTCTGATTTGCTATATGACTTTATACGTTATACTGATATCCTATATAACGTTATACGTTATACTGGTAAGCAATATAACGCTATACGTTATACTGATATGCCATAGGAACGTTATACGTTATCCTGATATGCCACGTAACGTTATACGTTATCCTGATATGCCACGTAACGTTATACGTTATCCTGATATGCCACATAACGTTATACGTTATCCTGATATGCCACGTAACGTTATACGTTATCCTGATATGCTATATAACGTTACACGTTACACTGATGTGCTAAGTAACATAGTACGCTACAACGTAATAATATATAACATTGTACGATATACTGATATTCTATATACCGTTATACGTTATGTTGGTATGCTATATAACGTTATACGTTATACTGATATGCTATATAACGTTATAAGTTATAGTGATGTGCTATATAACGTAATACGTTATAACGAAATAATATATAACGTTATATGTTATCCTGATATGCTATATAACGTTAGACTCTACACTGATGTGCTATGTAACATAGTACGCTACAACGTAATACTATATAACATTATACGTTATCCTGATATGCTATATAACGTTATACGTTATATTGGTATGCTATATAACGTTAAACGTTGTACTGATATGCTATATAACGTTAGACGTTACGCTGATGTGCTATATAACGTTACGCTTTATAACGTTATGCTGTATATCGTTATACGTCATACTGATAAGCTAAATAACAATATACGTAATACTGACATGCTAAATAACAATATACGTTATACTGATATGCTATATAACGTTATACGTTATACTGATATGCTATATAACGTTATACGTTGTAGTGATGTGCTATATAACGTAATACGCTATAGCGTGATACTATATAACGCTATACGTTTTACTAATATATTATATAACGTTATACGATATACTGATGTGCTATATAACGTAATACGCTACAACGTAATACCATATAACGTTATATGATATACTGATATCCTATAGAACGTTACACGTTATACTGGTGTGCAATGTAACGTTATACGTTATACTGATATGCTATATAACGTTATACGTTATCTTGATAAGCTATATAAAGTTATACGTTGTACTGATATGCTATATAACGTAAGACGCTATAGCGTAATACTATTTAACGTTATACGTTATACTGATACCCTATATAACGTTATACGTTATATTGGTATGCTATATAACGTTATAAGTTGTACTGATATGCTATATAACGTTAGACGTTACACTGGTGTGCTATATAACGTTATGCTTTATAACGTCATGCTGTATATCGTTATACGTCATACTGATAAGCTAAATAACAATATATGTAATACTGATATGCTAAATAACAATATACGTTATACTGATATGCTATATAACGTTATACGTTATCCTTCTATGCTATATTCCGATAGACGTTTAACTGATGTGCCATATAACGTAGTTTAAACGCTGATTTTACTGCATTTTACATGCCGAATGTAACGAACGCCACTTTTGGCATCGAAACAATCCCAGCGACTCGCAAAACGCAGCCATTCGTCGATTTCGACGGTAATTTCTTTCCCGTTTGAGATAATGCGACGTTAAAACGCTGTTTTTACTGCATTTTACTCGCCGAATGTAACGAATGCTACTTTTAGCAACGAAACAAGCCCAGCCACTCGCAAAGCGCAGCCATGAGTCGATTTCGACGGTAATTTCTTTCACGTTTGAGATATATCAACGTTTAAACGCTGTTCTTACTGCATTTTATACGCCCAATGTAACGAACGCCACTTTTAGCACCGAAACAAGCCCAGCGACTCGCAAAGCGCAGCCTTTCGTCGATTTCGACGGTAATTTCTTTCCCGTTTGAGATAATGCGACGTTAAAACGCTGTTTTTACTGCATTTTACTCGCCGAATGTAACGAATGCCACTTTTAGCAACGAAACAAGCCCAGCCACTCGCAAAGCGCAGCCATGACTCGATTTCGACGGTAATTTCTTTCACGTTTGAGATATTTCGAAGTTTAGGCGCTGATTTTACTGCATTTTACACGCCGAATGTAACGAACGCCACTTTTAACGTCGAAACGAGCCCAGCGACTCGCAAAAAGCAGCCTTTGCTTATTTCGACTTTAATTTCTTTCCCGTATGTGGCATTGCGACGTTTAAACGCTGTTTTTACTGCATTTTACACGCCAAATGTAGCGAACGCCACTTTTAGCATCGAAACAAGCCCAGCGACTCCCAAAACGCAGCCCTTCGTCGATTCCGACGGTAATTTCTTTCCCGCTTGCGATATTTCGACGTTTAAACGCTGTTTTTACTGCATTTTACACGTCGGATGTAACGAACGCCACCTTTAGCATCGAAACAAGCCCAGCGACTCGCAAATCGCAGCGTTTCGTCGATTTTGACGATAATTTCTTACCCATTTGCGATATTTCGACGTTTAAACGCTCTTTTCACTGCATTTTACACGTCGGATGTAACGAACGCCACATTTAGAATCGAAACAAGCCCAGCGACTCGCAAAACGCAGTCTTTCGTTGATTTCGACGGCAATTTCTCTCCCGTGTGAGATATTTCGACGTTTATACGCTGATTTTACTGCATTTTACACGCCGAATGTAACGAACGCCACTTTTAGCATCGAAACAAGCCCAGCGACTCGCAAAACGCAGCGTTTCGTCGATTTCGACGGTAATTTCTTTCCCGTTTGAGATATTTCGACATTTATACGCTGATTTTACTGCATTTTATACGCCGAATGTAACGAACGCCACTTTTAGCATCGAAACAAGCCCAGCGTCTCGCAAAACGCAGCCTTCCGTCGATTTCGACGGTAATTTCTTTCCCGTTTGAGATATTTCGACGCTAAAACGCTGTTTTTACTGCATTTTACACGCCGAATATAAAGAACGCCACCTTTAGCATCGAAACAAGCCCAGCGACTCGCAAAACGCAGCCTTTCGTCGTTTTCGACGGTAATTTCTTCCCAGTTCGAGATATTTCGACGACTAAACGCTGTTTTTACTGCATTTTACACGCCGAATGTAACGAACGCCACTTTTAGCATCGAAACAAGCCCAGCGACTCGCAAAACGCAGCCTTTCGTCGATTTCGACGGTAATTTCTTTCCCGTTTGCGATATTTCGACGTTTAAACGCTGTTTTTACTGCATTTTACACGGCGGATGTAACGAACGCCACTTTTAGCATCGAAACAAAGCCAGCGACTCGCAAAACGCAGCGTTTCGTCGATTTTGACGATAATTTCTTACCCATTTGCGATATTTCGACGTTTAAAACG